>CM053576.1:30591022-30779977 GCA_028646485.1 Cryptoprocta ferox | reverse complement strand
CCATGGGGAGGGGAAGGAGGAAAAAGAGTTAGGGAGAAGGAGGGAGACAAAGCAGGAGAGACTCTTGAATACTGAAAACAAACTGAGGGGGAGAGGGGAAGGGGGAAAGGTAAAGGGGGGTGATGGTCTTGGTGGAGGTCACTTGTGGGGAAGAGCACTGGGTGTTATATGGAAACCAACCTGACAATAAACTATAAAGTTTAAATTAAAAAAAAAAAAGAAATAAATGTAAACCGTAAAAAAAAAAATTCTTTCTAGATAGTTTTTTTAATTGAAGGATTGTGATTGATAAACTCTCTTAGTTTTTGCATATCTAGAAATGTACTCATTTAAGACTCACTTTCAAGTGATAGTTTAGCTTGGTATAGAATTCCTAAGTAGTAAGTTCAGTGAAGGAATATGATTGGGTATACCCTTGGTTTTTGCACATCTGGAAATGTGCTTATCTAATGCCCATTTTTAAATGACAGTTTAGTTTGATATAGAATTCTAGCTTCCTTCACTTTGTATTTTGATAATATTACTCAACTGTTTTTAAGCATCTATTTTAATTCATATATTTATTTTGAGAGAGAGACCATGCGCAAGCAGGAGAGAGGCAGAGAGAGGGAGAGAGAGAATCCCAAGCAGGCTCTACACTGACAGTGCAGAGCCTGACTCAGGGCTCAATCTCATAAACCACAAAATCATGACCTGAGCCGAAAACAAGAGTCAGACCTGACTAATCCAAAAATGGATTAAGCATCCATTTTTGAAGCTGAGATATCTGCTATCAGTTTAATTGCCATTCCATTGTATGTAATCTTTTTTTCTATCTGGTAATATTAACATTTTTCAATTTATGGGGTTCCTGGGTGGCTCAGTTGTCTAAGCAACTGACTTCAGCTCAGGTCATGATCTCGTGGTTAATGAATTCAGCCCCACATGGTCTCTGCGCTGTCAGCATGGAGCCTGCTTGAGATTCTTGCTCTCTCTTCTCTCTCTTCCCCTCCCCCATGTGTGCTTTCTCTCTCTCAAAATAAATAAACTTAAAAAAATAATAAGATAAAAATTTTAAATTTATCTTTGATGTTCTGCAACTTCATTTCAATTAATATTTCTGCATTTATTCCATTTAATCTGATCAGCACTTGGTGTGCACTTTCAATCCAAAGACTCATGTTCCTTGGGCAGTATTAAAAGCATCAGCCATAATCCATTTCAGTACTTCCTTTCACCCAGCCACTCTTCTCTCCTCACAAAAACTATATATATTAGGGGTATCTCAATCTATTGTCAATTACCCTAATTTCTCTTCCAAGAATTTACTCACTGTATCAGTCTGTGCAGCACGATGAGTGAATTCAGAAACAATCCAATTTACAAATTCTACTTTTACTGTGAATAACCAGGTAGTGTTTTTAATATTCAATGACTATACATTTCTTTCATATACAGGATTTTTCTCCATATACACCTGCCTTAATACATAGTTGACTGTTTTTTCATGATTTTTTTTTACTTTCTTTAAATGTATCAGGAGTTAATTTCTGTTCTTTTTATTGATCTTGTTGGCTATCTTTCTTGGTGTTGGTTTTCTCATGTGCTTTAACCATTGTAGTTTTCAGGTTTATTTTAAGTTTGGGGGTGGGTAGGGTTACTAGTCATTCTGATTTGACCAGGACCGATAAGGTGTCTGGAGCATAGGAATTTTAGTACTAAAACTAGAAAACCTCTGGAAAAACTTAGAAGAGCTGGTGATCTTAGGGTAGATTTGCTTCTCTCTCTCTGGTTAATGGTTTCAAATTTGCTTCCCTCCAACCCCCAGGACCAATACATCCAGAGCTAAGTCTTTCTTTGGCAGCTGAGGACTATTATCCTACAAAATAATACAATTTCTGAACCAGTAAAAGGCTTAACCCAGCCCTGTTTGCAGAGATGTCTCTTTCCAGCAGCTTTGCAAAAAACCCTGAGATACAAGCATTGATTCTGGCTATTTTGAGCCTTTTCCCCCCTTTTTTATGACAGAGGAACATTCCAATGCCCCCTCCAATTTCATATAAGGAGAAAAACTCAGTTCCCAAACATAAGTTCGTACTACAACCACCTACTCTCAGAAGTCAAACTCCTGGCCACTCCTGCCTATCCCGAGACCAGGTACACAATGAGCCTACCCCTTCAGTCTGATCTTGCCAGTTCTCCTGTTTTCCTGCTGTTTCAGAGTGTGCCTGCATATTTTTAATTCATAAATAATATTGTCTATTATATCTTTTTCTGGAATAGATGATAGAGTTTAAAATCCAATTTCATGAAACTATTTTGTCCAAAAATCTCTATCATAAATGTGGAATATTTCTTTTTTTAATTTTTAAAAAGTATTTTAAAGAGAGAAGAGAAGGAGTGACAAGTAGGGAAGTTAGGGAGAGAGGCAGTGGGGGGAGGGATGAGGGAGAGAGAGAGAAACAGAGAGAGACAGAGAGAGAGACAGAGAGAGAGAGAGAATCTCAAGCAGGCTCCACGTTCAGAACTGAGCCTGATGTGGGGCTTGATCCCACAACCCTGGGATCATGACCTGAGCTGAAATCAAGAGTTGGACACTCAACCGACCAAGCCACCCAGGCACCCCTCTATAATAAATGTGAAACATTTGAACACCATGCTAGTAGAAATCCTTGTAGGGTCTTCCAAACCCTGCATGGTCACCAACTCCTCTCAGCATTTTCTCTGTTCCTCCTAATATTCAATGACCATTCATAT
Source organism: Cryptoprocta ferox (assembly GCA_028646485.1). Classification (NCBI taxonomy): domain Eukaryota; kingdom Metazoa; phylum Chordata; class Mammalia; order Carnivora; family Eupleridae; genus Cryptoprocta; species Cryptoprocta ferox. Next base: position 30,777,241 of record CM053576.1, on the reverse strand, counting down.
GTAAGAGGAATTTATTAACTCTTGAAAGCTTAGATATTCACCAAACTCAAGTGGCACAAATGCACCTGAAATTTAGAAAGAATGTTTGGCAAGTAATGAAGACAGGTGTCTCAAAGCTTACAGAAGAAATTAAAAGCCTGTTAGTCACAGCAAAGTTTATAATCCACCCACATTTAGGATGCTTGGGAGTAGAGGTTTTATTCATCTTTATATCCTGAGCACTTAGCACATTGCCTGTCACGTATCAGGCACTCAACACATTTTGAGTGAAGTTGTTTGAACCAAAAGGAGAGCTTCTTAGGTCTTTACTCAAAGCCTAATTACTTTTACTTTATAAATATTTGTAACATGTTTGGCAGCACATCACAAGATAAATAAAAGCAAGAGAGAAAACAGAATAAAACTTTAAAGGCAGACATGGGATTCAAGAACCTAACACAAACGGACGTTTATATATTAATAGATCCCAAAGCATCACTATATTATGACATGATATAAAAACCAAAATGCATAATGATTCTCTTGATTCAGAAAGAAAAGATTAAATTACATGAATATGTTACTTTGTCTAAAAAGACAGAGTAACAAAATGTATATTTTATAATGACTACCATATACGATGGGTAAATTTTTTAAAGAGGTGTTTATGTTTGAAGGTATTAAATCCTAAACTGTTTGGAACACTCAGCTGCTATGAACAATGCCCTCCTTGAAAGTTGAAAACAGTTGAAATCTTTCTGCATGAAATCTGTTACCCAACATTATTAGGAATGACCCGTTCCAGAAAAGCATTTTCTTCCCATTAATAAGAGTTTAACTCCTTCAAGCAAACTACAATGCTACCCTTGGTGGTATTTGAGTTCTATGTAACTTTTGGCCCCCTTACACCTCTCAGAACCACAACTGTGCCTTAAAGATTACAAAAATGGAAATTTTTGCCTCTGCAAAAGTGTTTGGTTTCACTTTCCATCAGGAAACTTCTGGGTTGTTTGCCCATCTCAGTTCAGCATCCCTATTGATTTTCATGTCTCTTGCCTCCTGGCTACCACCACTTTACTCCTGTCCAATCTTTTTCTTATTCCTCACCGATTGCTCTAGGAGCCCTAATTAAACGAGACACCCTATGGTGGCTACCTTATGATATATCCTGAACATGAGTTAGAGGAGTATTATAATTCTCATACCATCATTTCATGGGTGGAGACAGGACCTTGGAGGTCAGTAACAAGTTCACTTAGATAGAAGTGACAGGATGAGAATTTATTCCAAGTCTGAATAGTTCGAAGAATCCCACACATCTTTGTCTCAACATAGCATTGCTTCTGTCCATCACCCAGCTCTGCCTTCCTGGAGGTAACCAAGAGAGTGTTTACTTTGGGCTGCTGAGAGGAAAAGCAAGCATGAACAGAGTGGGAGAAGAGACAGCAAGAAGGACTGACAATTATAACCATAGGTACATAAGCTTTTATTTTCAAACATCTGGAAGGTATAGAAGGACCTGAATCACAAACACCCATACCTTTGTAAACTGCCTAAAGTTTTAATTGAAATATAATTGACATACAATGTTTTATTTGTTTCAGGTGCACAACATGTTGATTCAATAATTCTATACACTACAAAACTGCCTAATTTTGATTTTGTTTAGATGATTTTGTTTTTCATGTAAGAATTTTACATCACCCTCTATACATCTCTAGAAGTTAGATTTTTTAGTATATGGGCCCAAAGAGAACCGCAAGCTAAAGTAAAAATATTAGTGGAAATGTTTTTTTGTTAATGTCGGTTCTATTTCCAGGTGGAAAAAAAAACATTCTAGACAGGTAAAATGATAACATAGTGGCTTTTGACAATCACCTATAGAACTGTTCCTAAGACTCTAAAAGCTATGCCGGTTCTTCTCTGCATTCTTAAAAACAAAACAAAATGAAGAAGGTGCTGTTCACAGTTTAGATTTCATACCTATGAAAGATGATACTCAAGTCACCTTATAATCTTGAGTATTTTATAAAAGTTTCATCATGCTCATATTAATAAATTATCACTAAACATTAATATAGCCCATTTGGTTAAATAAGATTATTTAAGTATATATATTTGTAAAAGTTCAATAAAATGGCCCAAAGACCTCTTCAGATCAATAAGGAAAATAAAAATAACGAAGCACAAAGGAATTGGGGAAGAATTTGGAAAAGAAGGAGAGATCCAAATGATCAATACAAACATGAAAATGTATCAGCCTCATCAGAAATCAGTGAAATAGTGACACAGAAATTAAAATAGCGATGAGATACCACTTTATACCCATCAAATCAGTCAACTTAAAAAGTCTGAAAGTAACCACTGTTTGGCAAAAATAAGGTAGATTAAGACTGGGATGTAAATTACTTCAGCTACTTGGAAGAGTAATTTGGCAATACCTAGTACATTTGATGATGTATGATTGACCATACCATTTAGCAATCTAGGTATCTACCTAAAAACATTCTCATATGTATTCATAACACAAAGGTGTTTGTTACAGAGTTACAGAGTTGTCATAATCATAAAAATTATGGAAGTGACTAACATATCACAGGCAAATAGGTTAAGTAACTGTGGACTATTTAGAAATGGAATGCCCTATAACAATGAAAATGGATGAACTAGATGTACATGTACCAACATGGATGTATTTCAAAAACTTTGTAATGAAGGAAGAGTGAAAGTTGTAGATGATAACATTTGTGCACATTTTAAACACATGAGGCAATACGATACATTGTGGACTACATATTTGTTCGAAAAAATAGGAATGCATGGAGAAGAGCAGAGAACAACTTCAGGAAGGAAAGAGAAGGAAGGTGCAGGATGAATTTGGTACTGTGTCCATATTATTTTATTATTAAAAAAAAAAAGACCTAAAGCAAGAAAGAAATCTAAACCAAATGTGTCAAAACTTATCTCTGAAATCTGGGTAGCAAATACATGATGTGTGTTATATTATTTTCTATATTTTTCAGGAGGTCTAAAACATTTGATATTTTATCATTAAAAATCTGAGCAATACATACATATGGCATATACTGCATAATTAAAATTATAGTGTATAAAAAAGAATATACACAGAAAGAATATATCAAAATGGTATATACCATAGTGCTATCAGTGAGGTGAAACGATTAATTTTTTTCCTCTTGTCTCTCTTGCCCCAACTTTTTTACTGTACATATATTCCTTCTAAGTTTTAAACATGCATCAATTTGACTATAAAATTTAAGTGGTAGATTTGCTTATCTTTTAAAGATGATATTTTGTCTTTTCAAACAGATAAAATAAATGACTCATACCGCTTTTGTGACTACACATTAGTAACGAATGCCTTTAAATTTAGCATTGTAAATATTGAATTCGGTAGTTACAATTAACTTAAATGAGTCAGTGTTTATTTACATAGTCAAGCCACCACTTCTAAAATAGTTTTAGCTGCCATTTAAAAAAGAAATGTTACTGCAAGTTTCAGTCATCACACATTCTTTTTTTTTTTTTTTCAAGTCATTGCATCGCCCCTTAGCTTGTCAGTTTGTAAGTAATACCCAACTTGAGGTTGTATCAGACTGGAAAAGCCTTCGTATTGACCAATGAACAACTGAGAAATGCACTTTATAAATAAATATTAAATGGCTCGGCTTTTTTAGAGGCTAACAAGAATCCTGGTACATATTTATAATGTCAGCACTAGAAGGCAGCTTGGGAATTAGCTCATTTAACCCTACAGTCTTAAGGTAGGAGTGACATGCAAAGAGACTAAGGAGTTAATGTCACACAGCTTATGAGGGGCAGAGCCACCACCACATCCTGGGTGTGTGATCTTCTCATGGGACACCTGTCTAAGCCACCAAACTGCTGGGAGAGACTTTTCATATCCCTCAGAGTTCTAGATGATAATGTTTCCCAAAAAGCACTCAACTGTATCATGTGTGAAACCTCAGGGAATATAGAACAGAGACCCTGGAGAAAGAAGGTTGACAAATTTTTAAATTGAGATTCTGTCCTCCAAACCTCTGATCTGAGTTAGCATTTTTAAGTTATTGTTATAGAGCAGAAAGTAACTTCTCCAGCCCAAGAGGTACTTAATACCAGCCTCAACCATCTTTCCAAGTTCCCAGGCATACATTTGCCCACTTGTGATACTGTGCTATCCTTCCTCCTTCTCTTTCTTTCTTCCTTCCATGGTACATACAACAAATACTTCTTGATTGCCTCCTATTGCTCAGGTACACAATGATGACCTGTATAGTCCCTACCCTTACAGAGCATGTAGTCTTAAATTCTTAGGTCCAATATCCTTGCAACTAGCCACATGTGCTTATGTAATTTAAATTAATGAAAATTAAGTAAAATTAAATTTTCAGTCCCTCAGTCACACTAGCCACATTTCTAATACTCAAGAGCCACAGTGCAGATATAGAACATTTCCATCATTGCTAAAAGTTATGTTAGAAAAGCTGATCTAGGAGGAGGGGATAGGAAATTAAATGATCACAGTGCATGGTATTAGTACTATGATGGGGAAGTTTAAGAAACAACAGGTGCACCAAAAAAGAGTTAAAGAAAGCAATACGACCGTATCAAGGAATAAGCAGAAAGGTTTATTCCATTAACTCCATCTATATTAGAACTGGCTGTCTCTATAGCCTTCTCCCTTTATTCTGTCTCTTCTCATCCTTCTTCTTCCTTGTTATTCTGGTGGCGGAAGCATGAAGTTCAATCCCAACAGACAAAATAAAATGCCACCTCCTCAATCCTGTCCAATCCATTTCTCAAGTCCTCTCAATGACTAAATCCACCAGCTTAACACTTGCTCATTCAAAACAAATTATTTCCAACAAAGGTTCTAGAGGAAGCTTTTTGTCCTGTGCATGACCCCGTGGTCTCTGATGCCAAATGATCAGGTCAGGCCTGAAAAAAGGTAGAATTTATTAGGTTCTCAAATGGGTGCTTCTTTGAGCTCCTATAACAATACAACAATCTCTTCTGTCTGGTTACACAGGCAATCAACTAATTATAAGATCTGTTTACTTGCTGCTTTTTAAATATTCTAATCATCCCCCAAATGTCCTCAGAGCCAAGAGTTAACTCAAACACAGGTGCAGAAGAGCTAACACAAAGGAAAAGAAATAATATACAAGATCAAATGAGAAATCAGACCCTCTATGGTTTACTTATGTAATGGCTGTTGTCATGTCCATAATGGACATACCAAAGACAAACATGTGACTACAGAAAATCCCTGCCAGTCAGATTGGGTTTGGGAAAGCCAAATGGATGCTTTGTAAAGAGTGCATTCAAAGAATATTTTTTTTAATTTTTTAACTTTTTTAATGTTTATTTATTTTTGAGAGAGAGACAGAGTGTAAGCAAGGAAGGGCAGACAGAGAGGGAGACACAATCTGAAGCAGGCCCCAGGCTCTGAGCTGTCATCACAGAGTGTGATGCAGGGCTCGAACTCATAAACTGTGAGATCATGACCTGAACCGAAGTCAGACGCTCAACTGACTGAGCCACCCAGGCGCCTCTCAAAGAATTATTTTTTAAAGCAAGGTGAATTATAGTCATCTCTGAACAAAGAAGGTTTGACAGGCCTTTCAAGGCATGTTTTAAATTTTTTTAAAGTAGGGGAGCCTAGGTTGCTCAGTTAGTTAAGTGTCTGACTCTCGATTTTGACTCAGGTCATGATCTCATGGTTCATGAGTTCGAGCCCCGCATCAAGCTCTCTGCTGACAGCATGGAGCCAACTTGGGATTCTCTGTCTCCCTCTCTCTCTGCCCCTTCTCCGCTTACATATGTGCTCTCTTTCTCTCTCTCAAAATAAATAAGTATACACTAAAAAGTAAATTTTTTAAAGCAATTAAAAAATTAATAATAGTTATTTAAACTACCAAATCAATTATTTACATATAAAAGTCTTCAAAGTGTTTTCATATCTTTATATCAGAAAGATTCAGTGACATCCCACCTCATAGCAATTTTATTTATACTAGTCAATTACATAGCAAATCATTCCCTTTTCTCCCACAAAGTTTAGCTTAATTCTGGTTTGTTTCTAAAGGATCACAAATTCAAAATTATTTTGACTGTTGGAAAAATTATTGTTAATATAAAGTTAGTGTTGCTCAAGGTAATTATGACCTGGATTTTCTCCATTTGCTTCTTCAGATCCATCGTGTACCCTTTTCCTCTCTGTTCAGTGCTCCTGACGCTGACTTCTGTGAACTGCAACAAAGGGCTCCTTTGCCCTCTGGTTTCCAGTTGGGTTTGGTCAAAGAGAAGCACTGAACATGCAGGAGATGCCTAGAGAGAAGAAGGAAGGAGGGAAGAAGGAAGGGAGGAAACAGAGTGGAATCAGGGAACTTTCCCCTAGCTCCCATACTTCAGAGTTAGGGTGGCATTGGTGGTTCTAGGTAATTTCACTGTTAGCATCTTTGCCACAAGCATTTTTTCACTGCATAACTAATTTTTGCTGTATAACTAATTGGCTGTAAGGCAATTTTGCCATAAACTATTAAAAAAATTGGATGACTGTTTGGTTTGACAATTTGTTGATGCCATCAACTGGTTGGTAGTTTGGTTTCATTTCTCCATTGACACAATACTCCCATTTTGATATTATGCAAATCTTAGTCCTCATAATGGTCAATATAGTGTTGCAGTTTTTGTTTTGTTTTGTTTTGTTTTGTTTTGTTCTGTTTTGTTTTAAGTAGGCTTCATGCCCAGTGTGGAGTCCAATGTGGGCCTGAGATTAAGAACTGAGCTGAGATCAAGACTCAGACGCTTAATCATGTGAGCCACTCAGGTGCCCCAGTGGTGTACATTTTGAACCCACATTTCACACATAACTTTGGAATGTCTATCAATATACATTTGACAATATGCTAAGAGCAAACAACAGTGTAGAAGGCTTTCACAACACAGTACAAAGCTCAGTTACAAATATTCATCCTAGTATCTGAAAACTGATACCTCTCCTAATAAAGGAAGAAACTTTAGCAAATAAAGAAAAAGTGTCATGCTGAATAAGGAGACAAGTTAACAAGCAAAAAAAAATGTGGAATACAATAAATGAAAGACTTTCAAAACAAGTGCTTAGGTACAATCCACATCATCAAACCAGTTATTTGTACAGTGTTGCCATGAATCTACATATATTTTAAATGTATGCAAATATATTTTGTATTTCCCAATAGTCTTTTTAATTTTGTTATTCAATTTTTATGTTTCATTATATTCTTTTTACTGAATGTCTGTCTTTGTTTTTGGTGATTTTATCTTTTATGGCAAAATTGCCTTATGGCCAATTAATTATGCAGCAAAAATGTCTGTAGTGAAAATGCTTACAGCAAAGATGCTTGCAGTAAAAATGCCCCATGTGGGCAGTGGCTGCATCCTTCTGAAAAAGGTCATGCCTTTGATTGGGTGGTCCCTTTCCCACAACACAGCTACAGCTATGGACCCTTCCTCTTCTGGTAACTTCTCCTTCCTTTGCTTAGGGGTGATAACAACTTCCTGATGCTAATAGCCCCAAGTGCTTCAACATCCCCAACCTCCTGTAACTTTGCAAATAGTCTTATCACTAAACTCTCCTCAATTCCCCATTTAAGGGTGCCATCTGTTTCCTGCTTAGATGCTGATGGAAACAAGCCTTACTAATGATGTCTTTCTCCAAGATCTATCTGACCCTATAGATCTCCAAGATCTATGGGAGTGTAACTAAAGGAAGCAACCAGTCTTGGATAGGAAGAAAGCCAACCTTAGATGTCAGATTCCTTACAGAAGCTCACAAGCTCAATTGAAATACAGAGTAACTACCCAAGGTGCCTAACAGATTTCCAAGAATGCAAAGATGCTCTGTGCCTTACTCTGAAACAGTCAGGAATCAACTAAGAGAAATCAGGCACAAGCGATTTTACTTCCTGTCCCTCTTCTATTGATCTCCAGAGATGTAATTCTTCTACAAAATCATCCTGGAGGCTTTAAGCAGAGGACTAACAGGACCCTACAGCATCTCCAGTGTGCTGTCCTTCCCCATGGCCCATCCCATAATGCAACAGATCTTTCACTTTTCCTGGAATCTGCCATGCACATTCCTGACTCAGGGCTTTTGCATTTTCCTCATAAAGTTCAAGGACCTCACTGTTTTCATTTAATGCTTCATCAAAAACTAGCAAAAGGAGGTGCTCTATTAATTACCAATGAATGAATTGAATCAGTGAATGAGAATCATGTATATTGTGTGTTGAATGATGAAAAATTTTATCATGATGGGTGTTTCTTTCCATGTTTCCAATTCCCTTCAACCTAATTAAGGAGGTAAAATGACTATAAAAAATATTAATCATACATCAACCTATTTTTAATATATTTAGATGAATCATGTCATTGTTATCCTCCATCAGAATGGATCATCAATGGTAAATTATTTGACACAACAATTTAGAAATGTGTAGAGGTGTACAGGTAGTGTCCTAGGTCCTGTTCTATGACCCTTGGGTTCTGAGAATACCACCTCCCCTGTTCTATGACCCTTGGGTTCTGAGACTACCACCTCCTGCCTTGGTGGCTGCACATCAATGGATGGCAGCAGCTTCCTGATATTGCTAACCTATGAACTGTTACAACTTTCTCTGTCAGCAGTTTTAGTTCTTCCAACACCTTTGTAATTAGTTTCCATATTCAATTCCTCCATTGAACAAGCAGGTATGGAATTTTTTTCACTGGACACTGAATGAAGCGTAATTTTAAAAACTAAGCTTTTTTTCTTAGATTAGTGATTCTGTGACTCCCTTTAACATTGATGGTATAATAGTTTAGACACTGAACCCAAAGTCAAAAACTATAAATTCTCTTATGCTGTTCAAAATTCCTCCAGCTTCTGCCCACTGCTCAGTTTCAAAGCCATGTCTACTTATTTATTACAACAGCTTCTGGTACCAAAATCTTTATTAGTTTCCTATTACTTCTGTAATGAATTACCACAAATGTAGTGGCTTAAGCAAATACATGCTTAATATCATACAATTCTGCAGGACAGAAGTCTGAAATGGGTCTCACTGGGCTAAACACAAGGTGTTAGCAGGCTCCACTGCTTTCTGGAGGGTCTAACAAAGAACTCATTTTCTTGCTCTTTCTACCTTCTAGAGGCTTCCCACATTCCTTGGCTCATGGCCCTCGATGAGTCCTTCTCACATCACATCTCTGACCCTGACACCACTGTCACTTCTCCTTCTCTAATTCTCCTCCTCCTTCTTTCACTTATAAAGAAACTTGTGATTACATTGGGCCCCCCTGCATAATCCAGGATTATCTCCCCATGTCAAGGTCATCACCTTGCAAAGTCAGGTTAATCACCTCTGCAAAGTCAACTTTTCCATGTAAGGTAATATCTTCACAGGTTCCAGGGATTAAGATGTGGACATATTCAGGGAAGGGGCCATTATTCTAATACATCCGCAGCCTAGGATCAGCTCCTAATCAATTATTGGCATGAATCGGTACATAAAAACTCAAGTCCCTTGCCCCCCAGATGGAATAATTTTGAGGTGCATATTTTACGCTGGCCCTCAGAGTTCCCCAGCCAGATTAAACTTCAATTCAGTGTGATGGTGAATTGTTTAACGTATTGGTTGTCTCTTCTTTTTTTGATTCCCCAGCTGAGGTTTCCTGGGACCATCTCCCAAATAAACTACTTGCACTAAGATCCTGTCCCAGGGTCTTCTTCTGGGAGAACCCAAACTAAGACATTATGTACTTTGGACTCTACTTTTCCTCTGTATCTCAGTTTCCTTGGGAAAAGAGGTTTAATATCATCTCCCCTAATATTCTCCCAAGGAACATATGTAAATAAGAAAGAAATAACACTTGTGAAAATATTTTGGAAAAATCTTAAACAAGGGTGCACAGATGTATGATATCTTCATTTCAATCTAGCCAGCTTTTTTTCTTGATACAGTGAATTGGTAAACTTTATAGTCAATGCCTCTAGAGCAGTAGTTCTCCACTGAGGGGCAACTTTGCCCACTAAGGACATTTGGAAATGTTTGAAGACATTTTTGATTGTCACAACTCTGGGCAAATGCTACTGGCATTTACTGGGTAGAGACAAGGGTGCTACATATCCTAGAATGTAGAGGACATCCTCTTACAGGAATTATTCAGTCTAAATGTCAATAGTGCCACTGTTGGAAAACCTTGCTCTTAAGTCAGAAGATTAAGCGAATTTATGTCATTATTAGGTTTGTAAACAGCAGAATTATTTTTCTACCTCCTCAAAGTTCATGAATGCTCACTTTATTCTCTGGGAATTAATTTTACTCCAACCACTGACTGGAGAAGCCATTATGCAAACAATCTAATGTCACTCTTCATAGACACATTGTATTGGTAGAATTTGTTAATATTTTTGTCACAGAACCATATAACCCCCATTGCTGGTGAATCTCAAAGCTATTCCAAATACATCATAAAAGCCACTGTTGTATTGTAAACAGAGGCCAATTCACTATCAAAACCAGTTTCTGCCTTACCCAATAGAACAGTGCAGAGCTGAATCTACTTCAAATATGTTCTTTCTTTTTGTCCCCAAACCATTTAATTCTAATTTAATACAAAAATAAAAAATAAAAGTGAGACATTAGTTAGAACACCAGAGTGTGTTTACAGGTCTCGTTTTTCCTTGTTCTTTCTATATCCCATTTTTGTTACCATTTATTTATTTTCGAGAGAGAGAGCATGCAAGTTGGGGAGGGGCAGAGAGAGAGGGAGACACAGAATCTGAATCAGGCTCTAGGCTCTGACCTGTTAGCACAGAGCCCAACATGGGGCTCGAACCCACGAACTGCAAGATCACGGCTTGAGCTGAAGTCGGATGCTTAACTAACTAAGCATTTTCATCTTCCTTCTTCTCTGTCTTTTCTACATTCATTTCACTTCTTCATCTTCCCCATTATCCTTTTCAACCTCATGATCTTTTCATCTTATTCGCCTTCTTCTCCTTGCTCTTCTTTTCCTTCCTGTCCCACCTCTTTTCAGCTTTGTTCTTGTCCTCAGTACTAAAAATCTTATGGTTAACTGACTGGCACTTGTAGGATTTAACTGCCTTTCCCAGCTACTCTGTAAACGTAAACTTGAGCCATCTGGGCGTTTTAATGTTTCCTGTAAAGCCTGTCACTGCATCAATCGCCTGTTTTGACTGGCTGCACAAGAAGTCATTGTAAGCTAATATTTCCCTAGGGCACTTCAGTCACTTATTTAATCGTTTTCTTCCTCATGAATGTCTTTTACTCAATAATAGACTGATTTTTTTCTGAAACACAAGCCAAATTCCCTCCTAATTGTTGACATACTCTTATAAACTTAATTATACCATGCCCTCACAATTTAGAATCACAGAAATCTTAATAAGGAAAGGATCTTCTATTTAAAGAAAACTGTTTAAAAATCAGAGGATGAAATAACCTCTAGAAGATTCTCATCATGTCAAAAAATTCAGAAAATATTTTTTAAATGTTTTTGTTTATTTTTGAGGGGGGGTGGGAGGGACAGAGAGAGAGAAGGAGACCAGAATCCAAAGTAGGCTCCAGGCTCTGAGCTGTCAGCACAGAGCCTGACACAGGGCTTGGACTCACAAGAGGTTGAGATCATGACCTGAGCTGAAATCAGATGCTTAACCGACTGAGCCACCCAGACACCCCCAGAAAACATTTTTTAGAAAAGACACAAGGTAAAGTTAAAGAAGGACCTTGACTTTGATTTTCTGTGACGCCCCTCTTATTCTTATAGATAGCTATCGTTTTTGTTTCATTTATTTATTTAGGTGTTCACCTTGAATTATTTTAAATGTAGGTAAGAAGTCTAAGCAATTTTTCTTTAAAAGTCAATGTTTAAATACTCCTGCCCTTGCAAGAATAATTTGAAAACAGTTAGTTTAGTGCCAAAATATCCCATAGTTGCAGTCATGTGTCAGCTCAAATTATGTGTTTTAATCTATGACTACATATAGAAACATAATTACAGTAACAGGACAATTATAATTACAGTAACAGCAATGCCAATTTATTAAGTATGTGATCTGTGTCAGGCATCATGCTTTTCAGATGGTATCCCCAACTGTCACAACCTTTTCTTTTCATCTCCTCCACCTTCCAGTTTTTATCTTTCTTGATCCTCCTTCCTCCTCTTCCCTAGATTTACTGTACTTCTCTTTTGCCCTCATCTTCTTCATGTAGTTATTATGATCAATGATTTCCTGATATCAAAACCAAGGCTTTGGCACTCAGAGAAGTGAAACAACTTGTCTAGAATCCTGCATCTTATAGGGGGAAGGGTCCCTTCCAACCCAGGTCTCTCTGATTCCAATATCTGTAATCTTTTATATAAGAATGCTTTTAAAAGATCATGCACCTCACTTTGTTCTCTTCACCTTTTCAAACTTGGCTTAGCTTACTTTAGGCATTCATGCAATACACTTCTCTTCCTAACACACACATACTCACAACTCTCCCACCTTCAGTTGGTTTGCTTGGAACATTCTCAACCCTCTTTAGGATATTTTAATTGTCCATGTTGAACTAACTGGAGAGATCCTTTACAAAAATAAAATATGGAACCTTGAAGACTGCAAAAACTGAGCCTAAACTTTATCCCAAAGGTATACATCCCAAAGGTATTCCAAAGGTATACAACTTCCATTTACAGAACCCCTGGATAAAGTGCTGGGTGTAACATTCACTATGATCAACCAGAAGGATTAATAGCTAACTAAAGCAATCTTTAAATTAGTTGAAACTCTTCACCAATATATCGCAAAATATATCTCTGTATCTCTAATGACCACGAAACTATAAAATATATCTTACTTTTTGGTAAAAAACTTTCTCTATTTGGGGTATGGATTTTTATATGTTTCTATGTGAATAATTCATAATTTAATGGGATGTTCCTTCAAACTAAGTACTTTTTTGAAACCCTATGAAAGCTACTTCTTAGAAACAAAATCCCTCTCTGATATACAAGCATCGCGCCCTCCAGTCTGCCTCTGCAATAACTGTGAGCTCTAAGAAGGTGTAAGATCAGAAAGTATTTAAGACACTGACATGATTCAACTTCCCTTTAAGTGGATCCAGCCCAGGTACCATAGTTACATTCTTTGAAGCAACTGATAGGAAGAATTTCAACTGACAACAAAAGCAAACAGAGGAAAGAGGGAAAAAGAAGTTTCTTTTAAGAAATTTTAAAAAAAGAACCTCTTTGAAATAATGATGCTCAACTTCACTAAACAAAAAGATTTCATTGGTTCTTTCTCAAAGGAGGTTTCTGGGTGACATTGAGTTCTGATCCCCATATAATAAAAAGTACTACTAAAAAAAAAAAAAGAATGGTAGCCCAATGAATGTGCCAGTAGAAAGAACTGACATAGAGGGGCACCTGGGTGGCTTAGTCAGTTAAGTGTCTGACTTCGGCTCAGGTCATTATCTCATAGTTTGTGAGTTCCAGCCTCACATTGGACAGAGCCTGCTTTGAATCCTCTGCCCCCCCCCCACCCCTTCCCTGCTCTTGCTCTCTCTCTCTCTCTCAAAAATAAATAAATATTACAAAAAAAAAAAAAGAGTGACAGCTGCTTACTGGTCACTGGCAATTAAAAAAAGAAAAAGAACTGGCATAGAAGTAGAGATGAGTACACAATATTGGCTGAAACCAGTGAAACAAAACTCACATAGAATATCCTGTTAATTCACCTCTCAATGACATTCTACTAAACACACCTAAATGACAAGACAAGGAACTAAGGGCCTTTTCACTTATAAAAATTTAATTTTACTTTATAAATGATCAGACTGTTGTGGAGGTATATAAGACAGTGAGCATTCAGAGTAAGGGGTCCCCAGCTTTGCATATAGGACATTCTGGGCCATCACCACAAATAACATGCTTTGTTAAGCAAACCACACTAAGTTTAATTTTTCTCTCCTCCTATTTCTATATCATCTGTTCATACTTTTCCTTAAAAAAATTTAGAACAAGAAACACCAGTTCATTGAAGTTACTTTATATAATTAATGCCAGGACTCCAGAGTACAAACAAACTAGACAGAAGTTGTCAACAACTGCATCATTTAATCAATGGCTTTGTATCCTCTCTCTCCTGGTTCTTGTGTGTTCATGAAGGAAGCCTGTCCACAATCCACCCAGGTCTGTTAGGTTCTCATTATGAACCTCAAAATACATAAAAATGAAGGATTAATTTCTGTAACCCTATTCCAGTAAGAGAGGCATGGTCATTATTGTACTCTAGAAGAACGAAAGCTCTAGCATCTGAGAACTAAGGATCCATTGCAGGGTTCTACTTTCAGGTATCTAACCCTTCTCCCTGGATTGTGTGTGTTGGGGAGGAGGTCAGACAGGCCTTATACTCCACATCTTCTTAATTTAGAAAATCAGCGACTCCCTATCTCCAAGGATTTTGTGAAACTAAGCAAGATTAAAGTGTTTAGGAAGGTAGACAGATATTCATGGATGAACAAATCCACCAAATATTTTCTTATAAATCTGAAACACATATTGAGCATATGCCTCCTTTTTATAGAAAAAATATGAGGATCGTTTAAGGTTTAAATAAAATATTTTTTCCATAAAGCTCAGCAGTCTGGATTCAAGAAAACCACATAAACAATGAGATTTATGACTGACTTCCTAACAGAAATGATGGGAGCCGAAAAACAGTTGAATAAATTATTTGAAGTGCTAAAAGAAAACTACAAGCCTCAAGTTGTATATGCAGAGAAAATATCCTATAAAAGTGAAGACAAAATAAATACATTTCTAGATAACTAAAATCAGAGAATTTGTCATCAGCAGACTTCCACTAAGAGAAATACTACAGTTGTTTAAGTAGAAGGAAAATAATTCTAGACATAAATAAAGGGGGAAAAGGGAGAAGATGAGGAACAATGGAAATTATAAATGGTGGGTAAATATAATTAATATTACTTTGTTGATATTGTTAATGTTATGGGCAAAAAAAATAATATTTTGTGTTTCATTTCATTGAAATGAACAAAAACATATGGTTACATTGTATTCCCACCAGCAATGTAAGACAGTTATAATTTCTTCAGAGTCCTCGTAAGAATTTGGTTTTGTCATTTTTATTTTTTATTTTTAGCCATTCAAATAGTGTGAGGCAATATCTCATTCAGGTTTTAATTCATATTTTTCTAATGACTAATAATACTGAGTATCTTTTCATGTGCTTATTTCCATCCATGTATTTTCCAAGAAATGTCTGTTTAAAACATTTTTCCATTTTAAAATTGAGCTGTTTATTTTTTTTATTGTTGAGTGGTGAGAGTGCTTTATTTATTCTGGGCGCAAGATCTTTATCAGACATGTATTTTGCAAGAGAAATAAAAACATATGGCTATACAAAAGCCTCTACAGACTGTTCATAGCAGCTTTACTCATAATCACCAAAAACTTTAAGTAACGTCCATCAATCTGTGAATAGATAAATAAATCATGATGGATCCACACAATGGAATACTCCTCAGTCATAAAAAGGAATGAACTACTGATACATGCAACAACATGCATAAATCTCCAAAGCATTACGCCATGTGAAAGAAGCCACTCACAAAATGCTCTACTTGTTTAACTGTATGATTCCATCTAGATGACGTTCTAAAATACATAAAACTATTAAAAGCAAAAACCATATCACTTGGTTGCCAAGGGCTGGGGTGAGAATATTGATCATAAAAACACATAAGGAAATATTTAGGGTATTTGTGGTGATGGCAATATTCTGTATCTCGATTGCGGGTAGTTAAATAACCGTCTTTGTCAAACTCATAGAACTGTATACATAAAAAGGGTGAATTTTACTGCATGTGACGTATATTCCAGTAAATGTGGCATTAAAAAGAAAACCATGATATAAAACATGGGATTGATAAATGTTCTGGGAAGTAGTAAAACTATGAATTTATATTACATATAATTTATATAAAGTTTATTAAACAGTGATAAATCATGGATATATATTGCAAACTCTCAGATAACTATAATATATTACTGAAAGAAATTAAACACCCAAATAAAGGAAAGGACAGACCTTATTCACAGATGGGAAGACTCAATATCATAAGATATAAATTTTCTCCAAATGATCTATAGTCAGTATAATTCCACTCAAAATTCTCAGCAGGTTTTTTTTAATGGAAATTGATGTGCTGATTCTATATTGGAGACAGAAATGCAAAAGATCAAGAGTAGCCAAAGAAATCCTAAAGAAAAACAAAGGTGGAGGACTTACACCAGATATCATGTAGATCATTGACCTAAACATGAAAGGTAAAACAATAAAGTTTCTGGAAGCTAGTAGGAGAATATCTTTATTCCCTTGGCATGGGCCCAAGCAGATCAAGTAATAAGGTTAAATATTGATAAACTGGACTTCATTTAAATTAAGAACTTGTATCACCAAAATAGAACATTAAAACAGGAAAAGGAAAAACACTGAGTGAAAGATATTTTTTAAATATATACATGAGAAAGTACTCCTCGATAACATATAAAGAACTCCTACCAATTAACAAAGAAGAGAGAAACAATACCATTTCTAAAATGGGTAATAGACTTGAACAGACATTTTATAAAAGAGAATATCCAAATGACCAATATTCATATAAAGATTTGCTAGACATCACTGATCAGAGAAGTGCAAATTAAACCCACAGCAGGATATTATTGAACAACCACCAGCATAAGTAAAATTACCTAGTGTTGGTGAGAATGTGGAACAACAGGAACATACTGTAAGATGAATTGTAAATTGGAATGATTACTTTGGAAAACTCTTTTGCTCATCTACTAAAGGTGAAATGTACATACTTTGTGATCCAAAAATTCCATTCCTCAACAGAAGAGTACTATGTCTAACAAAAGATATATATAAGAATGTTAATAGCCCAAAACTGGAAACTCAGACATTTGTCAGCAGTCGAATGGACCAATTGTGTTGTATCAATACAGTGGAATGGTATATAACAATGAAAAGTATGAACTATTGATACATGTAACATCATGGATGAATTTCATAAACATGATAGGAAGCCAGACACAAAATTACTGTATGGTTCCATTTATGCGAAGTTCAAAATGAGGCAAAATTAATTCATGGGGATAGATGCCAGAATAGTGGGGTGGTGCACAAGGAAGGCTAACAGGTATATAGCGATGCTTTTTATCTTGATAATGGGTGTGTTCTCAGAGGAGTGCTCACTTTGCGGAAATTTATGAACATGTATGCTTAGGATTTGTAATCTTTTCTGTATATATCTTATATTTGCATATAACAAAAGTTTACCAGAAAAGCAAATACTATGGGTGGAAAGCAAATACTATGGGTTTCCTGAAGATAAACTAGTCTATGAGGAATGACCATTGGCCAAAACAGTTTCCTACTAAAGGACACAACTGAGGTTCCAAATATGATACTTATCAGAGCAATATTTTTTGATAAGGGAAATCCTTTTCCCTACATATGTATTTGTGTCTGTCAACCTCAGAGACTGTCTGCTCACATGGTGAGGGACTTTAATTAATATTATTTCCACGGTGTTATTTCACAAAGGGATTAAAAGTTTTTAAAAGATGTTTATTTTATTAGAGAAATCCTCACCAGTAGAATAATGGTTTGCTGGTAGTTCCTGATGTCTGCTTCACAGATTCTTCAAATTTGGTTCTTTTTCTCTTTACACAATGTTTTTGCCTCATTTACTAGAATTCCTAAGCAGGAGAGATGTGCAAGTGAAGAGACAGTCCCCACTTCTATAATACAGGGTCTTCATAGTTCATCCTTCCTTTCCGCTCTCAACCTGTTTCTTAGAGATTACACAAACTCCAGGAATTGTGAAGTTTGTGTTCAGATATTAAATCACCTACAATTTTCCTCTAATGTGTGTCTTCATGACCTTCTATCACATGACACTACTGAGTAAGCTAAAGGGTTGTCATTTTGAGATAGCAGAAGTCTCACAACTTTGACTGCTTTTCTCCATCTGCTGGATTCTATCATCCTGAAGCCAAGAAATTCATCCCAGAATATTTTGACCAGCAGATAAATTCACTGATCAAAGATCCTTCTTTAAAATATAGATCATTGCAAAGTCAAGGAGAGATTCAAGTTTCATGATTTCTAAAGTTTACCATTACTTCCAACTAGACAGAAATTCTACCTCCTTTTTACTTTACAAAAGAAAAACCACAGGCTGCTTCTTCCTGTTGCACATTTACCAGAATCATACATCTGTATACACACACACACACACACACACACACACTCACATACACACACACACACACACGTAACTTGTGGTAAGTGGGACAATACAACACACACACACACACACATGTAACTTGTGGTAAGTAGGATAATACACATAACATATCATTGCCTGGCATTTCTTGAAGTGTTTCAACTAGGAAAAATAAAAATACATAGATGTTTTTGGGTTGATCATAAAGAGACATTGAGAAATGAGAAAGACAAGAAGAGATTCATTTAGCAATATCTTGGAATACTTTATGTATTGAATGAAATAATGCCATCACAAGGACATGAAACAATTAAGGCTCACCTACCAACCATCTCTGGTGTGACCGACTCTTACTCCACCAAATGTTTACTAAGCACATGTCACCCATCCTGGATGGACTGGGAAACAAATATGGTACAAGCGTGCTTTGTAAATATGGAATAAAGAATGGAATCTACTTGAAAAAAGAGTGCAATCTTGTACTTCAGCACCTTACAAACCCCCAGTATAAACTTGGCAACAGATAAAACATAAGTTCTACAAGTGTATATGCTGGGTCTCCGATGTCTAATTTCTGTATTGTCATGGATCATAACTTCTTCCTGGAGATTTCATGACTAAGATGGTATCTTAGATAAGCCCAGGTAGAAGTCCCACCTTATCAGTTATAATAGTTGCAGCTGGCTGACAGACCTAACAGATCAGGTAGATAAAACTCGGGCACATCTTAGCACCAGGCCTCCTCTCTTATCCTTGGTGCACGTAAATTACTCTGGAGCCCCTGGCAGAGATCCTTTGGAAACAAAGTATTTTCAGAGCCACTGAGCTAGTTTTCCTCTTCACCACCTCTTAATCCAGGATTCCTTGTTACAGTTATTACAGGCATCAGATACATCAGCCCCAACTCCAATTTCTGAGTGTTTCTTCAACACCAGGTCACCAAGTATATACATTATATCTACATATCCTTGTGGGTGTACAAACTATGAGGAGAACTGACTGGAATACCAGTAAAGGAATAGAAGAAACAAAACAGCAAACAATAGTGTAAGAATCTAAGATATAGGACAATTATTATTCTTGTTTGTTTATTTGTTTTGTTTTTATCTGGCTAGTTGGTTTTTATGTTTGTTAGCCATTCTCTTTGACTTTTAGATGTTTGGCCGTTACAGAAGATTGACTTATGTCTGTCTCTTTTCCAAAAATACCTCTTTATAGATCAGGAATGTGCATGTAACACTAAACAAATAGGCAATGCCTCTCAAAACCAGCTTCCTAGGCTGAGCCTCTGGATGTCCCACTCAAATGATTCATCCATCTGGACCTAGGACAGTACAAAAAGTGAACCCCACAGTGGTTCACATCTGTTTCTATGGTTTACAAAGTCAATTCTTAAAGGGGCTGTGGCAATCTCTAAAGAATCAGAATGCATACTTTATAAACAGAATTCACTAAAAAGCTACTATTAGAAAAAATTTTGGCCATGGAAGGACATGTTGAGATCACTGAAGTCAGAAGCTCCTAATTTCTTTGGGATCATATAGCCTTTGAATGGAAAGGAAAACCATGGAAAGGTATTGATTCTTTGACCTCCACATTGCATTTACAATCTTGCATAGGACTTTAAGGAATGTTTAAAATCTATTTATATTTGTACCATATACCATTTGTATATATATGTACCATATTTGTTTCCCAATCCACCCAGGATGGGTGGCATGTGCTTAGTAAACATTTGGTGGAGTAAGAGTCCCTCACATCAGAGGTGGTTGGTAGGTGAGCCTATGAATTTCATCCATGAATCCACTCAAAGTCCATGGGGTCCTCATTAAAAACCTCTGATTTAATTGAAGCAGGAATAGGAGGTCTAGAAAGACTAAGTGGCTTACCTAAAGGGACAGAGTAATGAGAGCTGAACTGGGGCTAGAACATAGCATCCCACGTAATAGTCTACTACCCACACCCCAGCTCAAGAGTAAGGAAAAGTCTAAATGAAAAAAAAAGAAAAGAAAAGAAAACATGGTTATTCTGGGGCAGGTTGGACTTGCTTGAAACACATATTGGTTAGGAAGTTGTGGGGAGAAAGGATCTTCAATATAAATGACAGTCAGATTTTTCCATTTAGAGTTTAAGTTAATTGTCTTTCTTTTTCTTTCCCGGACTAGCTTTAAAACTAGGCGATCAGGTGACTGGAAACATAAATTCCTAAGAGTAGGCATTCCATTAGTGTTTACCTTCCAGTGTATTCATAGTGATACATGGGAGAAGAGAGTCCCAATTATTTATTCCAAAGTCTAATATAAACAGAGAATAAGAGTCTATTTTATTTATTTGATAATTTCAGGCAGTTAGACCACTCACTATGCATTCCCTGCAATCTTAAGCATTATTATCTTTCTATTTCTAACAAGACTTTGGAGATGCTAACTCCCCGAATTGTTGGAAATGTCTATCATTGATACACCACAATGAAGTAGCAACCTATTAGTTCTCATAGAACTGCCCTTCTATGGGATCTGTGAGACACCCTGTCCTGGGTGTTCCCTTCTCCCTCTGTTCATACAAAAATTAGTCATGTTAGCAAGAGCAGCCTGGCAATGCTACCATATTGCCTGTGTTTAAAGTGGTTCTGAAATTGTGTGGCTCTAAGCAAGTCATTTGCCCTTTCTAAAATTTGGTGTCCTCATCAGTGAAGTGAGAATAATAATCACATTGGGTTACAATGTTGCTGTAGATAAGGCAATCAGGCATGCCCATGCTTGGAACGCAGTAAGGCCAGGTCCACATTAGTTCATGTTGTCATCATTCCCAAGTTAAGGCACAAAACAAAGGAGAAGGAACCAATGCCTCAAATTGAGAAGGCATTCTACAGTAGTTTGGCTTGACCTTGATTAAAAGTACAGAAACATGACCCAGCAATAGCAGTGCTAGGAATTTAACCAAGGGATACAGGAGTGCTGATGCATAGGGGCACATGTACCCCAATGCTCAGAGCAGCACTTTCAACAATAGCCAAATCATGGAAAGAGCCTAAATGTCCATCAACTGACAAATGGATCAAGAAGATCTGGTTTATATACACAATGAAATACCACATGGCAATGAGAAAGAATGAAATCTGTCCATTTGTAGCAACATGGATGGAACTCGAGGGTATTATGCTAAGTGAAATAAGTCAGTCAGAGAAAGACAGATACCATATCTTTTCACTCATATGTGAAAAGAGACTTAAATACTAAGAACAAACTGAGGGTTGATGGGGATGGCGGAGAGGGGAAAATGGGTGATGGGCATTGAGGAGGGCACAGGTTGGGATGAGCACTGGCTGTTATATGGAAACCAACTTACCAATAAACTATATTTTAAAAAAATGTACAAAAACAACTCAAGCCTCTCTAACCCTAGTTACTTTCAAACAAAGGCATGAAAAGTTTTCCATCAAAGAATCTTAATTAAATACAGTATCAAAAGGACCTCCTTATGAAGATTCCATTATAAGGTGAAGCCCCAGGGTAGATATAAGGCAAGAATCCAGTGTCACTGATCCCCTGGGATAATGATTTTCTTATCCACTGTGGGAGGGGATTCCTTCCAGGATGCAGCCAGGGCAAAGAGGAAGCTCAGTTGCTTGTCAGCTTCCAGCTTCTGAGAAGAAAGGCTGCAGTTGATAACTGAAGGGTCCACATGTTATAAGCAGAGAGCTTTTGCTGGGGATATGTTGGTTTTCTTTCATAATAGTAAAAGGCGAAAGATTTACACGATCTGAAGAGAAACCAGAGTATAATAGTTGTCTTGGTTTTAGTATATCTTATTTCTCATTTTTGCAAAGGATGTCTGACTATCTAATTAGAGTTTAGGTTACTTTTTTTTTTTTTTTTACTATACTGGAGGCTCAATTAGTACCTATTGTCCTCCAGGTTTTTGAAAAAATAAAACAAGAACTATAATTCTTCTGTGTGTCCTTCTGCTGCTTACCTTTGTACTGCAGGAAGTCTATGGTGGCTGAGCGTAAATGTCTGAAACATAGTTGGCTCCCTAGAGACATCTTGAAGCAGAATCTACTTCTGGTTTCTCAGTGCTCCAATGGTATTCCAGATGATGAAGCAAACTCTCTGCAGATTGTGCCGCAAAATTCCACTCCAAAAATAAACAAGAGCAACTTGCTTCCTACCTTGAGGTTGAGGTTCCAATCATTTCAAACAGCCTGTTTACATAACAGCCCAGAGTATGGCCTAAACTGTGATCCTTTACCTGATAAGAACCTCAGCATGTTCTGTCCCAAGCTGTTTGGGTTCAAGTACAGGGCAAGGTCCTGAATGGGAAAGCTCACTGGACTCCTGCAACCACAGTGAAGAACTTAGGCCTGTTTTTCCAGGAGTGCCACCTTGCAATCCCCATCCAGCAGCCCCCGATTGCCCAGCACTGCTAGAGAAAAGCACACACCACATCAAGAAGTGTAAGGCAATTCTCATGTTTCCAACCCCAGTGAACAACTCCCAGTGACCTTTCTTTTACCTCTTAGCTTACAAAAATATTTCAAGATGCTCCCACCCTAAGAAAATGTTATTAAAATTTTAAACTTTTGCCTAAATTCTGCAGACCCCACAAGCTATTCCAAAATGTTCTTCCTTCCTTCTCCACCTCTTAAAAGAGTAGTCATCTCTCTGCAAAGAAATAGACTTCAAACCTTAGAAAATTGTCAATACTCAATTGTATTTGACCTACAGAATCTTCCATGTTATTCAACCTAGTACCCTAATATGTTAACAGTGTTCATTATGGAAGGAATAATGGAAGAATGGAGGGATCTGGATTGGTCATTAGTTTCTACTTTGTACTCTTCTATACTTTCCAAATTTCTTCAACTAGCTTATGTTAGTTTCAAAATCATAATTAAAAAAAACTGGTTAAAATCTCCATCTCTACTATAAGAGCATATTTATTCCACAGCCCTTGACATCTGTTCTTTGAACTTGCTCCTCTTCTTTCTCTCCCTGAAGAGAGCAAAGTCCCCCAGTGACCCACCTCAACAAATACTCTAGATAAACCTACTGTGACATTTGACATTTTCTCCTTTTTCACTCTCTCTCCTGCATACAGCTGTGGCTTTCCTGGTTCTCCAGACTTCTGTCTGCTCCATCTCAGTCTCCTTCAGTCACTGGACAAATATTTACTGAGTATTACTATGTGCCAGGCACTCCCTAGAGGCCAGCAAAATTACAGTGAACACAAAATTTTACCACCCATCCACCCCTAAAATGTTGGTGTTCTCCAACGTTTTGTCCACCTCCCTTATTTTTCATCCTCTCCCTGAACCATCTCTTTACTTGTGTGGTTTCCTTCTCTTCCCCGACCCTTATACTGATGATTCACAAAGACCCTGCTTCTTCCCACCACACCTCTTCAGCTGAATATTCCAAAGGCAACTCCAGTTCAAAGGATCCTAAACCAAATTCAGTTGCCACTTTATTCTTCCAGCATTTCCTAGGTAGGTCCGCACCTCCCTATTCATACAGCCACACATTATAGTTTTCCTTTAATCCTCCCTGTCTTCGACTATGTCCCTCCATAGGCAGAACCTGGGACCACGACATGAGTACAAAGAGTTTATTTGGAAGGTAAACCTAGGAAGCAGGAGTGAGAGATCAGGGAGCATGAGGGAAGAAAGGAGAAGGAGCAGTGAAGATAGTGTTACTGAGCAGGTTCTTGCTATGGACAATGGCAGTGCACCTCCATATGGACTTTCTGAGGAACCATGTAGAATAAATTTTCAGATTTTCCCACTGAAGAATGAGAGGCTATCGCATTTTCACAAATTCCCATTTCCCAGTGGTTAAGGGCTGCAAGGAGTAGGACATGGGTTGGGTGTTCCCTGTGCTTCCAGGGTGCATAGGAACCATCTACCACCACTGCAGGTGAAATCAGAAGTGAAGCAAAGAGATATTATAAGAGGCATGTACACCTCTGCCCCCTCCTTTGTCCCCACATCCCAGTTTCCAACTCCTAAAAATTCAGCCTCCTAAATATTATTCAGTTTGTCTCTTTTTCTCCATCATCACTTCATTCAGACTCTCACATAGTTATCAATACAATTACAGCCATCTGACTGCTATCTTTACTCTCTCCTCCATACTTCTGCCAAATGTATCTATCTAGAAACATTTCTGATCATATAGATTCCTCATTTAGAAGTTCAAGATGACACCTGCTATATTAACTTCTTATTCTCAATGTGTCAGGCTTCATAATTTGAGTATTCTACCATAATGCTTAGAAAGTACTATGCTTTATGAAATGCTTCAGGTTCAAATGACATATATTTGAAAATGTTGACATCTATTTTAATATTTAATAGAACAGAGCTCAATTTTTTTCTGGAGCTCAGTTATTTTTAAGTGCTCTTGGTGGAACCCGTTATTACCCTCATATACTAGATAAATAAGCATTTCCCTACTTTTCTTTATGCATTTGTTTCTAAAGGTTACAAAGTTTGACTAAGTAAATGAGGAAGAGAAATACAGAAACAGATGAAAGGTAATAAAGCTAACTAAATCACAACCTATATGTCTGCAGAAAGGGATACCAGAGAGAAGTGAGGTAATTTGCCCCTGCTGAACCCTAAAAGGCATAGCACTTGGTGATATGGAAGTGTGGATTTAGATGTAGGTCCAAATACATGAGGTATGGGTTATTTGTTTACAGAAAGTGGGACATTTCCTGCATACCTCATTATCTCCTGCATTCAGTGCAGTTAAGGGATCTACCATCCTCCTATACACCATAGAGGAACAAAGTGCAATGTTCTGGATAAATAGAAGCCTGAGAGGAGTTGGGCTTGAATATAAAGGCATGAAAGGAAATATTTACATGATGAGCTGTGTACCCCTTAGCCTTGTTCCTCCACTCTGTTCACAGAAAACCAGTTGCCAAATGTTTACACCAACAACACTACTCCCAGCCTCAGTACAGAAGACTGAAAATTTTTTTGTACCATTTCCATATGTTTTATTTTTTATTTTTGGGGTGGAGGGAGGGCTTTTCTTTTTTTTTTAAGATAATTTATTGTCAAGTTAGCTAACATACAGTGTATACAGTGTGCTCTTGGCTTCGGGAGTAGATTCCCATGATTCTTCTCTTACTGCAACACCCAGTGCTCATCCCAAGTTCCCTTCTCAATGCCCATCACCCATTTTCCCCTCTCTCACTCCACCCTCCATCAACTCTCAGTTTGTTCTCTATATTTAAGAGTCTCTTGTGGTTTTCCTACCTCTTTGTTTGAAACTATTTTTCCCCTTCCCTTACTTCATGGTCTTCTGTTAAGTTTCTCAAATTCCACATATGAGTGAAAACATATATCTGTCTTTCTCTGACTGACTTACTTCACTTAGCATAATACCCTCCAGTTCCATCCATGTTGTTGCAAACAGCAAGATTTCATTCTTTATCATTACAAAGTAGTATTCCATTGTATATATAAACCATGTCTTCTTTATCCATTCATCAGTTGATAGACATTTGGATTCTTTCCATAAGTTAGCTGTTGTTGAAAGTGCTGCTATAAACACTGGAGTACATGTGCCCCTATGGATCAACACTCCTGCATCCTTTGGATAAAGTGTTAGTAGTGCTACTGCTGGGTCGTAGGGTAATTCTATTTTTAATTTTTTGAGGAACCTCCACACTGTTTTCCAGAGCAGCTGTACCAGTTTGCATTCCCACCAATAGTGCAAGAGGGTTCCCATTTATCCACATCTTCGCCAACATCTGTTGTTTCCTGGGTTGTTCATTTTAGCCACTCTGACCAGTGTGAGGTGGTATCTCAATGTGGTTTTGATTTGTATTTCCCTAATGATGAGCATTGTTGAACATCTTTTCATGTGTCTGTATGCCATCTGGATGTCTTCTTTGGAAAAGTGTCTATTCATGTCTTCTGCCCATTTCTTCACTGGATTATTGTTTTTTGGGGTGTTGAGTTTGGTAAGTTCTTTATAGATTTTGGATACTAACCCTTTATCTGATATGTCATTTGCAAATATCTTCTCCTGTTCCATCAGTTGCCTTTTAGTTTTGCTGATTTCCTTCGCTGTACAGAACCTTCTTATTTGGTGAGGTCCCAATAGTTCATTTTTGCCTTTATTACCCTTGCCTTCAGAGGCATGTCAAGTAAGAAGTTGCTGTGGCTGAGGTCAAAGAGGTTGTTGCCTGTTTTCTCCTCTAGGGTTTTGATGGTTTCCTATCTCACATTTACGTCTTTCATCCATTTTTAGTTTATTTTTGTGTATGGTGTAAGAAAGTAGTCCAGTTTAATTCTTCTGCATGTCACTGTCCAGTTCTCTCAGCACCATTTGCTAAAGAGACTTTTTTTCCATTGGATACTTTTTCCTGCTTTGTCAAAGATTAGTCGGCCATTCATTTGTGGGTCCAATTCTGGGTTCTCTGTTCTATGCCACTGGTCTATGTGTCTGTTTTGTGCCAATACCATACTGCAGAAGACAGAAATTCTTATCTGAAGAAGCTTCCCCCTTGAAAAAATATTTTACATAGAGATAGTTGGAGACACCCTGGTGGAAAATCTAGCCCTTCTTAAAGAGAATTTCACTAGCCAACAAAGCTGTCTCCACTCTTAACCTAAAAAGCTACCAATCAGCTTATTAGAGTTTCATTTAAATATGACTAAGCACTCAAGGATCACCAGAAATTGAGAAAATCTAATGTGAAGGAAGGATTCTAAAAAATAAGCTGAAAACAAACAAAACAAAACAAACAAAAAAACAGAAACAGTGCAGGATATAAAAGAAAGCTCTCCAAAAACATCATACTAATATTTTCAGAGGGATAGGAAAATATTGTATATATGAAACAATGGGATGTTATATAAAAAAAGAAATGATCAGAAAATAAAAAGGTATCTTAATTTTTAATGATATTTGAAGAAACACAATAAAAATATTATAACCAGGAAATCTCCCAGAAAACAATTTTTAAAAGTCAAAGATGAGAAAAGAGAGAATATATAAGGAAAAAAGATCAGTCTAGAACCTTGGTACTCAAAATATGGTCCATAGAACCATACTTTGGTCTACATTGGCATTTCTTGGGAAGTTGTCAAAAATACAGATTTTCAGGCCCCATCCCAGACCTATTAAATCAGAATCTATATTTTTATAAAATCCACTAAAGTTTGAGAAACTTATAGAGGAAATCAATATATTAGTTAGGATGCTTTGGGTTTCAAGTAAGAAAAACTCATCTCAAATCAGTTAAAAATAAGGACCATTTTAGGGACACCTGGGTGGCTCAGTCAGTGAGGCATTGTCTCTTGATTTCACCTCAGGTCATGATCTCACAGTTCATGAAGTTGAGCCCCACGTTGAGCTCTGTGCTGACAGCATGGAGCCTGCTTGGGATTCTCTCTCTCTCCTCTCTCTCTGCCCCACCCCAACTCTCATGCATGAATAAAATAAGTAAATTTGTCTCAAAAATAAATAAATCAACTTTAAAAATCAAGGATAATTTTTATTTAAGAGAAAGACAGGATGGGCTTCAGTTTTTCCCTATCATTAGGGCCTGATTCTGTTACCCACAGCTCTACCACAAACCAATTCTGGTTCTTCTGGTGCCATAAGGTTGCTACAAGCAGCAACTAAAACAAAGGCTTTCTTTGTTCATAGCAAGCCACAGGGAAAACCTGTCTTATCTCTCCCAGAATACTGTGGAAGCTTCTCTTCATTTATTATTATCCCAAACTAGTCTTAGCTGCTCATTCCTGAAAACACTGACTTAGACAAAGGGTAAACTGACTATGATCAGTTGAGACTGAATTAATGGGGTGAAATATATGTTGTGAATGAATTTCAATATCAACTACATTCAATTTCAGACCAACAGAGGTTCCAGAAGGAAAGAACAAAGGAAAAAAAAGAGATTTTATAAAATAAATAATACATAAAAATTTCCTAGAACTTGACAGCATATACCTACAAGCAAAAAGGGACTATTGGGTAGCCAGCAAAATAAATGATCAAAGACACATTCAAAGAACTCTCATGGATTTTCAGAAAACTAAATAATGAGAATATCCTAAAAGCTTCAGAGAAAAAAAAAATGCAGAACCCATTCACAGGAATAGAAGTCAGAACAGCATTGGATTTCTCAACAGTTCAATACATTTTAGAAGACAGTGGAGGGATGCCTTCAGAATTCAAAGGAAAAATCACAGTCAAATAACATGATTTATTCAAATGATATGATTAACATACTTGATAAAGTATTCCTTGGGTTTAATCACAGGGGTAACTGTTATTCTATTATTCTATATCCAGCCAAACTATCAATCAAGAATTAGCTAAAGCCACTTTCAAACATTCAAGAATTCACATTATTATCTCCCCACACACCTTTTTGAGGAAAATAACAGGTATTCTTCATGAAAATGAAAAAAGTAAATCAAGAAAGAGAGAAAATCATCACTGAGCAGTAGCTGCTATTGAGGCATTTGGGAAGAGTAGATAAAACTAAACAAATGAAAAGGGAGGAAGAGAAACCATTATTAATTCCATGGAGAAAAGTTTTACATGAAAGGAAGGACTTCATGTATAGCATGGCAACTATACTTAACAACACTGTATTGTCTGCTTGAATGTTGCTAAGACAATACATCTTAAAGATTCTCCCACCATACACACGCATAATATAATAACTGGAGGTGTTAACTAACCTTATTGTGGTAATCATTTCACAGTAAACACAACTATCAAATCATCATACTTTATACCTTAAACTTATACAATATATCAATCATATCTCAGTGTAGCTAGAGAAAAAAAGAAAAAATACATACTTAACACTTTGGTGACCATTACTGTCCATTAAAAAAAAAGACAGGAAATATAAACACCTTAAATTTGTTACTTCAGCAGTAAATAATATTAACATATTAAATATTGATTCAACAAATTTAATACCAATTGTTATACTACTATACTAGAAGTATCTTGACCAGTATAATAGAGATGATGGCGTTGAAGAGAAAAATCCTGAGCCTCTTGAAACAAGCAGTTAATAGAAACAACTTAAAATTAAAAGATCCAGAATTAGCAGTAAGAATATGTAATCTCAAAATGCAGCATTAGAAACCATCAACAAAATGAAAAGGCAACCAGAGAGTGGGAGAAAATATTTGCAAATCATATATCTAATAAGGATTTAGTATCATCAATAGTATATATAAATATATAAAGAACTCCTACAATTCAATAGCAAAAAAAAAGTATTAAAAAATGGGCAGAAGAACTGAATTGACATTTTTCCAAAGACATACAAATGGTCAACAAGCATATGAAAAGGTTATATGTCAATTATATTTCAATAAAACAAAAATAAATAAGCAAACAAACAGCATTAAATAGCAAACAAAATAGTATAAAAGAGTAGAAAAAGGCTTTCTCTGTGAACTAGGTCTAGAAGTAAATGTAGACCTGATATTTTTCTAAATCAGACTTTCAGAATTAAAATATTATTTTACTATTAATATAACTTATGCTTAGATCAAAGTATAGTGCCTTGATCTATTTAGATACCAGATGATTCATATGATTTTACTATTGCCAAAAAAAAAAAAAATTCAACAAGTCTAAAGTCAGCAAGCTTCTTACTTAGCTACTAAAAAGTATTTAGCCCCTAGAATTTTTTTATATTGTCTTTTAGCAACCAGGTTAATAAGCTACTACATTCGATGGTACAGGAAGGCAGAATGGTGCTCTGTTTTGTGTTACTGACATGGAGATAGGTTAAGAAAAAAGACTAGAAAGAAACTAGAAGAGAAATACTATGTTAATTAATTCATCCAATATTATTTTTAGTGTTTAATGTTTGTTTATATTTGAGAGAAAGAGAGAGACAGTGCAAGAGCAGGAGAGGATCAGAGAGAGACAGAAAAGAAGCTGAAGCAGGCTCCAGGCTCTGAGCTGTCAGCAGAGAGCCTGACACAGGGCTTGAACTAACAAGCAGTGAGATCATGACCTGTGCTGAAGTTGAACGCTCAACCGACTGAGCCACCCAGGCGCTCCCAGCCAATATTTATTTTAAACTCTGAGGGTAAACCACAAAATATGGTACAAGATCCCTGCTTTTAAGAAACTCCTATTTGATTTCAGAACTCATATTCAATTTCAAATTCAGTTATATACTGAATAATAGACTACTAAAATACACAATACCATACACACATCTCAGAGATATTATTTTGCACAGGAAATGCCAGAATCAAAAGCACATACTAAAAGATTCTGTTTATATTAAGTTCATAATTGATTATGAAAAACTAATCTTTGGTGGAGGAAGTCAGAATTTAGGTTACTCTTGGAAAGAAAGGTGTTAGTGGACATGATGCATATTACTTTCTCCCCTCCCGCCTATTTAAGTAGATATAAAACATCTATACTGGGCAATATGACAGTAATCAATAAGACCAAAATGCAGTGCAAGCAAGGGTAGTTCATAGAACTCATATAGAGTTCTCAAACTCAATTCGATACCATTTGGCACTTGAATGAGAATCTTCTCAGATTGTAGGGTAGGGTCACCCTCAGATAAGATAAGCCTGAGTTATTTTATTTCTCTGAGTTAAAGTTATAACTCAGCTTCCTTCTCACAAGAATCTTAACACATCAGCAGGTCAGATACTTGGTTGAGGGTATTCAGGAAAACAGTGTAGAACCTACCCTTATCTTTCCAATTGAATAATAAAAAGGTGACTTTTTGAAAGTGATTTAGTTCATGGCTTTGTCTTTAATTGCAACAACAAAGGAAATTCTATTGTAAATCTTTAGTTTCAGTAAGTCAGCCAAAACTGAGCTGATGCTTTTGTTGCTTAAATAATACTGTATGGCCAAAAGACATGCAGACAATGTTCCCAAAACTGCTTCCGGTCCTCTTTCCCCATATTCAAATTAGAAGCAGCCCAAACCCATTATCACCGTACTGTTCAGATATCCTCTTGCATCTAATTAATTCCCTTCTGCTCTAGTAATTCCAAAATGCTTTCTTTAACAGAAAAAAAGATGTTTCTTTTTAACAGAGAAAAATTCTTTTTTATTTTGGCCTTCAATTTCTGAACAACCCAAGAGAAGAAATTCACTCAATGGGGTTTTTAGCCAATACTCTAGGAGACATAGGCCCACCTCCATCATCCCAAATGAGGTGGAAATAACACCATATACACATCCACAGTATGGTAGCCTCAGGATATCAGGCTCCTAGAGAGTGTTCCCAACAACCAAAATTGAAGTTTTATAGCCATTTGTGATTTTGCCTTAGAAGTAACATATGATTACTTCTGCTGTACTTTTTTGGTTACAAACCTACCCAGATTCAAGGGGAAGGGAAACAGGTCGCACCTCTAAATGTGAAAAATGTCAAAGACCTTGCAAACAACATTGTTGCTTGGAAGGAAGAAAAAGTGTTTTTTGGACCATATTTCAGATGTATGGTTCACTCAGATAAGCTATCCTATCTCCCAGTCCCCAAGTCTAAGATTATCAGGTTGGAAATTTTCCTACTTCTGCCATTAAGACTCGGTCTTTGCAGATGAAAAATTAAGGAAAAAGGGCAGAAGAGATCTTGTAATCAGTGGCACTGTTATTTATTTAATGCAAGTGATTTTAGTGGTAGGAAAAAGAACCTGAATCTCCAAAAAGATATTTCCCCAAACATTCAGGTGAATCGTAAAGGGCTCTTCTTAAAGTTTAAACTCTTAAATTGAAATCCCCTCTCCCCCTCACCTCCTTGCCAAGAGAAGTACTGGTCAAACTTTCTTTAGTATGAATTCAGGGTTAACTGAGCCATACAAAAAGGTATGAAAAAAGGCCAAGGCAACAGGGTCCCCTGCCTAAAGTGAGGTCCAGAAACAGTGAGAACCAGAAAAGGTAGTTCTATGGAAAGAAACAAGGCAATAAAGAAGGACGATATCACCATAGGTTTCAACCTTGTTGCTTCATGCCATTTCCAATGATTTACAGTGGCTTTTCATAACCTAAATTTAAAAAGAAGCTTCTGTGAAGAGTCAAATTTCCCTCTTAGAATAGAATAATCTGAAGAGTTTTTTTGTATTGGGCTTTTTTGAATAATGAAAGGTGGGTTAAAGACATATAATTTAATCCTAAACCATGGCTCAAAAAACACTTTTCTCCCCAAAGATGGAATTCAGGGGGAAAAACTGGCTTTAAAATAAAACTTTCTTTTCCTAGTTGCTTCTTTAGAAAGAGCTCGAAGCATGAGACTAGGCAGAGTAGGCCAACGGGAGGTCAGAAATACTGCTGTCCTAAGCCACTGCCCAAGTACAGGATAGAATTCCATAAACATTGAGTTACATTCTTTTTTCCAAGGCTGTCAAGTTTCTTAACACTGAAACAAATATCACCATCTGATGGTCACATGCCTATGGTTTGGGACCATGAATTGATGGGAATGTAAAAGGGAAGAGGAAGAAAGGTAACAAGAAAATTTCCTCTTTTTCTCTTCCTATGTACCTCCCTTTACATCAGCAAGACAAAAAAAGGAGAGGGGAAGGGCACAGAAAGAAAAACACAAAACAACTTTATAGATAGCATCTGCTTTTGGAGGTCTCCAGACCCAAGAAACAATCCAGTGAAGACACTGTAGTCTTATATTGCTTTAAAATTCCTGTCTTTTAAGGACAGTTTGTAGACTGGCTCCTCAGGACCTCAGAATCTTCCTTCCAGGGTTGGTTTGTATAGTGCCTCTCAGTGGAAACGTCTACTCCCATCTAGCTGCTAATTCAGAGTCAAATACTTGGGTGTCCTAAGTGAGGTGCCACTAATAGCCACTGGGTACTTAACAATCTCAAAATCCATTGGCCAAATTCCCTGTGAATTGATTCCAACCAGAGATCCTATAAGCGATCCCTCTGCCTACGAATCATGACATGAGATATATATATCAGCCAGCATTAGATCAAAGAAGCAGAACCACCAGGAGACAGCTAATAAGGAGTTTATTACAGGGATTGACATAACACAATGGTGGGAGTTGGTTAAACAGCCTACATCAAGCTCTACCTTCTGTGTCGGGTGCTGAAGCCTAAAGTCAGCAGGGCTGGCAGTCAGAAAGGAAATGTGGATATCAAGTGGGGAAAACAAAGACAAACTGGAACCTGCAAGGATGGGCTGGAATCCTCAAGAATAGATTAGAACCTGCATTGTTCTCTCACTTTCTCAAAGTTTCCACCTTCAATGACAGAGTGTCCTGCAGGACAAGATAATCATTCATCATGGAACTAGACTCCCACCACCTCCCAGAAGGTAGAACAGCTCAAGAATGATCCAGCAGGAGCAGCAGACCAGCTATCTGGGTGAGCTTGAGGATAACTACTGGCATATGTGAGCATCATCAGTGCCTTTTGCCATGTACATACCTTTCAAGCATAAAAATAATATGCCTGTTGCTTCGTATCTGCCTTCTACATCTTTCATAAGATGTCTCCTGTGGTTATTTTAACCCATAATTATGCAAGGAAGAGAATTGTGAAAAATGTAATTCCAGCCAAGTTAACTTAACACAATATAAACCTACCCCAACTTGATTGGTTTTCTAGCACCTCCCTGTCACCCACCAAGCTGGCTTCACATGACTGTCTTTTATGCTATATGACAGGCAAGGCAGAGAGTAAGAAAGCAGAGGAAGTAAGGAGAGAGAGAAGCAAGAAAGAGGAGGCAAGCTGTACTATCCAGAGTGAACAAAACTAGAATAAAGAGGAAGAGCCTCTTGGCTTCCTGTGACACAAAGAAGCTAGATAACATAGCTAGTTAATTGTCCAGGCTTGGAACAAAATTCAGTGCACTGGAACATCTTAAATAAAAGTCTGCTCTGATACCTACCAACCTTCACCCTCTACTCTGCAGCAATGCCTATTAAACTAAGGTCATCCTGTGGAAAAGAGAGGTTCTGGAGGGCCTCATTACCTGACTTGGCATATCTACTGAGACTGAAGTCCTTGTAATGCCATCTAAAACCATATACCAGGTGAGCATATGATAAATATTTTATCCTGGGCTTAAGGAAGACTTCCAAAATCATTACACTAAAAAAAAAAAAAAAAAACCTTTTCTAATGTTCTGAGTATTTGACCTCATTTTCAAGTATAGTTACCAGCTGTATCTATTCCAGTCGCCTAAGTATACCACCCCCCTTAATGGATTACATAGTTCAAGAGCTCCTAGATTCCCTGGAGGATCTGAGCCAGTTCCCCAGGAAGCCCAAAAGATAATCAGGGGAAAGCAGAAAGCATCAATGATTGTATTTAGGCTGTGTGCACCAACCACTTGGTCCTCATTAGCCTGGGTCCAATTACTCTCAGGACATGGGTCACAGCTTATTTTCATGTGTCCATGACACTGTGACTCATGCTCTCATTGAGCTTTCAGGCAGGAAATCTCTATTGGTGGTAAATTACAACCAAGTGTCTTTCACTTTATTACCTCATGACAAAAATAGGCAGAAGAAGAGCACTGTTGTTCACATTTACTGGGTATGGTGGAAAAATGGAATCAAGGAAACATGAAGGGAAGTACACATAGAGTTCTCTCCTCCAAAAGAAATATGGCTTCCCACAAAAACTAGGAAAATCTGCACACAGTGTGAAATTTAGCCCCCTGGGTATGTGTAACTATGTGGAGAGAGTGTCAGAGAACAATACAGGGTCTAAGTGTGACAAAAGGGTTTGAGAATGTCCAAAACTCTTAGGAAAATGGTGGACTGAGAGTAATTTCAGTAATGCAGGTCTGAAGTGCCAATGTAACAAAGTCAGGAGGGACTAGCAATCACACTGACTCTTACGTGCAAGTTTGGAGAAAGGCAACGGAATTACAAGTTAGTAAGTCTTAGATCACATAAAAAAAAAGTAGTCCAAAACTGGCAGGATCCACAAGGAAGGCCCAGAGGAGGGCAGATGGCATTGGCTTTGTACAGACAGTACTGCTGTTTCCTGTAATGACTGAAAACAGTAGTTCTCAAAGTGTGACCCCAGACCAGCAGCATCAGCATCATCTGGGCTCTTATTAGAACGGGGCTGGATGGGGGGATGGGTGAAACAGGTAATGAAGATTAAGCAGCGCACTTGTGGCGGGCGCTGGATAATGTACGGAACTGCTGAATCACTATACTGTACACTAATTGTATATTGTACAGTATATTGTATACTGAAACTAATATAACACTGTATGTTAACTATACTGGAATTAAATAAAATTTTAAAAAAGAAATGCAAATCCTTACACACATACACACACACACACACACACACACACACACACAAGAAATTCTAGGGAAGACAAAACCCAGATCAAGGCAATGCTGATACAGGCTAAAGTTTGAACCACACTGGTTTAGTGGGTGGATTTACCTTGGCTCAGAAGCACTGCTAGTATAAAATGATTTGTGGTTCTGTTCCATGGTCTCTAAACACCCAGTAGATAATTTGGCTTCCCAGGTAGCCAGCTTGCTCTCAGGGAGCAAGTGCCTAGCCAGGCTGATTAAGACATTGCATCCTCTTGGTGTTGTATTTCCCAAGCTAAAGTAACATATTAGCATTCTGATTAGTATAAATCAACCACCTGTATGGTGTTTTTTTACCTGAGACAGCACCCCAGTTTAGTATCTGGTTCTAAGCCTCATTGCACTGCCAAAGTGGAGAACATGGAGAATGGGAAGCTCTTTTGAAGCAGAATTCCTGTATATCAGACCAAAAATAGTAGGACTGCTCTAGTGGTAGCTAGTGTGAAGAGCAAGCACCCTCTGTATCTCCCGTTCACAGCTTCTGGGAGGTATGAAACCCTAGGGACATTGTTGGAAAACCAAGTATCAGAGAAAGGAACATCTCTGGAGGGGACTAGAAGGATGGGAATGATACAGATATGCAGACAGGAGCATTGGGCACTTGAATAAGGGAAGCTTCAACGAGGAGGGTCTGCAGGGGAAATAGGGGTTACACCCGTTCTGAATGGAAAACAACCACTGGAAAGTGACCCAAAGTTGAAGAAATAGTGAGACAATGTTTTGGACTCTATATGGAAGGGTCCAGATTTGATTCCATAGGAGAAGCCAGGACAAATGTCTGAGTGGACAGGTGAAATGGCAGGCAAGTCTCATCATTTAGTAATCCCTGAGGAGTTCTGAGGATGCTATGAGGCCGGTTAGTGAAGAAATCTCACCAAGAGATTGCAGGATATTCTGCTTGAGAATCCTGAACCCTGAATATTCCCCTAAAAATTCATTCAATACTTACATGAATGAGTAGCTCCATCATGGCCTCAAGTTAACCCAAACCACCAAAAGAGCATGGATTTTCTTTGTAAAAATTCAAAAAGGGAAATTAGGAAACTTTGGATGAACTTTGACTAGCCTCTGAGCATTGCCTGCTGCATAAGTGAGAAGGGTAGGGAAACCCTTGACAAGACCTGGTTTTCAGTCCCTCCTCCACCTACCTCAGGCTGTTTGGCCCTAAGCAAATTACTGAACTTCTCTGTTTCCTCACCAATAAAATGGGAGCAACATCTTAATACAAAGATTTTGTGAAGCTTAAATGAGAAAGCAAACATAACACATCTAGGGCAGAGCTTGATATGTAGTGGGGGCTTAATAAATGTTATCTGAATCTAAGTATGAAAATTCTGGAGGCAAAGCACTAGATATATCATTTCTGAAATTTTCAAAATCCTGAAAAGAGAAAAAACAATCGGCATCCATTACCTAAACTGATGTTACAACATGAATATTTTATCACCCTTAACCACAGATACTGAAAAAAAATGGGGAGCCTGGTCAATACTCCAAGTATTATTATTTTATAGACATTTTCTTCCAAACCCAAAAGAACAACAATGTCAACACCAGGGAGTGGTGACTTTGCACCTACCTGAGCTGGGGGCATCTGCAATGAATGAACATAGTCAGTGCCAAGTCAATACAAAGCCCAATAACACAAGAGCACATCTGTTGCCATCAGGTTCCTATGACAATTATCTGTGATTATCTCTTTGGGATGGATCACTTTGTACTGCCAGGATGAGCTCATGGAAGAGGAAGGTAATTTGAATGCACCCATCACCCCCTAAATAATTAAAATCCAAAACTGATGAGAGAGCTCCATTCCACAGACAAAGTCAACAAATCATGGCTTTGGTCATGAGCTCCTAGTACTTTCCTGAAAATATTTTCTGGAATGCGAACGAAACTGAGCAGTCCTCTCCACGCATCCAAAGCCACGTTGACCCAAGTCATGGCCAGGAGAGATGCATCCACCCACCAAATCTAATAGAAATGGGGCTGAAGGCAGCCTAATGAGAACTGAAATGAAATGGTAGGAAAATACAAGAGGCAGCCACTGTTTGGGGAATATTTAAAGAATTCAAACATCATTCCTCAGAGCCAGAGGCTGGCATGGCTGCAGAAGTCCCAGCAAACATTACTATTTGGTTCATTGAAGTCTGTCATCTCTGCATGTACTTTTACTGTATCTACTCCTTTCTTTTATTTAAATGGCCAAAATATCAAAAAATTCCTAAAAGTATCAAAAAAATACTTTTTTACATGCTGAGATAAGTTATGTGTATTTTCCTCTTTTTAAATATTATTTTGTTGATGTATAGTTGACACGCAATGTTACATTAGTTTCAGGTATACACCATAGTGATTTGAGAACTCTGTATGTTGTGCTGTCCTCACCACAAGCTACTGACACCATACAACACTATTACAATATCATTGATTATATTTTCCATTTTGTACCTTTCTTTCCTGTGACTTAT
The DNA here is from genome assembly GCA_028646485.1 of Cryptoprocta ferox. Lineage (NCBI taxonomy): Eukaryota > Metazoa > Chordata > Mammalia > Carnivora > Eupleridae > Cryptoprocta > Cryptoprocta ferox. The sequence continues at coordinate 30,739,065 of CM053576.1, read as the reverse complement.
TCACTCGATAACTGGAAGCCTGTACCTCTCACTCCCCGTCATCCATTTTGCCCATCCCCTACATCCCCAATCCCCCCACCCCCAGTAACCATCAGCTTGTTCTCTGTATTTATGGGTCTGTTTCTGCTTTTTGTTTGTTCATTTGTTTTATTAGATTTCATATGTAAGTGAAATCCTACGGTATTAGCCTTTCTCTGACTTATTTCCCTTAACATAATACCTTCTAGTTATACCCATGTTGTAACAAATGGCAAGATCTCATCTTTTTAATGACTGAGTAATATTCTATTACATATATACATATACACATGTATTTATAGCTCACATCTCCTTTATCCATTCAATCTATTAATGGACACTGGCTGCTTCCATATCTTGGCTATTGTAGATAATGCCACAATAAACATAGGGGTGCACAGATCTTTCGAAATAGCGTTTTTGTTTTCTTTGGGCAAATACCCAGTAGTGCAATTACTGGATCATACGATATTTCTATTTTCAATTTTTTGAGGAACCTCCATACTGAATGCATTTCCTTCCTTCTCCTTTTCTGCATTTTTCAAATGTCTACAAATTACTTTTATAATGAACAAAACATTATTTTTTAAAACGCCAATCTTATAGTCAGTGATATTTCTCCCCTTTGTTTTAGAGAGATTTGTTTTTTCATTTTCCCTCCAATAACTCTGGGCCAGTATTGTTTCCCCATGTGGGATGTCCACTTCCTTCTCTGTTGCTAGATTCTCCCATCTGTCAATGCCCAATGAAGTTCCACACTCAACACGAAGCTTTTGCTTACTGTTCAGCCTGGAGTGTTATTGCACATCTCTGAATTCCTACTACCACATTTCCCAAAGTATGTTCCATAGCACATTAATTCTCCAGTTTATTTTTTTAGTTTAATTCTCCAGAAGCATTCTATGAAAAAATCAGTTTGAGAAATGCTCTTTGTTACATCCATCCTTTAGAAAGTCACAATTCAGTTGTCCATTAAAGGCTCTGAAAAGTCCTGCAGCAAGGCAACCTTTTCTGTTTTTCCCTACTCTGTTTCTTTTTCACACACTAACATAAACAGTATTCATTACTGTCATGGGAGTTACTCTATAAAAGCTATCTTTGGAAATAATTTTTCACAGCAATGCATTTGAAATTCACCCCTCTAAAAGAAATCTACACTAACAAACGCATTTTCCAGAAATTTGAAAAATGACCTTTGATTTATTGAAAAATCTAGCAGGATAAAGAGGGTGTTAAAACAAAATAAAATCTAAAGAAAATTTTAAATTCTTTTAGCTATCTCTGTGAAAATACCAAGAATTCTGGGTGATGTTGTTATGTAAGGGCAGACTTTCAAAGGATAATCACATAATTGCATACTACCTTATGTTGTAAAAGATACTGATAATTATGTTTTCATGGATAGGTTAGAAGAAAACATTTTCTTCCCATCTCTGCATTTTTACATTGACTAATAAAATGGGAACTTCTGGTTTGGAGAGGTATTGGGAAATTAGGTGTTCCTCCTTTCCTTTTAACACCCTCCCCCAAATTCCTCTCCCAGAGGAAATGGAGTGACCCAACTTGTCAATGAGATTAAACCACTTTTGAACCTTTCTGAGATCTTCCTTCTGGAAGCAGACAACTTGCTATACATATGTTCCTGGTGGAGAGTAAGTTCACTGCAGCATGTGGCTGCAGCTGTGTGAAAGGTATGTGTCTACTGGGTAAGAAGGTGAGTAAATTAGGAAGCTAGATTGCAGCTACCTATAGCCATGTTCCCCAGTGATTCAAAATAAAATTGATATATTTTATTCTAAACCGATTCTGCATCTATTTCTCAACTAGTTCAGAATCCCAAGGAGAAATTTGTAGAACTGGAATCTGCAAAACAGATCCCTCAAAATATGCAAGCAGAGACCTTATATCTCTCTATCCCCTACAGTGTATGTCCTGGTGGTCTTCCCTCAGATGGTGTCCAATAAATATTTATTCAGCCAATGAATAAGTAGGAAGAAATTAACATTTCTGATTAATGCCCATACCTCATTACATCTGCCAAATGGTATGAATATCTGTTTCTGACTGACCCAAAAATGTCATGGACAATTGTCATGGATACAAAATTCTAGGTATTTTGGGACATGAAAAGGCAGATGGAAGTTCATTGTGACAGCTAAGAGAATTTTCAATTTTCTATGGATTATATTTATAGATAAAGCTCTCTCTTTATCTGCTGGATTTCTAAATAAGTCAGAGATCTGCTAATGACTAATAGATGCTATGTCAGACCAATTGGAAGATTTAAGCATCTTTGCCATTCATAAAATCTTAGACATCTCATGCAATCCCTCCCACTAGTCCAAACACTTCATGAGCAGTTGGCCCAGGACCAGTTGAGATTTAAAAACACTGAAATAAAACTGTTTTTCCCCTAAAATATATAATCCACTGGACCACCATCGTGCATGAAATTCCCACCACTGAGGACACTGGACTAGGTTAAAATAACATCATTGCATCCACATGGATTACAGACACCTTAGCCAGTATTTCACTAGGACCTGGCTCTGAAAGAACAGAATGGGATTTACAACAAGAAAGGTTTCCAAGATGTGGAAGGAGTCAGCATGAGATACATTATATTGCTAGAGACCGTGGGCTCTGGAGGCAGACTACTTGAATTCAAAGCCTAGCTTTGTGATACTGAGCAAAGCACCAAGCTCTCTGTACTTTATTTACTCATCTGTATAATGGGGATTGGTGATAAATAAGTGAACAGAATCAAATATGCAAGTGCTATTCATCATTGGAGAGGAAGCTGGGCTGCACACAAATTACTTTGGGAAAGACCAGGTCAAGGCAGCATCCTAAGACAATGAAAGAAGGGGGCAGGTGGCTCATGGAGAAGTCACCAGGAGGAATGAAAACACAATCAAAGAACAGCAGAGATGTTGAAGCTTTTATAACTTTTTTTCAGAAAATAAAGGAAAAGTAGGCTCTCACTGAGAATCCAAGGGCTCTCAACCTTATTTCAGATTATTTGTTTCAGGTCAGAATTTATATAAATCATGCACCACATCCAAAGAGATTTGATTCTTAAGTAATCATGTGAACCCTTTTATAACACAGTTCCTCTCAAAAATTTGAGCACCTGACAAACATGTATGAGATAGTTTTCTAGTTTATCTTTAAGAACACACAAGATATATCCTAGGTCAGTAATAAGCAGATCATGAGTGAGGTCAGACAAAGAGTAAAGAGAATAAATTCAGAAAGTTAAAAAGAAAATGTTAATAATGAAGAGAATAGAGATATCTAAATGAAGAAATAAAATAAGTTTGCAAGGGTTGAAAACACACACACATACACACACACACACACACACACACTAATAGTGTATATTTTCTAGAACATGATATGCTTTCTTGCAAAGAGTATGTCCAGCTCTCAAGCAGCACAAGTAATGGAATATTGTCATAACGCTGCCTGAGCAAAAACAAAATTCCAGTGCCAAGTACAGTACCTAGTATCCAAACATTACTCAAAAAATCTTTGCTCAAACTTGGTGTAAATAATTTACATGTGTATTTGAGTGTTAAATGTTAAGTAAGATTTAGCTTACAATGATTAGATATAATGTTATAAAATCTTGGGCTTCCAAGGGAGATAATGGCTGGCCTTAGGAATGATATCTAGTCTTCCAACAAAATAAAATAAAAAGAATATTCCAAAGATAAAAATTGACACTTGGATTTATTTGTTCCAGAGGTAGAAAAGACTTGCAGAAATTCTTACTCATACTACCTTATTTTGGCTTTGCCTGAAAGTACACCCAGAGACAAAGACTTGGATTCAGTTTTGGGAGGTGCCCCCAGGAAGTGGGAGTGAGGAGGTGAGGAGAATGAGACAAGGAGGAGCCAGCAACGGCCCACCAAAGGAGGCATTATCAATGCTGCCACAATAAGTGGAAGTGATTCCACCAGGCCCCTCTGAGAAGCATTCAGAATGCTTCCAAGAATTGTCCATCTAAAATATAAACACCTGGGGCATTAATCCTTCTACTACCGGAATTCCACACTGTCTAAGATTTGATGCTAAACTCAGCAATCCTACAGGGTAGGGCTTCCCTTGGAATAATTAAGTGTGGGAGGAAGTCCTGGGATAGAAATCAGTACACACAAGGAGACGCTGGAAGGAAGATGCTGATTGCTGGAGGAACTATCACCCACAGCTGCAGCTAAAATTCAAAGTAACCTGAAAGGATGTGATAAGGCACCACAGGTAGGGTTCTGTGATATCTTTACTATAAAAATTTATCAACAATGTAGCTATTCCACAGATAATAATCAAAGGTCATTGGATCTTTGATGTCAAAATAAAAGCAAAAATGAATCCTCTCTCTGCAAATGCCCCTCTACCTTCCTACCAGTCTCCTTCCTCCTTCAATATGTTGTTCAGTATTCCACATTTTGTAAGGAGCTTTCTCAACCTAAGTTCACCCAGAACAACCCTTCTACTTTATCATCTCTGCATCTGCTGTCTACATGTCATAGTTTATTTAAATAACATGAATTGTTATTACCTGGTTCGAATTTAGTGAGGCCGAATATGTCCTATAAAACAACTACCTGTGACAAAAGCTTGTTACAGCAATGTCAGCCAACATAGCAGATTTTAGTGCAATTTCCTTACACTAGTTTATTAGGGTAGGATTAGCTGCTATAACAAACAAATGCCAACACATATTATGACTCAAACATGACAAAAGTTCATTTCTTGCTCATATTAAGTGCAAATGGGTGTCACTGATTCACAGGTAGTATAATTCCACGGCATGCTGAGTTCTAATCAATCAGGGACCCAGGTTATTTCTATTGTGTTGCTTTGCCATCTTTAACATGTGATTTCCAAGGTCACTGAGCTTCTCTGTATCAAGCAGGTAGAAAGAAAAAGAATCCAAGAAAGTCACATAAAGGAGGTATTTATGGACCTAGAATTCAGTCACACAGCCACACCAAATTACAAAGAAGGCTAAGAAATGTAGAAAAAATGGGCTTGCTCAATGATGGGTTATGATCATTCTCAGCCACAACCAGTATTAGAAAGCAGTTTTCTGGCTTTTTGCCAGAATTCAGTATATATTTTCTTTGTGTGCTTGGTTTTGCTTAATTTGAATGCAACTCTGAGACTGGGATTAAGTCTCTCCAGACTTCTGCAGCATGAAGGTTACATGGACCTTGTTAAAAACCCCTTAAAATACTTTTCACACCATGCGCTGGTCTGAATGTATCTGCCCCATTTGACTGTGAACTCTTTAGTGACATGTACTATATTATTTCCACTTTTGAAAATATAAACTAAGTAACACTTAGCAAATGCTTAAGAATAAATGAATCAAGGCATCTTGTCATTCTCCAGTTATTGTCCATGTGTTTAAATACTGTTACTTGTTCTAAATAAGACATTGTTACATAGGTACTGTTATTTAGAAGTAAGAGGATAACGGAAGGTAAGACCATATTCTGAGTTCCACTCCTCAGCTTCTAAATATGGGTGTGCCCTAGGATTCCAGTTTCAGCCATCTTTTTGTCTCTGTCTGTAAGGTCTCCCTAAAATCTAAGTGATCTCATCTAGTCTTTTATCAGTTATTATTACCACAGTACTACTCTTAACAACTACAGCAAAATCTCAATGGCATATAACAATAAATATTTCCTTTTGCTAACAAATCTCTATGTTGTCTGGGCATTTCTACCAACACAATGCAGGTTTAGTTAAAATCTGATGGACTTATTCCTGTGCTGTGGTCAACTGCAAAGTCAGCTAGGGGTCAGCTGGTCTAGGGTGGTCTCAGCATTGCTATACTTGGTCTCTTGTCCTACAACAGACTAAGGTTTAAGTGTATTCTCATGACACAGTCAGGGGTTTGAGAAAGAGAGGAAGCACCAAAGGTTGTTTTAAAACTATACAAGCTGGGGCACCTAGGTGGCTCAGTCAGTTGAGCATCTGGCTCTTGGTTTCAGCTCAGGTCATGATCTCACAGTTTATGAGTTCGAGCCCCATGTCAGGCTCTGTGCTGACAATGCAGAGCCTGCTTGAAGTTCTCTCTCTCCCTCTCTCTATGCCCTACCCCCTCAAAATAAATAATTTAAAACTTCATTTAAAAAAAAACAAATAAGCTAATTCTAACAATCATATGGAAAAAAATTTTAAAGCAAGGATAGCTGGGAAAATTCATTCTAAAAATTATTCCTTAATTTATTCCCTAAGGGGAAACAAGATCTCTCCGAAAATAAATGTATGGTAAAGCTAGAATCATTAAAATAGTGAATATCAATTTAATAAAATAAAACATGCAGAAATAGATCCCCCAAAAGTTGAATTTCATTCATAATAAAGATGGTTTTTCCAATCAGTTTTCCCAAGATGAATTATTCAATAAATGGAGTTCAGGCAACTGACTACGCTTTGGGAAAACAAAACAAAACAATAAGGGTACATCGCTATATCATACCTTACAGTAAAATTCAAAACAGATCAAATGTATAAACATTGAAAGGTAAATAATAAAAGAGCCATGGGTATGATTTTATAACTAGGATAGAAAATCTAAAACCAAAATATTGATAAATATTGATATATTCAGTTACATAAAAATCAAACATTTCTGCATGCCAAAAATAAACACCATAATCAAAATCTAAAGAAAAGCAACAAACAGGAGACTATATTTGCTACCCATGTCACCAAAGAGCTAATGTCCTCAAGAGAAAAATAGGCAAACAAACAATCAAACAAAAAAAACATTTGCAGAAAAGAAGATAGAAAAAATTTTCCAGCCTCTCTCATAAAATGAGAAATATAAATCCTAATGACACATCTTTTTTCCTACATCAGATTGGCAAGGACCAAAAAGTGTGATCTCCTTCTGTATTGACAGGCTATGGAGCAAAGGTCAGCAAAGGTTTTCTCTAGAGAACCAGATAGTAAATCTCAGCTTTGTGTACCGTATGTTTTCTGTCGCATCTACTCAACTTTGCTGTTTAAAGCAGCCATAGACAATGGGGATGGTGGTGTTCCAACAAAATTGCATTTATAAAAGCAGGCAGCCATCGTTTGTCCACCACTGGTGTAGACAAACAAGCATTCACATACAGTACTGATGGGACTATAAGTGCGTACCACCTTCATGGAGGGCAGTCTGGCATTGTATGTCCCCAGTGAAAGTGCATATATACTTTGATCCAGCAATTTTAATTGTAGGGCTATAGCTGGTAGGTATACTCACACATATGTGAAAGGATATGAAAGCAAGGATATTCATTGCAGCCAAGAACTGGAGACAATATATTTTTTATTATTTTTTTAATGTTTATTTATTTTTGAGAGACAGACAGACAGACAGACAGAGCTGAGCAGGGGAGGGGCAGAGAGAGATGGAGACACAGAATCCAAAGCAGGCGCTCCAGGCTCTGGGCTGTCAGCGCAGAGCCTGATTCAGGGCTCAAACTCATGAGCTGTGAGATCATGACCTGAGCCAAAGTTGGACGCTTAATCGACTAAGCCACCCAGGCATGCCAAGAACTGGAGACAATTTAAAGGCATCTATACTGTGGAATAATAGTTAACTTCCCTAAAAACAATAGGGAAGTCCCAGTTACTAATAGGGAATAGACTTCAAGTTATAATGTTAAGGGGGAAAAAGCAAGACGCAGGATAGGACATAAAAGACGCTATTATTTGGGCAGCCATGTACACATACACATTTATAAATGCATACTATCTTATCATTGGAAGGATACTCATGAAACTATAAGAAATCTAAGAAGAGGAATTGAATTACTAGGGAAGGGGTAAGACTGAGACTAACTTTTCATAGCATGAATATTTTGAACTCAGAATGTTGAGCTATGTTCTTATATCACTTATATAAAAATTATAGTTAAATGTATGAGTTTTCACTGAATGAGGCCCACTTAACAGTAGGTAGGCAAGACAGAAGGTGAAAGGGATTCTCTGAAAAGAAAATGCGCCCAAGAAACACATATTCCAGTTTGTTCCTGCCCGGAATTTTTTTTTCTCCGATTTCTATTGTTCTTTTATCACCTGTCTTTAGGACTCTTTACTGCCTTTGTAAATCCCGAATGTTCCACCTCTTTTAATCTATGCCTGCAGTGTGCCTGAGTCATCCAGCCCTCCCTCCTCCGCTCTCTCAGCTGAGGGTTCATCTGAGGCAAGGTGGTCACCAAAGGTGCCTTTGTGAAGTTGAGTGGGCCTTGCTGGTGAGTGCCAGTGCCAAAGGAGGAGGGCACACAAGGACACTCTGAGGAGCAAGCCCTGGTCAGACCAGCTCCTATCACTGACTTGATTGGGAAAGGGTGTCTTTCACAAGTCTTCACATACCTGGCCCTGGTTTGGAAAGTTCAGGATGGAATCAGTGAGAAGATGCCTATGGGAACAAGGTCAATACACCCATAACGACCACAGAGTCAGACATACTTGCTGGCTGACGACACCATAAGGGCAGCACCTGAGCTAGGGCACATGTCAACTCTACTGCCTGAGACTCAGGTTGCCACACCTTAACACCTGGCCTCATTCAAACATGGCCCTACCCCTTAATCTCTTGTATTAAATGGAGTGGCCCTGCTCTTTCCAATGTATCCAAGAAACATTGCTGTAAGGCATAAGGTCTAAAGTCAAGTTTCCTAGGGACAGGGACATTTAGAGACAGGGATTCAGTGAGGGTGTGCTCTCAGAAGGGGTGTGGAGGAAGCAGGACACTCAGAGGAAGGACCTGAGAAAGAAGGTGTGCTCAGATGGAGCCTAGCCTCATTCCAATACCATGGGAAACTCTGAAGCACTAATGACATCACAGAGTTGGACCCCCTTATGGCTGAAAACTAAAAGGGGAGAAGGAAGGCATAGCTTCTCTGATAAAGGGGCTCCTATTTGGCTGGGGTCAGTCCTCTGGAAAAGCAAACAACACACAGCATCTGGGAAATAAATTCCAGCTCAGTAAAGAAGATTTTGCAGAACCTAATAGTATCCACTTTTTTGCATGACCGATGAGCTGCTGAACAACAGAGGACAGTTGCTCTGACTATAATGAATTTCTAAGGGGAAGCCATCGATCCACCATCCACAGGTAACATCTTTGCCCATCAAGTAACAAACATTCTTGTGTTTGGTTAATGCCAGAACATGCATTACCCAAATGTTAGCAGCTTTTGGTCAACATAGTTGTTTCCTGGGGCTTGCTGTAACAGAGTACCAAAACGGACCAGCTTAAACAGAAATGTATTGTCTCACAGTCCTGGAGGCTGGATGTCCCAGATTAAGGCATCAGCAGGGTCATGCTCCCTCTGAAACTTTTAGGGGAAGAATCCTTCCTTTCCTCTTCCAGCTCCTGGTAGCCCCAGGTATTCCTTGTCTAGAGACAACATAACTCCAGTCTTCACACAGCATGCTCCCTATGTGTGTGTCTGTCTCTAAATTTCCCTTTTCTAGTAGGACAGCAGTCATATTGGATTAGAGGCCCACCCTACTTCAGTATGACCTCATTGTAACTAATTATATCCTCAACAGCCCTATTTCTAAATAAAGTCATGATATGAGGTACTGGAAGTTAGTATTTCAACAAATGAATGTGGGGTGGGAGTGGGGGAGGGGACACAACTCTGCCCATACCAGGTAAGCATGCAACTACATTAGTATTTTCATCTAAGAGTTTGGGTTTCTAGTCTGGGGCTGCTACAAATATATCATACTAGTTACTGCCTCTGGTCTTGTTACCACAACCCAGTCTTGTGTGATCCATTATTTGATTGTAATCCTATATTTTACCTTAATTATAATTAACTTAGCCATGGCAATTCCAAGTGAGGACTCAAACCAGTCCCTCTACTGTGTAATGGCAGACCTACCCCTGTGTAATGGCAGCATGGACAAATGATTTCTCTCATTTGTAACTTCTGTTTTGGTTTGGCCACTGTCTAGTCAAACCATAATGCAGAAAAATCACCTCTGTGTAGATAAAGAAATTTACGTTACTGGAGGAGGGGAAGCAGAGGGAATGAGCCATATGCAACACTTTATGGACAAAATGTTTTTTAACATTCACTAAGAGATACATATAATTGTAATTAAGGAAAATTCTAACAGACACATGAAACAATGCTCAATGTCACTCATCATCAGGGAAATACAAATCAAAACCACACTGAGATACTGCCTCACGCCAGTCAGAGTGGCTAAAATGAACAAATCAGAAGACTATAGATGCTGGCGAGGATGTGAAGAAATGGGAACCCTCTTACGCTGTTGGTAGGAATGAAAACTGGTACAGCCACTCTGGAAAACAGTGTGGAGGTTCCTCAAAAAATTAAAAACAGAACTACCCTATGACCCAGCAACAGCACTGCTAGGAATTTAACCAAGGGATACAGGAGTGCTGATGCATAGTGGCACATGTACCCCAATGTTTACATTCAACAACAGCCAAATTATGGGAAGAGCCTAAATGTCCATCAACTGATGAATGGATAAAGAAGATGTGGTTTATATATACAATGGAATACTACTTGGCAATGAGAAAGAAAGAAATCTGGCCATTTGCAGCAATGTGGAAGGAACTGGAAGGTATTATGCTAAGTGAAATAAGTCAGTCAGAGAAAGACAGATACCATATGTTTTCACTCATATGTGAATCTTGAGAAACTTAACAGAAGACCATGGTGGGGAAGGGGAAAAGGGAAAAAAAAGTTACAGGGAGGGAGGGAGGCAAACCATAAGAGACTCTTAAATACTGAGAACAAACTAGGGCTGATGGGGGGTGAGGGAGAGAGGAAAGCGAGTGATGGGCATTGAGGAGAGCACTTGTTGGGATGAGCACCGGGTGTTGTATGGAAACCAATTTGACAATAAATTGTATTTTAAAAAAGGAAAAATCTGAATTTTGGAAGGTTTTGATTCCAATATGTTGGGTATCAAGAGAAAGGGAGCAGAGACATGAATCATAAATGTTCCTGGCTACTAATCAAAAGGTCAAATGAAGTCACTGGAGGCACACCTTAGTGGTGTACAGAGGTACACCATTAAAACTTCCATTCTGGATAGAAATTCTAGGGAGGCACAAGATCATCAACTAAACCCTTAGGGACAAGAGCAGAAGATTTTGAATGAGTCACTAGCAGATAAACAAGGAGGCAGAAGATAATGTGTGCACATGAGAGTCATTAAAGGAACGAGCTGAGAAGGTATATGGATGATGAAGAGATGAAGTTACACCCCCCTCCACACTCCCACCACTAAAAGATGTCTGTGTCTTTCGGCAGCCTTTGCATGGTCCCTCTCTCAAGCCAAAATGTTTCTCCTGACCCCAGTGTTAGGTTCTGAACATCCCACGCTGCTGTCTGGGTCAGAGTCTTGCTTCATTATCAAAGTGATGTCATGGGCTCCTGGCAATCAGGTCACCTATTAGCTCCTCTTGCCTTTCTTGAACTTCCTGACCCATCACTTGGCCCTGACCTCTGGAAACAGTGCTCACCTTGCTACCACTTGCCCGCCCAACCTATTGCTGCCCTGAGCTAAACTATGCCCTTTGATCTGCCACATATGCCACATATGAAATAAAAAACATATTCTTTCAACACCACAGACTGGTTATCAAATATTTGTGTAGCCCATAAGCTCTATCTGTTATCAAGTTTTCTAGGCCCTTTGAATTAAGGAATTTTCTTTAATCCAATATTTTTTGTACCCAGCCATGCTGCATGAAATTGAAAAACACTGGGCTAACATATCTTTTAAATTTTGTTTTCAAAACCAGGTTTACAGCAGAATAGCCATGAATGTAGGAATAAGTGTCACATACTACCCCTTTAAGACTTGGGATAATAGTAATGTAATAGTCTTGGGAAGTAATTTCTTATGTATGTATCCACACCTGCAAAGAGCATCAAATTATGTTTTGTAGATGGGATAGACTTGTTGCAATGATGGTCTTAATCCCACTCTTCCCTGTGTCCATGTCCTTCGTCACCTTGAAGTGCCCTCCCACTCTGACTGGCCAAGTTCTTTGATGGGGCCAATAGGATGTTGGCAGACATGTTCAAAGGCTTGAAAAAGTACTTGTGTGTGTCCACTCCCACTCTTACTCCTCTGCCATTGCTATTAAAATACTCCTGGGCTAAGATGGAGGGTAAGACACAGAAAGGATCTGAGTTGCTATCACTACCGGGGCCATCCTAGATCAGACACCCCACAAATCTTCCAACTAGTGGGCAAGTCAAGCCAAGACCAGAAAAACCACCCAGCCAATCTGCAGACTGAATGCATTTCATTCAAGTCCACAGGTTTCAAGTGATTTGTCATCAACACAATAGCTTGCAAAGTATCTTATTATACACAATCCCATTCCATAGCAATAAACCCACTTGAACATAAATTCCATGACAGCACAGATCTTATCTGTTTGAGTCATTGATGTTTCCTAATTACCTACAACAGTGCCTGATACATAGTAGGTTCTCAAATCAACATTTATTGAATTGATGAATGAATAATAGAATAAAAGTAATAATGGTAATAGTAATAATAATATCAGATACAATTGACTTAAATTCTACTATGCCCTAAGCACTCCAGTAGGTGCTTAATCTGCTGCTTCATTTCATTCTTTTGTCAACCCTGCAAAGTAACTATTATTTATCCCATTCTAAAGAGGAGAGAATTGAGGTTTAAAGTGATTGAACAATTTGTTTAATATCATACATCTTGGAAGTGGCACATGCATGGCTTTGAACTATTAGAATTCAAACCCCATGTTATTCACAGAAAATATAGGATATTGAATTATTAAAACTATTTGTTAGGTAAATCTTAGAGATTTTGAGTGGCTTAACTGAGTTTTTAAAAATTTTATTTAAATTCTAGTTAGTTAACATACAGTGAAATATTGGTTTCAGGAGTCGAATTCAGGGATTCATCACTTGCATACAACACCCGCTCATCATACCAAGTGCCCTCCTTAGTGCCCATCCCCCATCTCACTCATCCCCCACCCACCTCCCTCCATCAACCCTCAGTTTGTTCTCTATACTTAAGAGTCTTTTATGGTTTGCCTCTCTCTGTGTTTTTATCTTATTTTTCCTTCCTTTTCCCTATGTTCATCTGTCATGTTTCTTAAATTCCACATGTGAGTGAAATCATATGATATTTATCTTTCTCTGACTGTCTTATTTTACTTAGCATACTACACTGTACTTCCATTCATGTTATTGCAAAAAGCAAGATTTCATTATTTTTGATTGCTGAGTAATATTCCATTGTGTGTGTGTGTGTGTGTGTGTGTGTGTGTGTGTGTGTGTATACCACAACTTTTTTTTATCCATTCATCAGTCAATAGACATTTGGCCTCTCTCCATGGTTTGGTTATTGTCAATAACGCTACTAAAACATCGGGTGTATGTACCCCTTCGAATCTGTATTTTTGTATCCTTTGGGTAAATACCTAGTAGTGCAATAGCTGGATCATAGGGTAGTTCTATTTTTAACTTTTTGAGGAACCTCCAAACCGTTCTCCAGAGTGGCTGCATCAGTTTGCATTCCCACCAACAGTGCAAAGAGGGTTTCCCTTTCTCCACATCCTCACCAATACTTGTCGTTTCTTGTGTTGTTAATTTTAGCCATTCTAAACAGGTATGAGGCAGTATCTAACACATTGTGGTTTTGATTTGTATTTCTCTGATGATGAGTAATGTTGAGCATCTTTTTATGTGTCTGTTAGCCATTTGGATGTCTTCTATAGTGGGCAGTGCTTAGCAATAAGTAGAAAGCTAATTTTCTTTCCAAATAAAGACAGGAGAATTGAAATTCTGGTTTGTCACCTCAGGCTGCTATAGCAAAATACAATAGACTGGATGTCTTAAATAACAGACATTTATTTCTCACATTTCTGGAAGCTAGGAAATCTAATTTCCAGGTACTGGTAGATTTGCTTCTTGGTGAAGGCTTTCTTCCTGGGTTGCAGAGGAACACCTTCTTACTGTGTCCTCAAATGGCTGGGAAAGAGGGAGCTCTGGATCCCTTGTAAGGAAAGTAATCCCATCATAGCAACCCTACCCTAATTACTTCTTCTAAACCTATTACCTCCCAAAGGCACCACCTCTGAATAAAGTCACATTGGAGTTTAGGACGTTAACATATGAATGGGGGAGGGGGACAAATTCCAAGGTGGGTTATGAATCCCATAAAGACAAAGAAACACAGATATACGGGGGAAGTTTTTCATTTTAGGGGGAGGGCAGTCAGAGGTATCACTGAAAGAGGCACTTGTAAGTCTTCACCATGTAGTGGTATTTAAAGTCACATGACTGTCTATACAATCTACGAGAAAGTGGATCCAAATAGAGAAGACAAAGGAGGACTGATCCCAGGATACTACAGCCCTAAGAGGTAAGAGAGATGCAGAAAAACCAGCAAGGGAAACTGAGAAGGAGCAACAACTAAGCACGAGATAAAATATCATAGTGTCCTGACACTATGGTGTCAGGTGATACTGATATGTCTAATTAAGACGAAAACCAAAAATTTGACCATTGGTTTTTAGCAACTGTTGTGATAGGTGACTTTGCTTGTCATTTATGACCTGGTGACAACTGGTTTGGAGTATATTTAAGAAAAAATATGAGAGGAATTGGAGACTTCCAATGTAGACAACACTTAAGAGAATTTTCTTCAAAGACCAAAGAAAGTATTCAGTGCAGGAAGCAGAAACAAAGAGAATGGTTTTTCTCAGAATGGAAAAAACAATAGTGTAATTATATGTTGATTAAAATGATTCAGTAAAATGATAAGTAAGGAAAGAGCTAAGAACCTTTCAAGAGCAATGGAGTGGGATTTGGTGTTTCAAGTGGAATTTGGCTCCAGATAGGACCATGAATAGTAAGTACAGCAGTGTACAGAAATAAATTAATCCAAAAGCTAGTATGTAGGAAGACAGATGTGGTGGGATGTGGAAGTTCTAATTGTCTCTTGGGAATTGAGGCTCAAGTCAATTTCATTTGAACCTCAAAGGACAAGATGGCCTCAACTGATTTCTTCATTACTTCATACACCTGATTACCAGGTAAATGTAAAAATGATGGCATATGATGACTGTAAAATATCTGGAAAATAAGAGATAATAAATTGAGTTTTTTTTCCTTAAAAAACTACTGACAAATGCAAAATTGTTTGTCCAAGGTATGAATAATAAATGCCCAGGTTAGCAATTCAATGAAGGAAATGAACTGCCTTTCAACTAAGGGTGCTTAACAACTGGATAAATAGTTGGAAAAATATGAACCTCAATCCCTATCTCATGCCATACACAAAAATTAATTCAAGATGTGTCATCAGTCTAAACATAAAAGTTACAATGGTAATATCTCCTATACAGAAAATGTTGGAGAATATCTAAAACTGAATGCAGACAAAGATAGCTTAGGACACAGAAATTATTAATCATAAAAATGCAATAATTGGATTTCAAAGTTAATAACTTATCTGATGACACCATTAAGAAAATGAAAAGGTAATCCATAGACTGGGAGAAAATAATCACAATATATATATCTGGCAAAGTACTTGCACCAGAAATATATAACAAACTTCTACAAAACAATAATAAATTGGCAAACTATCTAATTTTTAAAATGAGCAAAAGACTTGAATAGACACTGCACTAAAGATGATATATGACTGGCCCATAAGCACATGAGAAAGTGCTCAACATAGCTAGGAAATACTAATTAAAGTCACCATGAGTTGCACATACTAGAAAGGCTAGATTTAAAAAGAAGGGCAATACCATTGTTTGGTGAGGGGATGGAACTGTTGTAACTGCCTACCTTGCCAATGGGAATGTAGAATAATACAAGAACTTTGAAAAACTGTAGTTTCCTATAAGATTAAACATAGATCTGTCCTATAACCTCACAATTCCACTCCTAGATGTTTATCCAGTGTAAGGGAAACATATGTCCCTGAAAAAACATATCCATAATCACCACATTCATAATCACCACAAACTGGAAGCAGCTCAAATGTCCATCAACAGGAAAATGGAAAAACAAAACTACTGAAAAATGCAACAACATGAATGAATCTTAAAAATGCTATGCTGAGTGAAAGAAGCCAGAAACAAGAGTACATTCTGTATGATTCCATTAATATGAAATTTAAGAACAAACAAAATGAATTCAGGATGATAGAAATCAGAACAGTGGTTACCCATGGGGATTGGGAATTGTTAAGAAAGAGGCACCAAGGAACTTTCTGGGTCATGGAAAGGTTCTATATTGTGATCAGGATGTTGGTTACATGGTTATATATTTGCTAAAATTTGTCAAATTGTACACTTACCATCTTTTTGTTTCCCTGTATGTAAATTTTACCTCAATTAAAAAAACATGGAATGTCCACTTTGGCTTTTCTCTCTGGTTTCTTCTTTGGCTTCATATACTCTATTATGTGGCCACATATCCAGGAAAACCTTAACTAAAGGAGAAAAATGGTGCTCACTAACAAAAATGCCCTCCTACCACTGAAAGTATGTGGTAGACACGGATAGTGTCTCAGATAGTATGTTTTTTGTGTTTCATCCTGAATTCATAGGCAGAAGTAGTTTGAGATTCTCTTCATATAGTTTTTCCATTGCCCATCTAAAATATGTCAAGAGAGATTGATCTCAAATTTGGCATGAGAAAAGGAACTCAAAACAATCCTTCTGGGGTATGAAAGACAGAATAGACTTTTCTTCCTTTCCATTAAATGTATGTAAACAATGGGGAAAGGGGACATTAAGTCCTAAAGGGAGAGGACATAAATGTATGATGGGAGAAAGAGATTGGGGGAGCAGGGGGAGCAGAGAAAGAAGGAAGTAGAGTAGACATAGACATTGACCAAAGTCCCCACCCAGTAAAGTGGTATAGTGACACAGATAGACACAGGTAGATTTAAGGATTCTTATTCTAATTTTGGAAGGGGCTCAGAGATAGTATTTTCACAATAATAGACAATTTTTTATGTTTAGCTTTGAGATAGAAGGAAAGAGAGAGAGAGACAGACAGAGAAAACACAAGTTTGGGTGGGGGGGTAGGGAGAGAGGGAGAAACAGAATCTGAAGGAGGCTCCAGGCTCTGAGCTGTCTGTCAGCACAGAACCTGATGTGGGGCTCAAACTCACGAACCCACAAACCATGAGATAGTGACCTGAGCAGAAGTCAGATGCCCATCCAACTGAGCCACCCAGGCACCCCAACAATACACAATTTTAAAACTTCTTCACCATTGTGTTAGCCATAAGAAGGAGGTGGGGAAATAGGCTATACCAGGCCTTAAATCCAGGTAGGTATACATTTAAGGGTTTGCCAAAAATATGTCACCTGAGAAGTGAAGCCCAGTATACAGGCATGGTCTGTTCTCTTACCATCTTCCTTATCCTCTCAAAATAACAGGTAGGTCAAGAGACCCTTCTGAATATGAGGGAACAGGTGGTAGTATTGTTCCAAAGGGTTAGATCTTAAGACACTGATAATTCTTAGAAACTCAAGCTGGCATTTCCATTGGACATTGGTTGTCCGGTTTAACTTGTTCCATGTAGACCTATTTCAATAACATTTAAAATCACTTAATGATGCTTCACTTCCTTGAATCTGGGAAATGAGGCACTACACAGAGGTATTCTGCCATAAATATCAGATGATATACATCAATGTGGGTGTATCTTGAGCATCCCAAATAGGAAGATCGTTCAAAACACTTTATAAATTTAAGATTTTTATTTTTAATTGTTGTTGTTTGTACATGCTGGAAATCACTGAGAAACAAGGAATCTCTGCATAGAAGCTATATAGCTCCAAGGAGGCAAAGGCCTAAACCCTTGATTCTTTCATTTTGTCACAGAGATATGCCTTAAACAAACACAGTCATTTGTTTAAAGTAGGTATTCCAAATACTGGACTCACATACCACTACTCCCTACTTTTGTGCCCATTACAGACCTCACTAATCAAACATGGAACTTTTTCCCATCCAGCCTAAACATGGCATCAGAATCCTTTTCAGTATGGTCAATCACCAAGTGATAAAAGTTAGCACGTGAATATACACCTATTTGCCATCCCAGTTCTAGACTTTCCCAAATGTTCTACTTTATGGTTTTCCTGCATCATCTCTTCCATACATAAAGCAGATACAGCAGTACAAAGTGCCTAAAATTCTGGGGCCTTTAACACATAAGGCAAAGGAAGCTTGAAGAGTTTGTGTTCTAAAGCCAGGACCACAGTCCAGCTCCCATACCAAAGCTCTTCACTCTTTCTCCCCAATGACATGCCACTTCTAAGACCCTTTTCTGTGTCATCTATTTACTCTTTATACAAAGGTTTCACTACCTCTTATCATCCCCAACACTTTTCTTGCTCTCACTCATCAAATATGTCACATTAGTTTTTCAAGTCCTCTTGAATGCATCTCTTTTGCTTATTCTTTCTTTGTCCTGTTTCAAGCTCGCCTGTGCTCTGCACATAATCCTAATTATTCAAACAGTGGTGCCTCCTGTACACTAAGATCTTCACTAATCCCATCTTTTCTAGTGAGAACTTCAATCAAAATAAGTCTGCTCATGCTTTTCATCATCACATCCTGCTTTACATTTAATTAAAGTAATCAGAGAAAGGCACTGAGTAGATGGGAACTTCAAGAGGTCACGGCATGCATCCCCCTGCCTCAGGCAATATGAACCCAAACCATACCAGAAGAAGGCTGCTTTGAAAGTAGGAATACAGAAGAGAAATCTTCTGAATAATAAGCTACATGATGCATTTTAGCTTAGGTAGTGATTATCTGCAATTTAGGGAGGTCTATACCACAATAGTAAAGGATGCATTAAAACTAGGAAATCTGCAGAAGTTGCAGGATACAAAATATGGGCACCTCCATAATCTCAACAGTACCCTAAGAAGTAAGGGATAATATTTTACATAATTCTTTATAAAGGCTGCCTATTGTTACAACTGGACTACTCAGCAACTAACTTTAACCAGACCTCCTTTCTCCTACCACCCCCCCCATTCCCACCATTGGGCTCTAAGAACTATGAGAACAGGGAACATGTCTGTTTTCCTCATTGTTGTACCTTCACCTGGCATATGGCTGGCACAGAGTTGACACATAATTAATATTTGTTAGATGAATGAGTATTACTAGTGTCACAGTCCCTTAATTAGTCCAAAATAATGTATCCATTCATTCTATAAATTATACTTACACTGTACTAGGCACTGTATTGCTTAATGGGAATGCTGTGATAATTAGAATAGAAATTCTGTCCTCAAGGATTTTTCACTCCAGAGTTAGTAAGAAGCATTGGTGATAGTGTGTGATGATTGAGGATCTTGTGAAAAGAACCAGATGCCATAAAACACCTAAGAGGAGCACCTAAACCAGCTTGGGCTTCAGAAGGAGGGGGCATCTTACACAGACAAAAAGCAAAATAAGAATTAACTAGAAAAAGAGAAAACGGTGAGGCAAAGGGAACAGCACAATACAAAGGCCAGGATGTATCCTCATTCACTTTGCAGCATTTATGGAACATGCTTTGATTCGTGGTGTTATAGATATAACAGCAAATAAGGCAGATGGTCCTTGCTTTTATGAAGTTTATCCTTTAGTAGAGGAAAGAGGCAAGTAAAAATTATAGTGTGTGCTCCACTGGGGAATATATGGATGTTCTGGGATGCTCAGAGCTCCTAATCCAGACTTGGGAGGACATCGCAGGCTTCCTGTATACAGATGAGACACAAAGCATGAGCAAGATTATCCAAGAGAATGGAGTAAAGACTTGCAAGATGCAGACTCCAAGGAAGACAGATCACAGAGGATTCCATATGCTGTATGGCCTTCACTGTGGCTGGAGCAAAGCACTGAAGAAAGTAGGAAATATGGAAATGTTGTGGACAGGCTTGAGATAAGTCCATTGTAAATGCCCTGGAGAGCCTGTTAAGGATTCAGATTGTATCTCTCTATACTACTATTCAGAACTGGATTATAAACTAAGAAATACAAGACTGTAGTATTGTTATGAAAGCATTAGGTCAAATCCCTGCTTCATCACTCCCTAGCTGCTTATGACACATGGTTCTGGGTGAGTTTATTAATATTTCCACATTGTTTTCTTACCTGCAAAATGAAGATAATTATAGCAATTCTTTTGTAAACTAGTTTTGAGTATTAAATGAAACAATTAAGTAAAACACTTAGCTTGGTATACAGACAGTGCTCTTCTTCCTCTTACTTGCTGTTTGCTCCATGACCTCCTGCTTCCTAAGCTTTTCTCAATGGGTAATTTACCATCTCAACCTTTTCCTTCTCAGCACTCTGGAGAACCTAGTATCTCCCCAGCATGTGTTAACTACACAGCAGCCACTGGAGCATGGGCCAGAACTATTGTTAAACCTGAGATGAGCTCTTACCTATAAAACTGTTTGCAGGGACTGGGCGGGGGTGGGTTGGACACTGGGATGTCAAATATGGTTTATGGAGACACCTTTACAGAAATTCAGATTTCCCCTGCTGTAGCAGGAAAGAGACAGAGACCTGAAATGGCATTTCACTGGGGTAGATGAGTCTCTCTCCTCACAGCATCTGGAGTGTCTTTATTGGTCACAAAGCACCAATGTTCTTACCAGGAAAATGTAGTCAGAAACAAGATACAAAGCTTCCTCTTTATTAAAATGGCCAAAAGATGTGGTCAGTCAATCCCACTGAAAGAGTTGGAGGGGACAGCCTATAACTCTGTGTCTGGTAGGATATATAAGTAGGAATGTGAGGAATATGGAGGCAGACAGAGGTTGACTCTCACTTATGTCACTTCCAACCTGCTCAACCTTGGGCAAGTTGCTGAAACTCTCTGACGGGTTCCTTGGCATAAAATATGATGACTAACAGAAACACCCTGCCAGCTTATAGTGAGAATTAACTAAAATAACGTAAGCATAAGACAACACAAATCGTAAAACTCCACCCAAATAATAGTAGTTACTGCTATGTATAATAATAAGAGGTTGGATTGGAAATTGAGGAGGGAAGTTAAAGAAGATTCTACATGCTATGAAGTGCCATACATAATATAAAATGTAATCAAATGTTCTTGATTATAAACACAATGCATCAGAAAAAGCACATGAAATTCCATTCACTATCATCGTATCTTTCCTTCTCTAGGTGGGAAGAAGGCTTGAAAATGCAAAAATACCCCAGAGCCAGATGTTTATGAGAAAATCTTTCCCAGAAGGAATTTTATTTTAACTGATTCAAAGAGTAGAACTTTTTTAAAATTGTGTAGACATTTTATTCCAGGGAACAAAATAATATTCAGGTTTCATTCAGAGGGCACTATAGAAGGAGTGTCTCTGGTTTTTTGCAGAAGTTTGTGTGGGATCCTAAGGCATATCCTTTCATTAATTAGGTTCCAACCACTTACTAGCTAGTTCCTAGTTAGTTGAAAAGTTCCTAGTTAGTTCCTAAGAATGAGTTACCTGCTGAATTCACTCAGCCCAGGATTCTTGCTCCCAGAATGTCTAAGGCAATGACCAATGTTCTGTCCACTTACAAATTCTGAAATGGTGTCTTCTCTGATAAAGTAAAGAAAAATACAATTCCTTCTCAACTATGTAGCATGCATTTCACGGATTGAGAATGACCTATAAAACTTGTTGAGTGGGGGGATAGAAGTTTTGTTTTCTATTGGAATATTGGCATGGTTGACATCAGACTTGGAACATGCAATCTCAAGAGGCTCTTCATCATTATCTAGAACACAGTTATGGATGTTCTATTAATATATCTTCTGAGGGACAACACATAGCCAGGATATAAGTGTGTTGAAAATGTGATCTCAACCCTAGTAGAAAATGTGGGCAGGAATAACGTTTCAATATCAATGCTCTCCCCACTTCTGCATTCTTTGGTCTTGTCCTGTTGTTCATAGATTTGCCAAAACACTGATTATTTTTTCCATATTTTCAAGGTAACTATAGAAATAAAAATTTAGAAGAAAACTTGCTTTAAAAGGAAAAGAAAAAATCTTTGTTTGCAAACTCACTCCTGTCCACTCATGTCTTTTCAATTTCTCTCAATGTCTTTTGACATTTTCAACCATTCCATCACATCTTCCCAATTCAATTCCCCTCCCCCCCCCCACCTCCTATCCCAGCAACCACACTAACCCTCCTGAGACACAGAACTCAAACTTGAGGTTTTGGCCATATATTCTGGGAAATTTGGCAATGATAATTTAAAAAATCAAGTCCCCTCTCTGATACACTACCTCCAGATTTCTTTTCCTTTCTGATATTCAAGAGGTAGCTAAGTAGTCAAAAGTCATGATGGGACAGAGCTGTCAACAACAACAAAAAGGCAGGAGGCACATGACACCTGAGTTACATACAATCTGGTAAATGCCACACCTTGATTCTTATACATATGCTGGTCTGGGATACTTACTAACCACGCTTTCCTCACTCACACTTCATGTCTACCCTTGCATTTTTCAGCTTCACCTGTAACTTGCCTAGTTAACTGCTACTTACCTGTATCATGGAGGTCTCATCTTAATGTTTATTTATGTTATTTTTTGAGAGAAAGAGAGAGACAGAGTGTGAGCAGGGGAGGGGCAGAGAGGGAAACACATAATCCAAAGCAGACTCCAGGCTCCGACTTGTTAGCACAGAGCTCGGTTCGGGGCTTGAACGCACAAACTGTGAGATTATGACCTGAGCCGAAGTCAGACACTTAACCAACTGAGTCACCCAAGCACCCCAGGGAGGTCTCACCTTAAAACAAAATTCTACTCAGATAGTTCAACTCAACAGTATGCTGGAGCCCACTTTTACTGACTCAAAAGAGTTGACTGTTGTTAATTCTCTGGAATTTTATAAGCTGGTTGTTAAACACAGTCAATATTAAAAATTAAATTAACTTATAATTTCATGAATTATAGTAAAAACAAAGTCAATAAATATTCAAAATGCATGCCTTTTGTGTTATTTTATGACATTTAACTATTATGTACAATCTTAAAATTATTTACATCTATCCCATAAATATGGTAGAACTATTTAACATCTTTTTCCAATTCTGTGTTCAATGGCATCATGTTAGGCCATGGTGGGCATATATACCCTACAAAAATTGAAAAATGCTATAAGTCTAAGCTTTTTAATTTTTTTTCCAGAGACCCAGTTGTGAAACATTTACCAGGCTAGCACTGCTTCAACTGAAGTTTGAACCAAAGGTTCTGTTTGGGTTAAGGAAACCAACCAGGGATGTTGAGGCCTCTGGAGACTAGCAGAAGAAGGAAATATTACCACTCTTAGGCCTGAAGGAGCAAAGGGAGGGAATAGTGAGAACAGTTACTAGGGAGAAGGGTCTACCTGGACAGAAGCTATAGTCCTAGAGGGACCAGCTATTTTCAGAGAATAGCATGGAAGAAGAGAGGATACATGGAGTAAACCCCTCTCTCTCCACCAATATGCCACCAACTGAACCATGAAGAATCCAGCCAGCTCAGAAACCTTGGCACTGCAGTCCACAGATATCATGGGTTAGGTTCACCAGTGAGGTTCTAGAGTTAAGATGATTCTTCAAGCCTCTCTAAATTGAAGCAAGGGTATGGGAGGGGGAGGGGAGGTCTTTATATCCTGGTAATGATGAGTGATTGGACACAGGTTGCTCCTGGAAGGAGGTATGGCAGTTTTCTTCAGGAGATATAATCCCCAAAGGGGTCTAACACCTGAGATTTGTCATCCAGCAGCTGAGCGAATGAGACTTTCATTCTTGAAATGGGAATCTGGGAGGTATATCATAGTATGCACCATGGCAGGGGTCAGCTTCCTCAGCAAAGAAGGGAGGAAAATGCAGCTGGGAGCAGTGGAAGGAGGAATATGTAATAAACACAAACGACTCTTCAAAGCCCAGCATGTGAATCAGCCACTCTCAGAAACAGTGTCTTACTCTCCAGCTCCAGGTAGCTCCACAGTACTTATGGAAAGATTTATCAGATTTCTCAGCATACAATATTAAACCAGTCTGTTTACTAGTCTGCCCTCTTGTGAGCTCCATGACAATAGGGACTGTGCCTTCTCTATACTTATCCCCACTCTGATGATAGTTCTAACCCAGAATCTCATAGATGCTCAATAAAATTACTTGTTAAATGGTAAACAATTAATAAAGCTTAACAGGTTCATCCTTCATAATAACAGAGATATCTCAGATTTAAAAAAAAAAGTTATCCAGGGGAGGAGAAACCAAACTTATATGTGAAAAAAAAATCCTTATGACAACACTCTATGACATATTGCTTTCCAAACTGTCATTGCTGATATGTCTCTGGAAGGTTTCCAATTAGTTAGCAAGCCTGATTTATATTTGTACACATCAACTGATTTATTCATCAAGGGATATGTAGGGGCAGGAGGGAATAAATTCAGTGGAAATAATTGCATCTTTAGGATGCAATGGGGCAGGAGGGAGGGAGAGTCAAGCGTGGGAGATGCCATGATGTGGCACCAACATGACAAAGTTGAGTCTGAGTCCAGGCATCAGATTGCCAAAGCCTTCTTCTTAGCTTCCCCTCCAAGGATACAGATAAGAAACAAGACATTCAAGTACCTGATGGGGTAGCCTGTAAGTGTCTCTCTTGTCCAGTCAGCTTGTCAGTTCTGGCATCATCAGAAGACAAGTGCCACCATGGTCAGCTTTGTGTCACCATGCTCCTCTGTCTTTCATCACCTTCTGGAGCATGAATGGTTCTTTCTTTCTTTCTTTCTTTCTTTCTTTCTTTCTTTCTTTCTTTCTTTCTTTCTTTCTTTCTTTCTCCCTTCCTTCTTTCCTTCCTTCCTTTCTTTTTTTCTTTCTTTCTTTCCCTCTCTCTTTCTCTCTCTCTCTCAGCCTAATGTGAGATATAACATTGGTGTCCCCTGTAGGCACATATTTGAAAAAATACATTCATGTGGCTTTTGGCACTCCTTAAGGTTCTAGGATTAAGCTGAATATTCCAGGCAACAGTGGAATCTATTCAGTTACTTGTAATCTATACTTGCAAGGAAAGAAATGAATTAGAAGAAGTAAGAAGAAACTGAAAACTTGAATTGATTGGTGAAATGAAGAGAGAATGATTGAAACAGAAAAATCCATGTTGAAGAGTGCTTCCTACAAATGTGTGATTAATCTGGGAAAATATCAGGTTTTATTAAGCAACCTTACATGTCATTTGATCTTCATGACAACCCTGAGAAGTAAAAACATTCTTATCATCATTTTTACATACATAATTATAAAAACATTTTATCACCATATCTTGTCATCATTTTACAGATTAAAAAACAGAAGTTTTGGGAAGTAAAGTGATTTATCCAAGGTAAGGAGTAGAGCTAAGATTCAAATCCACGTTTGATCAGACTCAGAGTCAGTCAGGGGAGCAAATGAGAGGGCAATTAGGATAATTGATAGCACATGGTGGCACATGGTTCCATAACTAGTACTGAAGTACAAGGGGGCTTGGGTAAAGGGAATATCACATAAACCAAAAAGACTGTCATAGTTCAGAATAAACTTCTCCTCCCCATCCACGTAGGTTAAGGGAAAGTTCTAACAAAGACAGAAATCCTGCAGTCCTTGGCTTGATGGGTCTTAGTTTTAATGGTATTTATGAGAAACCAAGAGAGGACACAGGGACAATAATTACAGTGTGTTTGATGAGACACTGATTCTCCATCCTCACGTCTCCATAAAGAGAGAACTCTGCCCTTTTTCCCATTAGGACAACCCTAATCCAAACAGGAGAGAAGAATGCACTCCCCAGTGCATTCCCTGATCATATATTGGAAGTTTCTTGGGGCATGGTGGCATTACTATGCTTAAAACCACCACCACCTGCCCCTTTATTCTTTCAACACCCGTTCTCAGATTGAGCACTTTGGAAAGATACTTTTAGAATGGGGATTTTAAGAGGCCATATATAATGCAAAAAATCCAAAGGAACTTCTAAACAACATAGCTCAATATGACCCCAGGATGGTAGTAAATCAACCAATTACTTTTTTTAATGTTTATTTATTTATTTTGAGAGGGAGGGAGGGGGAGGCGGGGAGAGAGAGAGAGAGAGAGAGTGAGTGAGTGTGGGCGAGGGACAGAGAGAATCAACCAAGTATTTTTAATATATAATGGCTAATAATATTGTACAGTTACATGCATCAGACACTATGCTAAGTATATTACAGATACAATCTCATTGAGTCCTCATAACAGTCCTTTTATGGATAAGGTGCCCAAGGTTACATAGCTATGAGGAACCAGTAAACAATTCTAATTTTGAAGTCCATATTCATAATCAGTAAATTGTATGGTCTCCTGGAAGCAAAAAGAAGATCTAAAATCAGGAAAAGTGGAAGACAATAACGATCCCACAAAGCAGGACATGGCAATAAAAAATGAGTTTCCGGCCCATATAAGAGACCTGTGTACCCCTCAAATGTTAAAGTCAATGTTTTCTTTTAATCAGCTGTATAAAATGCTGGCCAATACACTAACATATCAGAGAACATTTAAAACAAAAATCCATTCTAATTTTGGAACATGGGTTTGCCACTGGAAATTCCAAATGACATTGGTCTTTGGTTCATTCCAGGAAAGGTCTGAGCCCACAAGAACTCTCTAACACCCAATAAAGGAAAATAACCTAGAGACATTACAACAGGAAGTCAAATAGAATGAAAGCTTTGCCTTAGATAATCTACAAAGTGAAAGAAACATGTACAGTTTAAAGTGAAGCTAAAAATTGAAAAGTCTTATACATTTGGGTTTGTAAAGAAGCATATGATAATTCAGTATTTTGACTTCATGTCCACACTCAAAGTACCAGAAGCCATCTCATATTCACAAGGTCAAGGTGTAAACAGTGCACCTATTTTGACTGTGTACATTGTTTTAGGTTTTCAATGTTTAAGAATAATAATCAAAATGATTCACCAATGTTAATATTCTGAGACTACATCTTGTAACAGATCTGTGGGAATGCTTCTGTCGTACAGGAAAATTTATAGTTGAGTATAAATCCCAAATGCAATTTACTATATAATCTCAGTATATTTATCACTATGGGAGAAAACATACTATTAGTGATATTCTTTTGAGTAGAGGAACAACAAATTCTTTTCTCAGAAGCAAGTCAATAGCATGCTAGCACTTAATGACTTTAATTTAGAAGCTATCTTTGGTACTTCTTATTTTTAAAAAATCAAACCAGCATTTTGGGTTTAATGAAACTAAATCCAGACTCCTCCTATAAAATCAAACAGTTTACCTACGGCCAAAGCAAATTCTTTGTTTAAAAGAACAGAGTAAATTTGCTAAGACCTTCTCTTTAAACCAAATCTAACACACCCTCTGAGTTTAAGCAAGAATTTCTGCATGTAAGCTATGAAACAGAATCATTTCAAGAGTTGCTTCTTTTGTATGGGGTGGTAATAATATCCTCTCTGAGCAGAATCTCACCGCACACAATTTCAAAGGCAAGAAGAAAAAGGGAATACCTGAAAGGCTAATTACAGAGCTGGATATATACATGATAAAGCATTAAAATAAATGAGATAGATAAATTATCATAGAGCAGGGCTGAAGATTGATGAACCATATTTAGTACACTAATCCCAAGTGTTTATTTTGCATTCTTCTGGCCTTTAAAGATGACAAGGTGTGATCAATCACTTCCCTTGAAGGCTGGCTGCTTTCCTGCCCTAGTATTTAATTTCTGTTTGATGTTTTTCACTTTGTGTCAATGTACGAACTACTGTTAAGATATAGAGCAGTGATTAAAATAATTCATCCATCTGCTTATAATTAAAGACCAAGTTAAGTGTAATGACAACTTTATCTACCAACCTAGCTATCATCTAAAAGGAAGATTGGCCCCTCAACAATTTCTCCAGCAGATGAATATTCTAGTTAGTAGTAGTTCAAAATTTTTCCTTCAAAGAATGGAGATTTTAATCAGTGATGTCATTGGATAAGTGAGTGGGAGAAAATATAAAAATATATTTCTTTTCTGTATTAGAAAAAATCAAGTATCTTGGTGACTAACTAGCTCAATATTGGAGGAAAAAAGTGGCTTTTGAATTAATAGTTTTAAATTAGTCAAATCACAAGGATGAGAAGCCAGTGGAAAAAAGCAAGTATCCTAAATTAATTAAAAAGCAAGAGACCAGCTTTATGGTAAAGTAATTGCTGAATACTCTGCTATTTTAAAATAAAGAGCAAATCTACTAGAGTGCTTTTTAACTTACTGCCTTTCTACAGTACATAGAACACTCTAGTTATATTTTTAAATGAATTTTTAGACACGAAACAGGGTGGGGAGAAAAATATTCACTCATATTTCCCACTACCCTTAAAATAAATAAAATTACTGACTCATATTTTATTTAATTTTATCATAGATATAAACACACACGGATCTATTATAAAATTGGAGCTACATTATCACATACTGTTTTTAAAGCTGCTTTTTTCATAAAATGATATATTATGTATATTTTCAATATATTAAAGGATTTTAAAGACCAAGCCAGGAATTTTATATTCAATAGACTATGAAAACCAAAATTTGATCTCAAATGCCCTTTGATCATTCTCTGGTAAGCACAATTTGACAAGCTACCTAAAGCGCAAAATTAAAATGCCTTAAAAATATATCTGGAAGAGAAGCACCGGGGTGACTCAGTCAGTTGAGAGTCCAACTTTGGCTCAGGGGCTCTCTGCTATCAGCACTGAGCCTACTTTGGATCCTCTGCCCCCTATTTCTCTCTGCCCCTCCCCCTCCCCCACCCATGCTTGCACAAGTGTGTTTGCACATGGGCGCTCTCTCTCTCTCAAAAATAAACATTAAATATATATGTGTGTATATATATGGAAGAGTATTTTGACAGTTTTTTCATAATCATAATTGACTATCACAAATTTAATAGACTGCACACCAGTAAATGGCTCATAAATAGCCTCATTACAAATGACTGCCAAGTCATGTGAGCAAACTGTTTTAGATTTTAACTTTACTTTTCTATTTAAGATGATGCTTGAAAGCATATCTTCTGGTGACCAAGAAATCCAAACTTGGGAAACTTACCAGAAATTCTAGTTTAATTCATCAATGGAATTAATATAAAAGGATTTTATTCAGAAAAGTAAAAGCTAAAAGTACTTAGTATAAAATAATTATGGTGAAAGTCATGTCTTATGTACCGCATCTGCATCAAACATGATAGATAGTTAAGAAATGTTTACTGATGATTAAAAGTCTGCCTTATTTTGGCTTTCATGTGTTTTCTGTTAATACATAGGGGTTAAGTAAGGTGTCTCAAAGAACTTTGAAATAACCAGTCTTCTTTGGAGACAAATATAAGAACAGCCTACTAGGAGACAGTTTATAGATATATCAAGTTACCTGACTGGCTTTCTAGCCAATAGGCTTGACTATAACCAGGTGACACATTAACACATTCAAAGAGTGAATCAAAGTAGGGACTGATTAGATAGGAGAGTTTGTTAACAGCTCCCAGCAAAGCACAGTCCAAGAAAGAAGAAGGTATAACCATTGGAGTTTGGTGTGTTTCTAATTCCAATCGTCAGGTAGTTACTCCTGGGGGTAGAAATGGATACAGCATGAAGCCATCAGACTTGGTTTTAACATGTGGCCCTATTTGACAAGGCTAATTGTGTTATATACTACAGGCATCAGAGCACCTCAGACCACTGCTATCAATCATTTATTCTTCTAGTTCCCCTTGTTCTGATGACCTACTCCCCAGACAACCTTCTGACTCCCAAGTCAGAGAAAGAGAGGAAACTGGCCCTGTGAATGTGAGAATTTCTGGTCACTGCAGTGATTTCCTACAGCAAATTAACAAAGCCAGGAAATTATCATCAAGCTATCTATCGTCATAGCTTGATGATAGAGAATAAGTGAGCTGATTGTAAATCCTCATTATCTTGGTCCATGTAACAGCTCTATTTCTCACTGTGGATAAATAAATTACCATTCTTAGCTTCACAAACTTTTAGTAATGAAGAGCCAGTGCCTTGAAGCCTGACGTTCTCTGAATGGATAGGATACCAGGTCACTCAAAGACTTAGGCAGCATTCCTTTGGAAGCATCTGACCTCACTTCAGTTTCTCTTATCTAATATCAACACACATAAATGCATATGGAGACTGACTGGCAGTGAAGAAATGAACTTCTTGAGAAGACACAAACAGGACCAGAATCAGGGGTTTTTAAGAGACCTCCACCATTAAAATCGGATCATTTTTTAAATCACATATGAAGTATTCTCTCTTCCAGTTACATGGTGGAGGAATAAAATTGAATTCATGAATAAATTTTAGGTTTTTGAGTTTTGTGAACTACCAATATATACTGGCACTGACAGTATCAGTAGGTTCTCCCATACTCACAAGTAAAGTTCGTACATGACTCACAGGGAGCAACTCAGGGCTCCATCCACATGCTGAAGTTCCCCCAAGAAGCTAGATGTCTGTTGGCTACAGAGACCCTCAGGGAGAGTTGCCACCATTACATGGAGGAAATGGGGGGCACAGCAAACTTCACAGCAAACAGGACCACCCTAAGTGTCAAGTCAATGCTGAGGACCTTGTTAGGAATAGGTCAAGGACACTCCATGGGTGTATAGAGACCTGAACATAAGACAAGGAGAGCAATCATTCTGCAAGTATCTATAGCTAAGAAGCAACAAAGCTTCTCCAGGCCACATAGGATACTCTGTGCTCTTTGAGGAGAAAGACAGTAGAATGAGTTGAGCTGGTGAAAATACCATTTTGCTGTCTCCATACCTTCTTTGTCCACACTCCAAATACTCAGTTCCAGTGTGAACTCGGTGCGATTCAAAGGCTCCCCTGAAGACCATGGAGCTCACACTTTCTGTTTACCAAAACTTCCCACTCTCAGGCTTTGTTCTTTAATTTAAGCCTATGAGTCTTATTACAATGTCAATGTCCTAAGGCTGGATTCAAACTTTAAACTAGTATCTTCAATTTGGAACTCTACGGGAATGAAGGTCAGCAGCTTCTTAGAGCAAAATTTGATATGTGATAAAGGAAAGACCTCCTGTCAGTTGAGGATCTTAGGGAAAGGGAATTGTTCTCTCAAGGAGGAGTAGAGAGTGGCCTCTAAAATTACCAGACACCAGGTTCCCCTTCAAAATGTTGTGAAAAGCATCATGCTTAACACTCTGATTCCATTTTCCAAAATAACTTGTGACTGAAGCTACAATAGTTCATTATTTTTCTTCTGATTAAGGCTACAATGTAATGATATTCAATAATACTAATCTTCCCTGGCTGCACAATGAAGTATTTTGTTCCTGTTCTTCATGTAGTAGAATGAAATGCTAAAATATTTTGGAATGGTTTCAGTTCGCTATAATTATTGCTCATCCTAAGAGTTTGGAGAGGTGCAGGTGACAAGATCAAACTTGTTTTCACTTAGATTCAGTCAGGTTTAAACCAAAGTTCCCAAAGATGAAAGGCTAATGCCTCAATGCCTTGTTCAGTTTCAAAGACCAATATACGTTTAATCATTTTTTAATGTAAAAGCAACATTTAAAAGGAAATAATTTTAAATTGTGAGCAATGTGAGAAATGTACATAAAGAAGGAGGCATTTTTGTCCAAAATGATCATTTCCAACAATAAATACAAAAGTACCAATCCAACACAAAAGTGGATCTACCCCATCAGAGTCTTCAACATAATAGATATTGCCTCCTTTCTTACCTCAAAAAAAAGTTAACTCCATTTTCCCAAATGCTCACCAATAATAGCAACTAAATCAGAAGTTTCTTAAAAGGATAATAAATCTTAACCTAACATAAGCCCTATTTAAATGTGTGTCTTTAATGACACTGTGCTCTGTATTTCTGATAAAGCTAAACTGAAGTTTGGCTAATGTCCAGAGTTGGGAGAAACAATGGGCACACGCATGAGTTATATTTCTGTTTATACTCCCATATCAAAGCTATGATTTAAGCAGGGGGTTCTGCCTTAATCACAGACACTTAATAAATGAAAGTTGCTTTTATTTCTCAAGTAAGTTTGAATCTCTTGGGTTTGGCAGAAAGTCAAGCTTACCAATATTTTTATATAGAACCATCTGAAATCCTACAAAAGGTATAATTAGGCAATCTAATAAAGGTCTATAAGAATATCTGGGCAATTTGTTAACTAGTTGATATTTACTCCTCCAGTTATAATACAGATTTTAGGTGATAGACATTTTATAACTGTTACATGCAATATTGCACTACATTATGCAATGTTAAGAGTTTGGAAGATAGGGGGTGCCAAGCTAATTCTATCAGTGGAGCATGTGGCTCTTGATCTCGGGGTAGTGAGCTCAAGACCCACAATGAATGCAGAGATTACTTAAAATCTTTTTTAAAAAGAGTTTGAAAGATAAATAATAAAGATTGCATACTCTTCTATTCTTTTATCACTAAAAAAGCTATAATGTTTACAACAAGCTGTCCTCATTATTGTTTCCTATATATTCAAAAATTAAGTTAAATAGTATTAGATAGGTTTGGATAAGTTCTCATATAAGAATTTAGATCTGAATCTCTGAACTTAATAATTTCAATCATTTTTATGAGCCTGTCGATATGTCCAGATACTCAAATAAGATATGGCTTCCTAATGGCTAAACACAAGATACATAGATGCAGAAAATAAAGAGAAAAAGTCACCAAGAGATGACATAGATAATAGCAAAAACTGATCCAGGAGGTATAATTGGAAAGTTGAAGATGGTTTATATTTTTAAAGACCAGATGATTGAAAATAGAGGGTAAGTTTTATTTATGCACATTCATTAGCATTTCCTGAATAATGTAAACTTTACATTCCAAGTTAGAAAGGCAGAATCTCAGGAAGAGATTTAAAAATCTCTTTTGGCCCCAGCCATAGAATCAAGGCAACACTGTACTAATTTTCTCAAAGCTAAAGCCAGTGAACATGGCCTGTGTCCAGTTATAAAACACAGACTAAAATCAGCCAATTTAGATGCACATGTAATGCAATGATGGCTACCCTCAAGAGATCCAAGATGACAAGTGGAGTATCACTGAGGCCTCCCTCAGAGCCAGCTTTGTAGACATGACATGTGCAGTCACATAAGGTCCCACATGCAGAAGGGCTCTGTACTTGGTTTAATGCTCTGCTATCACCATCATGGAATTTGTCTTTGTCTTTGAACTTGTATTTTGTAAGTGAAATCTGATAAGACAATGGAGCGTGCATGTGAAAAGAGGAAATAGGCCAGGCAGCAGTGCATTCACACACAAGGCCAAGCTCATGGGGACAGGAGGCGAGAGTGTGCTGTGCTATTGGCCTGGCTTCCTGGTACACACACGTACATGTCCAGGGCAGTCTGTGATACTGCAGAACTTTGAGGGGGCAGCTGGGCTGAAATCAGGACCCAGATTGGTGGTGGCAGCAGCAGCAGAGGCAGTGGTGGCAGAGGTCATGATCCTGAGAGAGAGGAGGCACTCCACGTGGAGTAGCACTGGGAGCTTTAGTGGAGGCTAGCTCATGGTTTACCCTCGGAGCCTAACCCTGAGATATTGATGCAAATACTACCTCTCCAGCCTGAAGCCTAGTACAGAATGGCTAGTCATCTGGCAGTAAATTTGGTCAATAAACAATTACAAAAAACTACACATGGACATTACACAATAAAGTGCATCAGAGAGTTGTATCTTCAACAGATATAGCTTATTTTGAAAACTGCTCCAACATTTCAAAACAAATACCTACAGCCTTAGAAACAGAAATTAAATGTAAAGATTGCCTCATTTAATGAAAAGAACATGATTTTCATATGAAGCTTCAGACAACAAATTTTTAATAAGGAAGAAAAAAGAAGAAAAAAGTCAGAGTGACTATAAAAGCCTATGTTGGTGCTAGCAAAAGTGAGCTGGAGACTGGACAAGAGAAGGAGTAAAGATTCCGCCATGACTTTACCTGTGGTGATTGTGCAGATTTTTTAATTAGAGAATTAATAACCTAAGAACTTTGGGAAAAAAAGAAAAGAAATTGCAGATGCAGTGATAGAATACATAAAAAGGCATTCTGAATTATAAACATATCACTATGCTGCTTTCTTGTACAGCCTCAAGCTCAGGAAATAGCAGAAGCAGCACTAAAATGCCATTGTATAAATTTTCATTTAAAGTTAAAACTGATTGGTACAAATAGTTAGATCTATTAAGAAAAATTGTTCTTTAAGAATCATCAGCTAAAGATGTACAGAAATTTACATTTCAAAATACTTTATCAGAAGTTATCCCAATGTTGTCACAACATTAAAATATTAAAATATTCTTAACAGGTCCAACAAAATATGCCTTTCAAATGAAAAGTTAAAAAAATCATTTGCAATCTTGCATTTGCTAAGAGTAACCAATGTTCCTTTCAATTATATCAATTAAAAATTAAATTTTTAGAAGTATAAATTTTGATGCCTTAAATGAATTTGCAGGAAACTTAGAAAAGTGTTATGTTCAGTAAGGATGTCACATTAATAAAGTGCTATTATTTATTGTATTATATAAAAGTATGATGCCTATATTAGTTTCTTAGGGCTGCCATGAAAAATCACTCTGGGAGTGGTCTGTTGTAATTTTATATTTATATTTTTATATTTAATCTTCTTTATTCAGCCTCACAACTCCCCTAGATTCATGCTGTGAGTTTGGTGCCTGTCTCCACTTTTATCTTGAAGCCATTTTTAGTATCTACACCAATGCCAGCAAGCAGAAATAAGCTACCAAAACCTGCTTAGTTCATATGTGATATGGTTAGGGATAATAACAGCTAAGAGGGATGCTCCCAGAGAACAGGACTTGACAGCCTGGAGGACAAGTGGAATTTTTTCAGAAAGAATCATGGCCTGCCTTGTTGGCTGACCAAGGAAGTCACTGCAATGCCAGAGCAGGAATCCATACTATTCCTGAAAAGCAGGTAACAATATATGCAATAGGCCAGATGCCACTTCATTGGTTCCCATCCTTCCATTTGCTCAATGGGAGTTTTTACCCTAATTATAATGTTCTCTCCATATTGTTATCTCTATACTACTAGTTGCACTGGGATGGATGTCTCATCATTAACTATAGGTCTCCAAACTAGGAGAAGCTGCACACGGGCCTAATGTAGAACACTGCATGTCAATTAGAGATCCTGAATTCAGAGCATGATATAGTCACTGGAATAGATTTTGTATTGTTTTCCCGCAGGAATGGGCTGAATTCGTTTTATGTAGCTGGGTATAAAGAGATGCTGGGTAACCAAAGGAGTAAACTACACTGAGAACCTCTTGGTTTCCTACCCAAATCCTTACCCTTCTCTTTTCTTGGAGGTTTCATGGGATTTAAGGAAAATTCATTCCATACACAGAGCCAGGTGTGGAGGGCTCATTCTAACTTAAGCCTTTCAGAATATTCCATCTCCCCAGTCACAGTACTTAGTTGACAGATTGACATGTGGCCTAACTTAGTCTAAGTGGAGTGAATTTCAAGATGTTCTCAGGGAATTCTAGGACACAGACAACCTCCCTTTCTCTAAATGGCATGGTTTCCAGATAAAACCACTGAAACTATTTTGCTAGAACAAGGGAATTCAGCCTGAAAATATGGACAACACACAATAGACCACATTGCTGAGAAATTTTAAAATAAAAGGAGCTGAATCTCTTATCTACTTTGTGTAATTTAAAAAGCAGAACAAGACAGTACCACTCCCACACATGAACTAAAACCAGCTAAGTATCTACCAGACACTTGCTACACAGAACATCTTCATTCTGAAGTCTCCATTCCTGGGCTTCTTTTAGCTGATTATTGACCCTTGATGAAATAGAAATATTTCTCACAGAGATAGACCTTTAAACTTCCAATTTTAACAAAGGACCCTAGCAAAGAATGGAAGGAGGGAATGTTTGAGAATGGTGTATGAAGAAGGAAACCCTCATGAAGGAAAAACAATAAAAGTAGAACATAAAGATAAACTTCTAGGATCATGATTTGTCCAGAATCTGCTATGTTCTATTGACATATCTCTTTTAAAACAGTGTACTACAATGTTGAGTAAGCCAATAGCACTGTGGTCCCCTGCAAAAAACTAAGCATGCCCATGACACATGCTCAGATGCCATGATTCAGGGCTCATCACTCATCATCTAATCAACTTTGGGGGAAAAAAAACTAGTTCTCAACTAATACTTTCCTCAACATCTGCTGTCTGACTTTCACTAGAAACTGTAAACTCTTGGGTAAAGTCTTGTCCATGATAGAACATGAAATACATCCTATTTCTCCCTCTCTTGGCATAGTATAGTAGCTTTAATATTCCCAATGGCTACCAAAAGGCTTTTGCTACATAAAAGAAACACAAAACAATAATGAAGCTGATTTTCAATTTTTATAGTGGATCTATTATTCCAGAAGACCTACCTCCTGAGGCCCCTGAAATTGTGGTTATTTAACATATTTCTCAAAATATAATTTTAGGATGAACACACAGACTACACGTGTCCATAGATAGATGGTGCTCATATTTGTAGATATCATGGACATATAACAGGTGCTGTTACTATTGGCAACAAAGACAAGAAATGGCAGAAAGAAATAGTTCCTATTAGTTGCTAATCAAAGACACAAATAAATGTCAAAACAAGAATTTTGGTCTTAAATCACAAAAGTAAAATCCAAGAGATCTTTGAAAAGGAGCCAAGGGGTGGCTATAAAATGATTAGATCTTTTTAAGTCTGCACAGTCATAAACCATTTTAAAACTCTAAGTTTCACGTGTTCTAACAGATAATAATACATCTTTAAGGACCAAATAAGTTGCTTCCTGATTAAAAAATAAAATAAAATGAGGAGGCCACTTTTAATCTTTAAAATGGCTATCCTGTTTTTGAAATTTCACTAAACTAAAATAAAAAGTGACGGATAATAAAAACTGATTTCTGTATATAAACTGATGCTAAACTTTCTTTTGGTGCTTGGAATAGTGATCCACAAATAAATGTTCTATGTGCTTAAATAGAATTTCTCATCCTTTAATTAATTTTGGGAATCTGCTTTTTTAAAAAAATAACACTTTAACCACTAATTGATTAAAAATTACTATGCAATTTTAGTCATAACTAGAAATGTCACTATTGACCCTCCTGTGGTGGCCTTGTTTCCATATCCAGCAAATCTAGAAATAGGAAAAAGATGAAGTGCACATAATTCCTGTTAAACTTCAAAAGAGAAAGCTCAGATCCCTTTTAAACTTGAATTGCTTCTCATTTCCTTGAAACAGATTTATTTGTCTTTAATACAAAAATTTACAGAATGTTGATATGATAGATCTTTAGCTAAATGAAACCAAGAACAAATGCTGGCAAAGGAAATCCTGAGAAGAATGAGTATTGGCTCCATGATTGACCTATTATAGTATTTCCCCCAAACTTTCAAAATTATAACTTCCACACCACTGAGAAGAAGAAAAACAACCAAGAAATTACCATGATAGGGCTACATTTTTTCTAAACACGACTCATGTTTAATGCTTGGGCTTGTTTGATAATTCTCTTAAAACTAACTCAACTGAAAAGATGAGTTTTTTTTTTAGAAAGCTCAAAAAGTAATTTGCTAACCCCAAATCTTAAATTTTGACCTTAGAATAATTTCAGAGTAACATATCATTTCAATATAAAATGTTTTCTAATTTAAAAAGTAACTCAATTGTTTCAGTAAATGCCAGCCTGCAAAAAAAGTTTATCCTCCAAATACTCCCAAGAATCTCTTTCATCACAACTGAAAGAAGTCATATAAGAAAAAAAAAA
Source organism: Cryptoprocta ferox (assembly GCA_028646485.1). Classification (NCBI taxonomy): domain Eukaryota; kingdom Metazoa; phylum Chordata; class Mammalia; order Carnivora; family Eupleridae; genus Cryptoprocta; species Cryptoprocta ferox. Next base: position 30,701,057 of record CM053576.1, on the reverse strand, counting down.
TAGTGCCAACAAAGAGATGATACCCAAGAGATGCAAAGCTTAAGTCCACAAAACACACTGTGCAAGAATGTGCGGAGCAGCTTATTCATTAACAGCCCCATACTGGAAACAACTCAAGTAGCCATCAACTAAGGAATGAACCAACAGATTGTGGCACATTCACATAATGGACTACAAGTCAAAAATATAAAAAGAACAGGTTATTGATATGCCCAGCAAATCTTTAAGAAACAAACTTACACTAAGCAAAAAAGCAAGACACAAAAGAGCGCACATTACGCAATTCTGTTTATATGATGTTTTAAAACAACCAAAACTAATCCTTTGAAATAGAAATCAGAAAAGTGGTTGCCTTGGGCTGGCAGGTGGGGGTGGGGTGACACCAGGACAGAAATTAACTGAGAAGGAACACCAAGGAACTTTCTGGGGTTATGGAAATGTTCTCAATCTTGATTGTGGTGGTGGCTACATTTGTCAAAATACTGAATTATATACACCAAGATTTGTGCATTTTATGATCTGTAAATTGGGCCTCAATAAAATATTGTTAGCACAAGGGGTACCTGGGCGGCTCAATTGGTTAAGCATCTGACTTTGGCTCAGGTCATGATCTCGTGGTTCATGAGTCTGAGCCTCACATAGGGCTCTAAGCTGACAGCTCAGAACCTGGAACCTGTTTCAGATTTTGTGTCTCCCTCTCTCTCTGCCCCTCCCTTGCTTGTGGTCTGTATCTCTCTCAAAAAATAAGTAAACATTAAATTTTTTTTAATTTTTAATAAAAATTTAAAAAATATTGTTAGTGCAAATATTCATGGAGTAAAAAAGGCTAGATGAAACAAGTAGTACGTAAATTTGAGAGTTTATTGGAGCTGGATTTGAATATATGGGGTATAATATTTACTATATAAATTATATACTATATATATAATATATAAATTATATACTATATAATATATACTAAATATATACTATATATATACTATATATATATAACTATATAAATTATATACTATATAGCTATATAGTATAACTATATACTATAGTATAACTATATAGTATAGTATATAGTTATACTATATATAACTATATAGTATAGTATAACTATACTATATAAATGAATTTTAAAATTCACTCCTTTTTTTTTTAAGAGAGAGAGAGAGAGAAATAAGCAGGGGAGGGAAGAAAGAAGGAGACACAGAATCCGAAGCAGGCTCCAGGCTCCGACCTGTCAGCACAGACCCGAAGCAGGGCTCGAACTCACTAATCGTGAGATCCTGACCTGAGCCGAAGTTGGATGCTCAACTGACTGAGCCACCCAGGCACCCCAAAAATTCACTCTTTTAGTAATATTTTTAATAATGTTAAAATAAATAATAAAATCTAATAAAATAATTAGAAGCTAAACAAAAATGATGACAATGAAACAATCTTTTCGTTACCTAAAATCATTAACTCTGATATCTATATAACATGCAACTTAGTGACTTCCAACAATTTCACAAGTTCAGATTATATAGATAATAAGGGAAATGTGTTTAAATTTACACTATATCATTGAGGATCACAAGATATGTGCTGCTGCTATTAGGAAGCACAATAATAGAGGCTATCTTAAATAAAAATAATGGTCATTGTTTTCCTTCCTGTAAGTATTAAACCATCACAGAAATATCAAATGAGTTGGGGAAAAGTGAATCTCAAGAAATCATTTCATTAGGCCCCTGACCTTCAGGCAAGTAAACAGGGCAACCATCCAGGATGGGATGGATATTCACACTATCACCCCAATGCAGTATGCAAGCTCTTCCTTATGTCTACCCCAAATCCTCCAGTTTTAACTTAAGCCCCTGTGCCATTGTTCTACCTTCTCTTGGGAAGGATGTCAATGGCTTGCGATTTTTCTTAGATAAATAAATTATGGTAAATTCAAATAATTAATACTATTCAATAATATGTTCAATTTGCTATCACAGAAAATATTTAAGAACATGGAAAAGCAATCATAATATAGTGTTAGTGGAAAAGCATGTTACAAATCAGCAGCCTCAAAAAATTATGTCTTTTAAATTATAAAATATATATGAATGATATAATATACCTGATATATGATTTCTAAGGGGAAAAGAACATGGAAAATACAGATAAATGCTAACAGTGATTATCTCTGAGTAAAAAGATTATAGGTGGCTTGTATTTTGTCTTTATAGCTTGTATACACTTTCTAAAATTTCTGCAATAAACATGTTATTTTTGAAATTTAAGAAATACATTTAAAGTATACAATAAATCTAAAGTACTAGAAATCTAAAATGTCTGCAATAAATTTAGGTTACTTTTGAATTTTAAAAATACATTTAAAGCACTGAATAAGTCACCAAGTTCTAGGAGGAGGTACCTCTATTAGTCTTTGATCAGAGAAGTTCTACGGTAATTTTTATATTCTTAGGATGACACAAATCCCAGCAAATTAAACATTAATTGATATTACATGTAAACCTGGTCTAGGAGGGTTTGGAAATGTCAACTCTATTAGTACTTACTTTTTTAAATTTCTTACATTGGTATTATCTATAGCATAACCATATAATTTGTCAGCTACAAGTGAAAGGGGGTGCTATCAATAATAATATTGGGATAATAGGCATAAACCAGTTTCAAAATGTATGCCACCCATACTTTTCTTGAATCTCAGTAGGAAACTGGCTTTTGAGAAAACTAAGAGATATAATAACATTCTAATTATAAAAAATTTGCTTCCACGGATGAGATGAGGTTTTTTCCCCAAAAAGCAAAAGAGTAATACCAATATCCAAACAAGATGAAACAGGGAGCACATCTCAAACTGAAAAGCCCATAGCCAAGGGCAAAAGAGGGAGATCCCCCACAACAAGAGGAAGGCATAAGAATCAAACAGCAATACCATGCAAGCAAACACTGTCAAACTGGAAAGGAAATCCCAGAGGGCGTAGATGTTAAGCTACAAGACAGAATTCCTGAGCTTTGATAAGACAACAATTTTTCCAGTGGCTTCCACTTTTGTCTTAGTAAGTTAACAGCCAGGGAAGCCTAGTGTCTAGGAGTTATCGTGTTGGGCAATTTCTCTTTCAGGTTATTAGTCTCCTAGAGGATTTTCCCACCTCCTGCCTGTCTTACCGAGGACCACTTCTCAATTTCACCTGACCTCTATCTAGTTACCTCAGAGCTAACTCATAGGATGTATTAATTCATTCTTATATGTTTAATTAATAGTTAATTTTACTCAATGCCATATCCATGTTGATTTTTAAAAGGATAAATCTACATTTTAATTCAAATAGATTCATGAACTAAAGTTAGAACATGAAGGTTGGTGGGCGAGGGGTATCCTTCGGCAAGCCCCAAATTACTAGTTTCCTTTCCCCTACCAGAGTACCCACGCTATGAAAAATTAGGCTCAGTACAAATCCCTGACAGAGAAGAAACTCCCACATGCTTGGAAGCTTGAAAAACCACGGGACCGCATACCCAGGAATCTGGATTCTAGTCCTGGCTTTGTCATGGACAAGCTGAAAAAACGTTTTCCCAATCTACCAATGCCCTCATTTGTTTTAAAAAGACAGGTGAGTGGGACCAGAGAACTGCCATTAAATTACAGAAAACAAAAATATGTTGTCACAGGCTTAGAGGCAAGCATATTGAGATATTTGGCAGTTATCTGCCAATGATAACAGTACAGTAAGCCCTCACTATTCATGATTTCCATATTTGTAAATTCACCTACTCACAAGAATTTGTTTGTAGCCCCAAAATCAATATTCACAATGGTCTCACCTTCATTCATGGACATGTGCAGACCAGCCACACATTTTAATCCTTCCAACCCCACATTTCCAGCTGAAGTAGAAAAAGGCAATACTCTACCTTCTTATTTCAGCTCTTATATTGTAAGCAGGTATCCTTTCCATGGTCAACTGAGTGCCATGTTTTTCAAATTTTTGTGCTTTTTGTGGGAGAGTCCCTGTTTTGTTTTGTTTTGCTTTGTTTTGAAAGAGTATGGGGGGAGAGTGGGCAGAGGGAGAGAGAAAGAATTTTAAGCAGACTCCACACCCAGCATGGAGTCCAACTCAGGGCTTGATCTCACGACCCTGAGATTATGACATGAGCAGAAATCAAGAGCCAGATGCTTAACCAATGGAACCTCCCAGGCACCCCAAGATTCTCTGTTTAAGATGGTCCCCCAGCACAGTGCTGCATTGTTTCCTATTCCTGACTGCAAGAAGGCTGTGATGTGCCTTCTGGAGAAAATGTGTACGCTAGCTGAGCTTTATTCCAGCACAAGTTATAGTGTTGTTGATCATGAATTCATTGTTAATGGATCAATGTCTATTAAATAAGTACCTTTAAACAGAAACACACATAAAACAAGGTTATGTATTGATGGGTTGATGAATATATGACCAGATGTTCCCAGGAACCTAACCCTCTATTTCTCTTCAGAATAGTTGTTCTGTATTTGTTAATTCAGTGTTCATGGAGAATTTTATAGAACATAAATACCAAGAATAAAAATCAATTGTGCTTTATGGGGAGAAAATTAGAGAAAGAATATGGAGATCACAGTAGAGAAGAAAGTAGAAAAGGACTTTTAATTTTCTTGTCCAAACACAGCTGTCTTCTAAACATTTACCACTGGTATAGTTATTATTAATTCAGTTATTTTTCAAGGGTGTGGTCTCCCTTGAAACTGAAAGAACCAGATTTGAGGTGGATTTTCATAGCATCATTTAGGCAAAGAGAATGTAGGAGATAACATGTCTTCACCTGCCTTTGAGGGGCAGAAGTCTAGGAATCATACTCAGGTAATAGAAAAAAAGAAGAAAAGGAAGAGAGAGGGAAGGAAGGAAGGAAGGAAGAAAGGAAGGAAGGAAGAAAGTGAAGGTAGACAGGGAGGCAGGAAAGGAAGGAGGAAGGAAGAAAAGAAATAAAGAATAACAGGGCTAGTAGAAAGTCATGTCTTTAAGTAAGCAGGGATACCCCAGAAACTAGTTAGAAAACATATGACCCAACTGGCAATATTGCAGTTAGAAACACTTGGTCAGCAACATAGCATTTAGTAGGCTCCCCTCAAATCTTGACTAGCTCTTTGTGAACTTAACTTGGTGGTGGTAACCAGCTTCTCCCCACACATCATCTTTCAAAAACTCAGACACTTAATATATACAATCTCCATTGAATACCAAACTACTGCCTCTTCTATAACTTGCTTCTCTTAAACCCTGGCTGTATTAATTAGGTAATGCTAGAGATAACACAAAATTAGGCATGAAAACTATACCAGATACATAAGTCATAGGCCTCCTCTCCAACCAAGCAAGAAAAGATTTAAATAACAAGTTTTTAAACAGGCAATGTAACCCATGCCTTCCTACTTCACTGCCTATATCACTCACATTATTTGATGGATACATAAAGGGTTATTTTCTAGATCTTAACATTTTTATTATATTCTAGATATCAAATTTTTAAATGTTTTTTCCAAGACTTACCCTTAAAAAAATAACCTCAAAGACTGAATATCATAGTTACAAGTTTACTTTGGTTGCTACTCTTTAATCTGGTTGATATGTGTCCAGGAAAGTGTTACTATTATTATGTTTTAATTATGCTGTCTTAAAGCTGTTAAATTACCATTGTTTACTAGAAAGGAAATCTCAATCTGAATTTTTAAAATCTATGGTTCCATCTACTGGCAACCTCCAGTACTGCATTATAATGCATTATATTTCAAACTGCATGATTTTTACAGGTGCTACCTTTAAATTTTTTTTAATGTTTATTTTTTAGAGAGAGAGAGCAAGTGGGGGAAGGGCAGAGAGAGACAGAGACAGAGAATCTGAAGCAAGCCCCATTCTGTCAGCACAGAGCCTAACATGTGGCTCAAACTCATGAACTGAGAGATCACGACCTGATGAGCCTAAATTGGATGCTTAACTGACTGAGGGGGATGGGTGAGACCTTGGGATCTGCTTTTTAGAAAACAACAAAGATTGGGAATTAAAAAGCTGAAAATTTTGTTAAATAATCTAGACAAACACAAAACAATAATTTAAAACACAACAGAATAAACATAAAGAAAATAAAAGGAAGGAAATAATAAAGACAGAAAGAAAATAATGAAGTAGAATACAAAGAAAGCTTAGAGATCATTGACATAACCAAATGCTAAATTTTTTAACTAATAAAATATTTCTTGGACTAAAGAAAATGTAGTTTGTTTGCAAGGTAGGACACAAAGTTTTCTACATATCTCTACAGTTATTAAATTGAGCTTTTGATTATAATCTTCAAATATTTTTATGCTCTTTTCAGTTGTGATCTTATTTTTACTTGCAAATATCTCACCATAATCCTGCTTTGAGAATCTTTCTTTTTGTATTTTAGGGGCTTTTATTTTATGCTTTTGGACGTCATATTTTTGAAAAATAAAGTCATAATGTTATCACTTATATCTCTGGGTACCAGTGTCTTCATTGATGAAATTGTGCAATTTAGAATCTCAGATACTTTTTTATGAATTAATTCTATGATTGTACACATTTTTTTCATTTTACTAAAGGTCAGACACACAGAGAAGCTAAAACCATTTAGCTTCAAACACCATCACAATTTCTAACCAAAGCACAAAATTCAACTTAGGGAACTAAGGCATTGCTTCCTCTCACTTATTCTTGTCCTTTGGAGAAACTACATGTACATATCATGAGTATATCTCACTCGTGTAGACTTTACCTTAGTGAAACATGAACTGAAAAATTATTAAAATCCTATTTCCAGGTGGCCAATCGATTGAAAAACAGAACACATCAGCGTTATCAAGTGGCAACCTTCTATTTTTCAAAATGTAAAATCCCTGTGCATACTGGTTGCTAAAACAGGCATCAATTCTCTACCCCTCCCTGATCCATGTTCTTTCCAATATGTTTTTGCACCAATTCCTCTCAACTCCCTACCCTTTGAATGTGAATTTGCCTTGTGATTTGCTGTAGCCAATAGAATATACCAGAAATTATATTGTGTTGGTTCCAAGCCTAGGCCTCAAGAGGCCTTACATACTTCTGTTATCTCTTGGACTCCTGCTTCCACCATGAGAACAAGCCTAGATTAACCTATTGGAGGATGAGAAACACATGGAGCAGAACTGAACTGCCAGCTGACTGCCGATGCATGAGCATACACAGACAAAATTACCCAAGTCAACTACCCAGCCGGTTCCATAGACTTGAGAGAAAAAAAATGCTTGTTGTTGTATGGCACTAAAGTTTGGTGATTGCTTCTATAGCATTATCGTGACAATAATTAACTGGGAAAGTTTTCCAAAACATTTATTGTGCTGAGTGTAAAGTCACTTTTCATGAAACTCATTTATATATTTGTTTTTGATGTCAACTTTTGTTTCTGTTTTGTTGAGTAAGATCTTTACTGACAGTTCTATGCATATTTTTTGGTACTCATTTTTGTTTCTTAATTTTTTTAATTTTAGCTTTTTTATATTTTAGTTAGCTAATATACAGTGCAATATTGGTTTGAGAAGCAGAATTCAGTGATTCATCACTTACATACAACACCCAGTGTTCATCACAACAAGTGCCTTCCTTAATGCCCATCAGCCATCTAGCCCATCTCCCACTCACCTCCATCAATCCTCAGTTTGTTCTCTATCATTGAATCTCTTGTGATTTGTTTCCCTCTCTTCTCTCCCTCCCCACTTCCCATATGTTTATATGTTTTGTTTTTTAAATGCCACATATGAGTGAAATCAACAGGTCTATGCATTTGTAATTAGTTTTTGTCTATGTGGCAGGAGAAATAATTTTTCTTCCTACTTTTCCAACAGGTATTATGTGGACACTTAAGTTCAGGGACTGTGGTTACAGGATAATGATCTCTATCATTTATGTTCTCAGACATCTGATGGCCACAAAAACAAATATAGCTGCCCTCCTTCTTATGTGGATCAACAGAGTCCAACATAAACTTAGGGACCTAGCCACGCCCACCACAAACATGCCTTGGACCAGTAAAAAAGCAGCCTCTTTTGAAAACACTCATATCTCTAAAAAGAACACATATATCACCATCCAAGCTCTGACAGGGAGCTCAATCTCAAAAAAAAAAAAAAAAAAAAAAACATTGGGAATGAAATCAAGCTCGTTGATCTCCTGTATGATTTTCAAACATCAGTGAGCATCACGCAATTCTCTATTTCATAACAAATATGGGCCACAAATTTTAGATGTCCCTAACCCTCTATGGGGTAATAGTATTTTCCAAGTTGGAAAAGGAGGTGGGGGGGAGAAAACAGTTGTTCTAAATAGAATTTTCAGAACAGAAGTTCAAGCAAGAATGAAGATTGGATTTACTTCAGTGTTGTTCCACAAGTGTCTATTATAGTTATCATTTTGATAATCACATATATTTCACATTATACTTCCATGAGTAATTTTAAGTGGACATACAGCATAATGGAAGTAGAAGTAGGGTTGAAACTGATAACATAAACTACTATGCATGTCAGTCAGCTAATTGTTCTTACATTTTTCAAAATTAATTGCTAAAAAATGAATGCATGCTGATTACAGAAAATTTAGAAAATATAGGCAATCATAAAAAGAAATTAAAAATCACCTATAATCCCACCATATAGATTTATCTTATAACAATCTATACTTTTTCAAAACACATATTCTCATAAATATATTGCTAGTGAATTATTTCACCAAAATTGACTAATTTTCTAAATGCTCATTTTCCCTCTTAACATTATACTGCAAACCCCTTCTGTGTCATTAAAAATTGTCTGACAAGATCATTCACTGTATGGACACATCATCACTATACAACCAATTTCCCATTGTCAAACACTGATGTCATTTAAATTTTTTCACTATTTCATCACAGTCCTGTGAAGATCAAACATCCTTATAGCTGAGTTGTTGAGCACATCTATGATCCTTTGAATAAATTCCTTGAAGTCATCCCTCTTAATATATTTTTCCAGCTAGTCTTAACAGCATTTATAAAACAATTTTTATCTCCCAGGGTTAGATTACATTTATCATTGACAATCACTTTGGTGTTGCAATATTGAGTCAAGTATTGCTCTCCTTGGCCCTCTGCCTTTCATGACTTAACCTCCTCTGAACTGTATACATTTCAGAAGGGCACTCTGCAAATCGGAGGAACAGGAAAGTTTCCTCTCAGCACCTCTCTTCCTAGTCACAGCATTCTTTCTCCCCCCAAATCCCAAATCTTTAACGCTCTCATCAACTCCTCCCCTTAGCAGATTAGAAAGCTAGATTCTTAAATAATTCACACTAAGCTCGAAATGCCTAAGGAAGTGTAATGTGTTCTCTCTTGAGTGGCGCAAATATTATTCATGAAAAAAATCTATTATCCAATAGAAATGTGACTTCCAAGCATCAGAAATAGGCCTATTTAGGAAATTTAGGCAAAATAGATCCTTCCCTCAAATCTCATATCTATAAATTGTGTAACATTAAGTAAAAAAATGCAAGAGGAAAACGTAAAACAGCAGGTACAATATGCTCCATTTGTGCCAAATGTTGGGGGAAGTGTGCGGGAGCACATGGTTATGCACTGTGCTCTTACAGGGATAAAATAACCCCATAAAGATACACAAGAAACAAGTAATACTTGATTTTGGAGAAGGAAACTAGGTGACCGGTAGACAAGAACAGGCAAAAGATAGCCCCGAAATCTGAAATATAATGAAATACATTTATATATTTATATGTTTCATTATATATTGAGATGAAATATAAGACATTCCTTGCCTTAAAAATTCTATGCCTTTGCAAGGGTAATAAAAGCAAAAATAAGGGCACTTAGATAGCTCAGTCAGTTGAGCGTCTAACTCTTGATTTTGGCTCAGGTCATGATCCCTTGGTCTTGGGATCATCCCTGAATCAGGCTCCACATTGAGCATGAAACCTGCTTAACATTCTCTCCCTCTCTCTCTCTCTCTCTCTCTCTCTCTCTCTCTCCCGTTGCCTCACTGCCCCTTTCCCACACCCATGTGCTCTCTCACTCTTAAAATAAATAAATAAATAAATATAAATAAACTATCAGGACTACATCAAAATAAAAATCTTCTGCACAGCAAAAGGAAACAATCAACAAAACTAAAAGGCAACCTACTTAATGGGAGAGACATTTGCAAATGACAAATCAGATAAAGGGTTAGTATTCAAAGTATATAAAGAACTGATACAACTCAATACCCAAAAAACAAATAATCCGATAAAAATGGGAAGAAGACATGAACAGACATTTCTCCAAAGAATACATACAGATGGCAAACAGACACATGCACAGATGCTCAACATCACTCATCATCAGGGAAATGCAAATCAAAACTGCAATGAGATATCACCACACACCTTTCAGAAGGGCTAAAATCAAAAATACAAGAAACAACAAGTGTTGGTGAGGATGTGGAGAAAAAGGAATTTTCATGCACTGTTGGTGAATGTAAACTGGTACAGCCACTGTGGAAAACAGAATGGAGATTCCTCAAAAAGTTAAAAACAGAACTACCCTACAATCCAATAATCATACTACTGGGGTATTTACCCAGAAAAATACAAAAACACTAATTCAAAGGGATACATGCATCCCTATGTTTATTGCAGCATTATTTACAATAGCCAGATTATGGAAGCGCCCAAGGGTACATTGATAGATAAATGGATAAAGAAGATATGGTATAAAGAACAAACTGATAGTTACCAGAAGGGAAATGGGTTGGGGTATGGGTAAAATAGGCAATAGTGATTAAGGAGTATACTTGTGATGAGTGCTGGGTGATATATGGAATTGTTGAATCACCATATTGTACACCTATAATATAACACTGTATGTTAACTATACTGGAATTGTAAATTAAATTAACTCCTTTGAAAAGATTTTTAAAAAGAAGATGTGGTAAATATATACAACGGAATATTTTTCAGCCATAAAAAAGTATGAAATCTTGCCATTTGCAACTACATGGATGGAACTAGAGAGTATAAAGTTAAGCAAAATAAGTCAGAGAAAGAGAAATACCATATGATTTCACTCATATGTGGAATTTAAGAAACAAAACAAATGAGCAAAGGGAACAAAAGAGAGAGGTAAACCAAGAAACAGACTCTTAACTATAGAGAACAAATTGATGATTACCAGAGGGGAGAGGGGATGGGTGAAATAGGTGATGGAGATTAAAGAGTACACTTATCATGAGCACTGAGCAATGTATAGAATTGTTGAATCACCATACTGTATACCTAAAACTAATGTAATACTATATGTTAACTATACTGGAATTAAAATTAAAAAATTAAAAATTTCTATGCCTTAGAATACATTATATATTCTAACATTTTTAAATTAAATTGAAAAGCAAATTTCAAGATATAAACTGCTACTTACTTTGTGAATAGGCAAATTTTACAAAGGCTTGATAGGAATTTTTATGATAAATTATTTCAACCCATTCCCTATGCACCCAAGAGGAAGATAGTCAAGCTACCTTGGCCATAGAGGGTGTCACCTGACTTACAAAAAAGTCATCAAATCAAAGTCAGCAGAAAAGGGAGTGATTACTGGAAATGAAAAGGACAATGGTATAAAGTCCATTTTTCTCAAACATGAAGATCATGCACTGTCTCATTCCAATGATTAAATAAAAACTCTTTTCTTCTGTCCTGTCTATAGCAGCAATGCTCTGCCTATGATTGAATAAAGGGGTAAAAGACAAAAAGACTAATTGACAGATTATTCTGGCAGATAACCATCAGTATAAAAGAAGGGAGCATTCAGAAGATCAATTTTCAGCTCCCAAGACCATTTATTTCACACTTCTGTCATCTCTGGTTGCCTTTCCAGCAATCTGTCAACAGTTTCTATCTGCCAAAGACACATATTTAGCATCCAAAAGGAATGATAAAGGATATCCAGCTTCCAACCTACGGAGTTTAGGTTTGGCTCTAAAAATAAAACTATTTGTAAATTCTCAAAGAATGACAAAAGCTAATCAGACCATTTTTTAAATGCACAATTTTTTGTATTTTACAAAGCAAATGACTAGCATGTGAAGATATCTGTTGATGTATTACCCATCTCAGTTCATAGGATTCAGGCATTTCTTCATTTGTGTATTGGCCTCCTACTACAGAAGAGTGCTGGGGACTGGAGACAGATGGAAGAATGATAGGACATGATCCCTGCCATCAAGAAGATTTGGGGCTGATGGAAAAAGACAAAGTAAAAAATTGTCAGTTACAATTTAATGTAATGCCCTAATAAAAGTGTACTTGGGATATTATGAGATCACAAAACAAAGGTAGATTTCAAACTAGCAGGGTAAAGAGAAAGCTTTCCAGAAGTGATGCTGAACTGGATTCTAAAGGCAAGCAGGAAGTAGCAGCATGAGGAATTAGAGAAAGAACATCCAGTGAGGATTCTACTGTGGATATTGATTACATGTGAATATTCATTTCATCCAGTCCTCAACCCACCCCTTCTCTGTACTAAAGGTCAGGGGCTGGTCCTTGCACACTGGGTTAGTCCTTGCACACTGTATTTCCCAGGTTCTGTCAGTCCCTGAGATTCAGAACAGAGAAAAGGAGGTCTGAGAACTATATCAAAGGGAAAATAGGCCTGGTGCTATCACAACAGGTAAGCAATATATGCAACAGAATCATTAGGTTTGCTCAATGGGAGGCAGTGGCAAGGGTTTGAAAAGCAGACAGAAAGGGGAAGCCAAGGTCTTCCTTCTCTGCCTTGGATACTATCTCCAGTATAGCCAAAACCTGTAGTGATAGCTGCTTCCGCTGAAGAAACCCATCTCAGGTTCCAGCTTCTAAGAATTGATCCCTCAAAAAAAACTTCCCATCCTCTCTACCTTTCTCCCTCCTGCCAAGTGATGGTGAGGGCTTCTTGCTGTTGCTAATCTCTGGGGTCTTCCATGACCCCTGTTTGGTTTCTCAGCTCTTCCATAACCTGTGCCAGCAACCCTCTGCTATTATTATTCCTTATATTACTAAAGTCCCTCTGTTTTAAATACTCAAGATGTTTCCTGGTAAAATCCTGAGAGATTAATTATCTACCTCCCTGCAGAATCTGAGCTTCTCAAGGACAAGAGTGGCCTCTGAATTATTTTGTCCCCCAAACCTAAAGAATCTGACACACCAAGAAAACAAAGAAGCATGGGGATGGAGGCTGATATAGAGGGAAGAAAGAAATGAAACAATAAAAGTTAAGGATGCCCTCATTTTCAGACCAATGGAACTACAGTCTTTAACAGCAATATTTATTTATGTGACATCCTGACCCATTATAAGCATCAGCATCCTGCATGACTGAGGAATGTCTAGTTAATGGTGAGAGGAAGACATGACCTTGAAAGATCTTGTCAGTTGGTAGGTCTTTCTGTGATGCAGATGTCTCTTACCCTATTAAGAAATGGAGGAAAGTCCCAGATGAGTTCTTGATTGACTAGAACTCAAAGCAAAATCCAGCAGCTGCTAAAATCTGGCCTTTTCTTTATGTTGTGTATACTTCCCTAATGTGCAGATAAGTTCATCTGTATCATCCACACTCTTGATGACAAAAATGTACCTTGTTTATCAAGGCAGGTCAGCCACTCACTGATCAAGTTCAAAAGTCTGGTACTTAATACACATATTCTGTTCAGCCTATCTACATTCTGCCTCAAGAAGCAGAGGAAAGAATAATCAAACTAAAGCAACAGTGTGCAGCATGAAGGCACATGAAGATACTGAGTCTTCTAAAATGCAGGAGTAAAACATAAGGATCATGTTCATCCCACATCAGTTTCCTGTCTACACTGTTTATTTTTAAGCAGTAAACATACTTGGAGGTAGTGATGTAGCCTCTAGAAGAATTACTAAGAAATCAGACATAATTTCTGCAAATCTTCAGAGGGGTATTGATGTGACATTCCAAAAGTGTGAGCATACTTTTTTTTGGTAGGGGACATATTTTTGTTGGTTAGTGAAAAATGCATGTTAGTTTCTGGTGACAGATTTTCGGTCCTTGTCCAACATTAGCAGAATGAAAGCGTGAATACTTTTGTTAATTTTGATTAACCACATCTCTAGTTTTGTAATGGAAGGTTTTTAAAGTCTTTTCTTGGTCATAACCAAGAAAATTATTTTTTTTGAGAATCATTTAATATCCTTCCCATGCATCTTTTTTCCCATCTCTACCTTGTATTAAATGATGCACCAATGCACCCAGAAAGTATAAAATGATTCAGGAGTCTGAATTGGGAGCCTATAAACATTTCTAGAGCCATGAGACTCCTCAGTGCATGTTAAGTCCAAGTCAACAGACAATAGGCTGGGACCTGAGCTCATATCATACCTTCACTGTCAACACAACTACTGGAAAGGCCACCTCCTGTGACTTTTACCAATCCTTAAATGACTTTACTGGGATTTATATGGTATAAACTTTAATTTCCTAATCTGTAAAATGGTTTACTCACATAGATGTAAGAAAAACAAAATGAAAAAGTGAATACTAAAGAGCTCTGAAGAAACTAAGCATATTATATATAGGAAAATATGATGATTATACCAAAGCCATCAATTACCATTAATGATGTTGGCCATATTACTGTACTATTCTAAGGCCTTGGGTTTTTATCTCTAAAATTGCAATAATACCATAAACCTCATTGGTAAACATGGGATTAATTGAAATACTGTACACAAACCTCTTTGTTCTGTATGTAGTGTATAGTAAGCCATCAAAAAATGTTAGCAAACATCATTAGTAATAATTATAGAATGGCTGGCTTATATTTTTAGGGTACTTACTATGTGCAAACCACTTTGACATATACAAATAAATATGGGACATAGCTCCTAGCTTTGAGAAATTTACAAATTCTTAAAAAAGAATATCATGTATGCATCAAGGTGTAATAATTTACTACAATATATTCTGGGTGAGGCAGATGAGAAGGCATAAAGAATTTCAGAGCCACCAGGATGTTCTAGAGGGACCATAGATCCCATGAGTGAAGACTTGAAGTTGTCAAGTTGGAGCAAGGGGACAGAGCCTTTCTACCTTCATTTCAGTCTTGGATATGGGTCACCTGGGAAGGGATGTGTCCTTGGGCAAGACAGCTTTCTTCAACCAAGGCTCTGAAAGAGTTCTGGTTATTGATGTCTATCTTAAGGCAGTACTTCCAGCAGCTATAGGAATAAGTACTTTATTCATGTCAGTGGATCTGAGAGGCTCAACACAGCATCCACACATAAGCCTCATGAATAGTTCAGAATAACCCTGACTGATTCAGGAGTCCTTCTGACTGGGATACAGCTGTTCCCCAAAATCCTTCTTGGTCATCTCCAAATTGGAGCAGCAATGAAAGACCCCTCAGAACCATCCAGAACATCCATGGCACCCTAAAGTCCTGTGCCCAGAAAAGTTGTCACTTACCCCAGGAGTGAAATATTCAAAGATGACTCTGAAGGTTGGTATGTCCCCAGACAAGCCAGTGTAGACCAGCTCTCAGGTTAAGAGAATCAGGAAAGTTCTGTTCAAATCCCACTACCTGCAGAACACTGATGTTTGGTTCATTATAAGCAAATTCCCTGAACACCAAGCCACCACGTGAGAAATTCTCTGAGTTCACCGTATATATATATGTGTGTGTGTGTGTGTGTGTGTGTGTGTGTTGTTTTCATATTGCTATTTTAAAGGATGTTTAATTTGTCTCTTCTTTCCACTAGTGCAGCTACGGGTTGAAAGATAAAGAGAAGGAGAGACTGTGGACCAAAGATGGGGCAGAGAGGAGGATCCTGAAAGATAACAATCTTTGGTACATTCTTGGCTATACATACATTTGAATATGTAAAATTATTAAAACTGTGTTTTTGTACTTCTTCCCGGGCATCTACAGGTTTTGCTTAATTTACTTTCAACAATTTGGCCTGCCTGCTTCCCCTACAAATGTATGCAGTGAGTCATGGAACCCTATAAATCAGAGTTGGAAGGGATGTCAGAATCCTCTTACCCAATTAAACCAAGAATCCTCTTACCCAATTAAACCTCACCAAGGTGAGGTCATATGTGAGCTCTTGGTGAGGTCATATGTGAGCTCTTGAGGCTACCACTCCTGTCTCTGGGCAGCAACAACCTTCAGGGGCACCCCTGGAGCCTTGCAGAACATCCTCACCAAGTCCAGATGCTGTTCCCTAAGTGGTGTAAGGAGCTCTCCTACACACCCAAGTCTCCCTGAGCCCTGATTAAAACATGCCAGGCTCCTCCCAGAAATCCCTTCTGCATATTTTCCTATCCATTTACCTCCCCAAATGTTCACCTCTGAAATTCTTCTAGTGTATCAGCCCTCTCTTACAGAGTTGGTGCTCTGCCATATCTTGCTTTACTATCAAAATAACAAATTAAAAAAATTATTATAAAATATATGTATTATATATAAATATATAAAAATAATTTTTTAATATTTCCTGAAAAAAACTTAGAAACCACAGAAAGAAAAGTATCCATGATCCCTAACAGTCATCTGCTGTTTTTGCTCTCCCCCTTTGCTAAGAGCACCAGTTTCCCATCAGTCAAAGTGTCCCACCCTCCTCTGGCCAAGAATGGTCATGTGACCCAGTGTAGGCCAAGGATTTTGACTCTTGAAGGAAGGCATGTAAGGACTGAAAAGTGCTTGGAGCAGATAAATTCCAGTACCAGGAACTCTCCTTTATTTCCCACTCCCTATGTCTAGAAGCTCCTTTTTTTTTTTTTTAAGTTTATTTATTTTGAGAGAGAGAGAGCGAGAGCATGAAAGCAGGGGAGGGGCAGAGAGAGAGAGAGAGAGAGAGAAAATCTCAAGCAGGCTCCATGCTCAGCACAGAGCCCACCACAGGGCTCAATCTCACAAATCATGAAATCATGACCTGAACCAAAATCAAGAGTCCAACACTCAACCAACAGAGCCACCCAGGCATCCCGTGGAAACTCCCTTAGATAGTGACCTTCTAAGTGCCTAAGTGCTGGGCTTTTCCTCAAGTCTGTGACCTGCTCCACAGCTTCCAGGACACTCTATATTTACTGAAGTTCCCTGGAGTCACTGGTTGACTTAAGCACAATCCTAACACCTAGAGATAACCAGCAGTCAAAATGTGTGGATAACATCCTGGCTTTCTTCTTTGTAAGGATTAAAAGAGAGAGAGAGAACCAGTTAGGTGAAAAGGGAGAAAGGCCAAAAGGCAGATTCTATAGAGATATAATATTTGCCCCAAAATGGCTAGAACAATATAAACCACTTGATATGTTCACTTTTTATTGAATAAAATATGGTGGCCATATTGCCATGGTCTCCCTCTAACGTCTTTTTTTAAATCATGGCCATAAAGTAAAGGTATAACCCAGTACTTTGTAAATACTAATATTAAATAGTAAGGTACACCCTCTACTCTCCAGCAACTCACAATTTGTTTAAAGAGTTACTCGTGCACACAAACAACAAAGAAATGTCTACAAAGAGTTTTCCACCAAACAAGGCTTTAGGCAGAAGCTTCATTGCTTGAAAAGGTGGGAATGGGTGCTTCCTCCAGGAGGCCAGACCCTGCCATCAGCCTGCCATTGGCTGTGCAGGCCTCACCTAATCAGCCCACCCATCACCCCCTCCAGCAGCAGCTATGTTGTCAGGTCTGGCTACCCTCTGATCTGTCACCACCGTGAAACGTGGAACTTGCACCTTCTGAGATTCAAGTGAGATGAGAGGAGAGAAAATTGAACTTTGGCCCTTCAGAGGTCCCTGGCCCCACAGGGTATCTCTAGAACAAGGGAGATTTCTAGGAGAATCAAGTCGCACCTTGTCCTGACACTCAACTCACAAAGTGCTGGGGTGCTGGCTTATATCCAGTATGAAGAGAAAACTTCGATGCCTACAGGCGTCCAAAAGGGAGGAGGCAAGAGGTGGAACAGCGGGAACAATGACCAGAACCATGAGTAAGAGAGTGGCTGGTTATAAGCAAATGTTTTAAGGACATAATAATCTTCTATAGGACTGTGTTAGGACCTCCTTAACTCCTCCCTTCCTTTCACTGCCCATGTACCCCTCTGTGTGATCACCCACCCAAAGCCTGTCCTTAATACTTGGAGGTATCTAGGGTGGCTGGAACAGGTCAGATCATGCCTTCTGAGGACCTTCTGAGTGTCCAAGCCACTTTTTGTCTTAAGTTGGAAAAACTTGAGAACCTTCTGCAACCCCCCATCAAAATGATACTCAGTGAACTTCCAGCATCTGTTCACTCAAAGGGCCAGAAAACTGAAATTATAGGGATTTCTAGAAAGTAAGTCTTCCAAGTATAGCTGGATGTGGAAGTGAACAATTGAGGCAGCTGACTCTAGGTCAGAATAGACTTCCAGCCTCAAACCCTCACTCCAGAGAGCTGCAGAGTTTCAGAAATGCCCAAACTGTCTTGGAGTCTAGGAGTGGCAGCCTAGACATGAGGCTTGTCACAGTGGCTGAGGGCAATTGAGCTGGAAGGCAGAACAGACTCAAAATCTATTTCTATGATCTTGGGAGACTTACTCAGCCTTCCTTATTGTCACCTGTCAAATGAGCAAATAACAGCCCTACCTTATAGGTTTATTTTGAAGTTTCAATGAAGTGGAATGTGTAAGGTTCAAAGCATGATATGTGGAATATAGGAAAAGCTAATAAATAAATAAAGCTTAATAAATCTCAGCTACTGTTACTAATTTTTCTATGTTCAGGCCTGCAAAAGGTCCAAAATATGAAGTGGGCAGGCTGTTTTTCCTACCTCTGCCTCACCCAGTGCAAATGTCATAAATCATCTCCATTGAATAAAAGACAATAATGTGATGACAATAATGTGCTATATCTGCATTATCCAGTACAGTAACCACGAGCCATATGGTGCTTAGTGAGCATTTGACATGTGGTTAGAGTGACTGAGAAACTAAGTTTTTTACTTTAGTGCATTTTAATTCATTTGTTTCAATAGCCATGTGTGGCTAGTAGCTACCTTATTAGACAGTGCAGCCCTAAACGACTCAACAAGACTGTGACAAGGCTTTCCAAGTCACAGTGATTGGGATTAAATTCCAAACTGAAGTTAAGAGAGAAACCAGTGGCTTAAGCAACTGATAGATCTTTTCCAAGGGCCGGGAAGGAGCAAGGATGGTACCAGGTGTTTGAAAGACTGTGCAGGGAAAGGAAATGACTAGAGGGGCAGCCAGAGCATCCGTCCTGGATCCAATCCACAGAGGGCCTGCCCTGTGGACAGCTGGCTGGTGCAGGAAAGATGGGGTCTCTGTGTTTCTACATGTGGTTAATCTCTTGGGGCCAAGGTGGCTGTTCTTGCTATCAGACAGATTAACTGTATATTTATGGCCCTGCCTGGAGAGTCCAAAATAAGTCGTAAACAGTTCCAAACAGCATAGTCAGATCCTGTTGAGGGCCTGCTTTTTCTGTATACAAGAGAGCAACTTGTTATAAACTGCTAAAAGGGTGGAGGCAGGGGAGGATGGGGGAAGGAAACAGAAAAGGCCCTCTCTTCCTAGGATGCAATGCCAGAGTGATAAGGTGAGTGGGTCCCAGGCTTGAGAACAGACACCCTCTTGGCTCTGCACTTTGGACAAAATGAGGAACTTGAGATGATACAGGGGAAGGAATGATAGCTGGCAAGGAAGCAGCTGCCAGCACGAAGGCACTTGGAACTGCTCCTCTTTTATCAGAAGCAGCTGTAAGTGATGGATGCAACCTCCAATTTATGTGTCTGCTTGTCTTGCTTTGACTTGGGAACTAAAAAGCAAATCACTGAAAAAAAGAAAAAGAAAAAGAAAAAAGCCACTCTGGTTTGACTGATTAAGAATTTTGTTCCTGAACAAGTCTCAAAGAGCATCAAGAATGCTATTATGAGGTTCCTTCTCATTAAGAAATTGTGAAAGACAGCATTATAATACTACCTCTAGTAACAAAATACAACACTTTTACCTACACAACCACCAGATGCCATTTCAGGGCTAATTAGTGGAAATTCAAATTCTCCTTTTATTAATGTTTATATTTTTGACCAAGAAATTCCACTTTTAGGGGTTTATCCTAAGGAAAAAATTCAGAGATATATACAAACATCAATGCACACAGATGTTTGTTATAGTGGTATTAATAACAAAAGAAATCAAGAAAATATTTCAAAACATTTATGGTGCTAATCTTTGGATAGTGAAATTAATAATCATATTTACCTTCCTCTTTGATATCTTTATGAAGTTTTTAAATTAGTATGAAAAAATCAGAAGCATTCTACATTTAATAGCCTCCCAATAGCCAGGAGAATGAGCAGGATCTGAGGTCACCTAGACTGATAATAATCACTTCTTGGAACTTTCCAAGCTGAGTTTTATTTTCTGACCCATGGTACACAACAGTTAATTTCATTTACAGCCTCCTGGCAAATTTAAAGTCACTCCAGACTTCCAGAAGAGTTCCTCAACATTCACCAATAGATTTTATTTTCCCCACATGTACAGAAGAAATGGGCTTCCCCCAATGTGTTTATGTGCTGGTTAAGAGGGAAGTATTTCTTCTCATGCCATTAGAGTCCTACAGACATTCTTTTTCTATTCCCAATTCTCATTAGTCATAACTGTCCCCTTTGCCTTGTTCTGAGCTACTTTCCAAGTGAGAAATATGGAGGATGTAAATTTCATAAGTGCAGGGACTTTGTGTTGCTCAGTGCTATAATTTCACCATCTAAAACAATGGCTAGGGCATAGTAGACACTAAATTCATACTGAAGCAGTAGGTGAACGGATGGATGGATGGATAGATGAATAGATGGATGGATGGATAGATGGGTGGATAGATGGATGAAGACATTCTTGTCAAAATGAACAAAATTTTAGTTAAATCACTAAGTCAAATTCTGCACCTTGGCCAAGGCCCTAAAACAAAGTGAATTTTTTGGACAAAACATAACAGATGCAAATTAATAAATAAGCCAAAGGTACACAATAAGACTAAAAATAAGGAACTAAGCAGCCCTTCTTTCTTTAATTTAGCGAATCACCGTAACACTTTGAGACAACCAATCATACTTTGTCTAGGGTCAATAATCTTAGTATTTAGGTCACAGTTTTTCTTCTGTTCTATTTTATGACTTTTATGTTGGCTATATTGGCAGATTTTATTTTCCAAAAATGCCTGCAACAATGTCTTCCATTCCATATCCTCTTCTGAAATGTGACCTTGCCCTTCCCCCATCTAGAGGTAGAGTCTATTACTCCATCCCTGAAATCTGGGCACATCTCGTAACTGCTTCAGCTAATAGACTGAGGAAGTGATGAGCTGCCATGTCTTCACATAGTCTGCTGGAAAGACCCCCACTGAGAGGCCCTGAGACCATGTGGAAAGAGAGAGGGACACAGCTGAGCCCAGCCTTCCAGACCTCCCTGCCAATGCACAGGCCTGTGAGTGAAGCCATCATGGACCTTCTAGGCAAGCCCAGTCACTAGGTGAATTTCACTGTGTGATTCTGCTCAACATCATATTGAGCAGAAGAATCACTCTGTTGAGCCCACTCAAATTCCTGATCTACAAGGTTTTAGTGTAGATTGTTACACTGCAAAAGGTAACTGGGACATATACCTTTAATCATATTGCTACACTTCCACCAAGAGATATCTTTAATTCATTTAGTTGAAATGGAAAGATGACAATGGAGAAATTAACTTTTTTCTTGAGGCTTATTCGAGTGAGAAATCAGTGATCTTCTCTCCTCACAAATCCCTCCACCCCACCCCACCCAAAATGAGAGTGGTGGTGGGAAGCAAATCAAACTTTGCATCTTGAAAGTCTGTGGTATTCCTTACCTACAGGATAAAGAGGTTTTTATTTCCATCAAAAGGCAGAGAGTGTCTGCCCTCCTTTGAACCTGGGTGGACCTTTGTTGCATTATGCCAGTACCATACTGTTTTGATTACTGTACCTTTGTAATGTGTTTTGAAATCAGAAAGTATGCAGCATCCAGCTTTTCATTCCATATGAGCTTTAGGAATTTTTTCTATTTCTTTTTTAAAAATGTCATTGGGATCTTGATAGGGATTACCTTAAATCTGTAGAGATCTGTGGGAAGTATGGTCATTTTAATAATATTAAGTTTTCCAATCCATGAACATGAGATGTGTTTTCATTTATTTGTGTCTTCTTTAGTTTTTTTAAGCACTGCTTTATAGTTTTTAGTGTGTGCATCTTTCACCTTCTTGGTTAAGTAAATTCCAACATATTTTATTGTTTTTGATACTATTGTAAATGGGACTGTCTTCTTAATTTCTTTTTCAGATAACTAATTGTTAGTTGTTATAAAAATGCAACTGATTTTTGTATGTTGATTTTATATCCTACAACTTTGCTGAATTTCTGTATTAAAGGTTTTTTTCTTAGAATCTTTAGGTTTTTCTACATAAAAGATCATATCATCTGTGAACAGAAATAACTTTTTCTTTTTTCCAGTTCACATGCATTTTTTTCTTTTTATTTCCTAATTGCTCTGACTAGTACTTCTAGTACTGTGTTGAATAGAAGTGGCAGGAGTGGATATACTTGTCTTGCTCCTAATCTTAGAGGGAAAGCTTTCCGTTTTCCACTATTCAATATAAAGTTAGCTGTGAGCTTTTCATATATTGGCCTTTTTATTTTAAATTGTTAGTGACTTCCCTGCTTTGTCCTATTTGTGGACATCTGGAATTATGAAGAATGGTAGAGTGTGATCAATGCTTAACTTCAGTTATACTCAAATGGCTCATTTCTAAGACCATCCTAGTTTTCAAATTTGGACCTTTTCTCAGTAGATGTTGATAGAAAGAGAAGAATTCCAATTACTTTATTCTTCTCTTTGAAAAATTTTTTGAAAAATATGTTATTTAAGAGTTATTTAAGGCTATCATTTCATAGCCCTGTTTTATAAAAAAAAAAAAATATAGAACAGGACACATTAAAGGAGATTCTACCTAAATTGGCATAAGTTTGTCTTGACACCATTCATTCCTTGGGAGTTGGTATTTTTGTTATGCAACTCAAAATACTAGACTAATTGTTGACCTATCAATAGTGCAGCGGCAGGCTGTAAAAACAATCAGGTCCCCAAAGGACAGCTTAAAAAAATATAAAAGTACATCATTTGTAGCAGGCAAAGTGACTAAATTCAGCCCCATAGGAAAAATCAAGAATATGACCCATTTTTTTGAGGGAGAAATAAAAGCACTTTCCTCCTAATAGGACTATGTCTGAAGGTTTAAGGTGCAAATGCGATTAATGTAATTCCATGAATACTAAACAAAGAAGAAAACTGGTTGATTGATATTATGGGTGGAGGACTCATCTTTGTCCACATATGTCATAGTTTGAGGTCCACATTATCTAGAAATTCACTATTCAGCGTAACATGTGGTTATTGGCCTTAAATTATAGCTAGTATGACTGAGAAACTGAGTTTTAAACTTCATTTCATTTGACTTTATTTAAATTAAAATTTTTAAACTTATGATGGACTCAGTTATTGGAAAACTGTTAAGTATGTTATAACAACTTTGTGTGTGAATCTTTTACAACCATAAATTTTTACAAATTCAAATCACATATTTCTGGTATAAATTGAGGGCCCAAACTGAAATATATTCTGAGTGGAAAATTTATACCAATTTCAAAACTTCAGTATGACAAAAAGAATATAAAATAATGTGTTAATAATTTTAATACCTATTACATTTTGAAATTATAATATTTGAGACATACGAAATTAAATAAAATATATGGTTGAGATTAAATTTACCCATTTCTTTTTACTTCTTTTAATGTGGTTGTTAGAAAATTTTAACTTACATGTGTGGCTTTCATTATACTTCTATAGGACAGCCCTGACCTACAGAATGCTCTTAGTTCAACAATTAAGTTTTGGAATGGGAATCCAGTCAACGAATAAAAGATTCCATGTCTTGTTTTTTTTATTAACCCTGTATTGTCTGAACAAGCATGAATTGAATTTTTAACTCTTTTATTCAAACTTTTATATATACCTGACATGCTCCCAGTATTATGTTAGTTATTAAGGGTGTAGAAATAAAAATCACATTCCCAGTGTTTCAGCATCTTAGAGTTTAGAAGGCAGTAACCAAGTAAACCTAATTTGGAAGAGTATGTTAAGTTAGGAAAAGACACATTGTAGAGGACATGGAAATGCAAAGACTCACTTGACTCGGCCAGCAGGAGGAAGGGGAGGAAACATCCTGGAGACAAGAACAGTTGAAGTAGGAATTGTTCGTGGTATTTTTTTACTGTCTTCTTTTTTACTGATAGTCTATGTACAGAGCCCAAGTTGTAGGTATGTTATAAAGACATGTTTTATTGATTATTCCTCTCTGAATAGATTCACATCTATTTGGGCATACATTTTGTTCAAATATAATGAAGAGAGAAGATGGGAGCATGCATTGGTGCAACCTGAAGTTTCCATTGAGGTTTGTTCTCTCAGAAACTCAATATGTTCTCTGAGCTCAGAGAGGCATCTCCTCTCAGCATTCAGGATTTTCTGCTTGGCAGTAAGGAGAAAATTGCAGAAAGTAAGAAAGCACAATCAAGACTATTAAAGTCTTAGCAAAAGCACTCAAGAGCTTACTTGAAGAGGTGCTTGCTGGCCAAAGATGGAACAATTTGGAAACCAATAAAGATAATACATAATACATATAACAGATTGAAACACAAGTGTTTAAATAAATGAGATTTAAAGATACCTAACAGACTAATTAGCCATCACTGGAGGATGCTAAATCAAGGACAACACAAATACAAATAAAGGAAAAGAAACAAACATTTATCCTGTCTTTTCTGTGTATTGTAGCAGCATATAACAAAAATAGCAGCTATAGAAATATTCCACCTAACAAGTGAAGAATGAACGATATAATATCATTGTTTTGCAAGCCCCAAGAAATTAATTGATCTGGTCAATAAGCATCAATGGTAGCTAATATCACAGAAGAAACCACCAGATATTTGTGCCAACTGAGAGATGAACCATGACTTCCCATGAAATTTCTTGGCAAAACCACCAAAGTAGAGCTGATTAAGTCCCTTGATGTAACTTCTAATTTCAGGAAATTCAAGGACATAGGAACCTGTTGAACCATATCATATAACTCAACCAATAAAATCCAGTCAAGAACTCCACAGGACAACCTTTTTTTCTACAAACAAATTTTAAAGGAAAAAGGAGACATAGAGGAGGAACTTAGAGATTAAAAGAAATTTATGACATATATATACAAATCACAGTGATCTTATTTAAATCTTGTTTAAAAAACTGTAAAAAAAACAATTATAAGAATATTGTATATTGGATATTTAATGATAGTAAGAAAGTTTTATTAATTTTTAGGTTGTGGATTTCTTAATCCTTTATAGATACTGAAATACCAACAGATGAAAAAATTTGATGACAGGGGCTTGCTTCAATATAGTAGGGGAGGAGAGGAATGGGTAAGTATATAAATGAAACAAGATTAGCTCTGAGTTCAGCACTATATTGCATACATTAAAGTTGTTAAGAGAGATCTTAAAAGTTCTCAACACAAGAAAGAAAAAAATTCTATGTGTGGTGATGAATGTTCACTAAACTTAATGGATAATCATTTCACAGTATACAGATATATCAAATCATTATGTCATACACCTAAAACTAATACAATGTCATGTGTCAATCATATCTCAGGAGAAAAAAAAAGATTAGCCATGAGTTGATGACTGTTTAAGCAGGATTACACAGAGGTTACGTAGAGGTCCACTGTATATCCTCTCTACTTTTGTGTATGTTGCAAATTTCCCATTAAAAAATTGTTTTGTTGGTTTTACTGAAGTTTCATTGTCTTGCTGCTGGGTGAAGACCAGGCATGAATTTCTCCATGGGCTGCATTCCCCTGACCTCCAAAGACACCAAAAATCTTTTGCTAAATTTTTTAAATTTTATTTAATTTTTGAAGGAGAGAGAGAGTGTGTGTGTGTGAGCAGGGGAGGGGCAGAGAAAGAGAGACACAGAATCTGAAGCAGGCTCCAGGCTCTGATCTGTCAGCACAGAACCCGATGCAGGGCTCAGACCCACAAACTGCCAGACCATTCCTGAGCCGAAGTTGGACGCTTAAGCCACTAAGCCACCCAGGCACCCCCTAGATACTTAATTTTTTAAGTCACTTTCTTATATCATCAATGTTAAAAATGGTGGTTACATTATAGGCTACCAATTAAATGCAATGCCATCAAAATAATAGTATTTGTAAATGTATCTACACAAAATGATCAATAATTAAACATTTTTAATAAACAGAATCTGAAGGGGTTTTGTACTGGTGAACAGGGATGAAAAAAATGTATACCTCCCCAGCTGGTCTCATTTTAAGTTTGTGACCACAGATATCAACTGGACTTTTGTCTAGATGCTGTCTGTAATCGGGGTGCCTGGGTGGCTCAGTCAGTTGAGCGTCCAGCTTCGGCTCAGGTCATGATCTCACGGTTCATGGGTTCGAGCCCCACGTGGGGCTCTGTGCTGACAGCTAGCTCAGAGCCTGAAGCCTGCTTCGGATTCTGTATCTCCCTCTCTCTCTGACCCTCCCCTGCTCATGCTGTCTCTCTCTCTCAAAAATAAATAAAAAATATTAGAAAAAATTACAGATGCTGTCTCTAATCAAGTTATGCACACCTGATTCATTTTCTACTCTCTCCTCTACATGCCTCTTATGGGTTCCATTGAGTTCTAAACCCCTGTACCTAGAATGTGACATGATTTGGAAACAGTCTTTACAGAGTTAATCAAATTACAGTGAAGTCATTGAGGTTGGCTATAATCTAATATGACTGGTATCCTTATGAAAAGGGAAAATTTAGGGGTGCCTGGGTGGCTCAGTCAATTAAGCATCCGACTTTGGCTCAGGTCATGTTTTGCTTTCTGATTGCTACTACTGATAAATTATTTGTGCTCCTATCTTCATCCAATCCCTCATTTTGCTCACTACATCTCATCTGCCAGGGATGGCTGAAAAATCCAAAGGCAGAAACAAGAGAACAACATAAATAAACCTGGTACTCTCATTAACCCTATTTTGTGGATGTGGATATTAAGGCTTAGATCTTCAGCACAACTCAGCCATGAAGTGGGAGAAGCAGGACTAAAATCCAGGTGTGTTTAATACCAAAAATGTATGCTTTTCTCTAGGAATGATCCTCAGACCACACGCATCAGAATCACCTGGGATGCTTATTGTAAATGCACCCAGAAAGAAAGACATAGACAGACAGACACACAGACACAGGCTTGTGTGAAATGTTCTAGGTCTTACCACACAAGGGTTGAAAGGAGTTTAAACTGAAGGAGGTTAAAGAGAATATTTGCATGATATGAGAAAATCTGCCTGAAATAAAATTAAGGCATGAGCAGAAACACACACATACACTTACATGCAGAGAAAGATCTTAGCACGAGTATAACGCCCATGAGAGCAACAAAGAAAGAACAAGGATGAGGTATGGTGACAGAATAAACCCCAAACTATTTAGTACCTGCGTCTAAGGGTTAGGAAGAGAGGGCTATAGCTTGCACTGATGTGTATAAATGTTCATAACTTGTGTTTAACACATAACAGGGTTTGGCATTGATACTGCCCACTTTTTCTATAGTTGTCTTTGCCCTAAGATTTGTAAAGTGTCTCTGGCATGCATGGAGAATTGTACTCTAGTCAAATATGCAGATTACAGTAAGATCACTATAAAATTGGCTAATCTATTTTAGGAAAGAGACTGTGATTAAATATATATAACACTAACCATAGCTAAAATGAACATAACTTAATCCATTATTGTTGTTGCTGTTCATTCCATAGGCATTTGTGATTTTGCAATCATCAATAGTATTACTATTTATCAGTACATAGAATAGACCTTCTAGACATGATTGTTGAATAAATGGAAATAAAACTAGAGTTTCCTCATTAAATTCAGGGATTCTACAGGGAAAAAATTAAGTGCTCTGTGAGCCAAAACAGAAAATCATATAATAACAGAACTAGAAGAGAGAATAACAAAAATAAAATTTAATTCTGTATATGGCATGTATAAATTGCAGTAAACAAAACTTCAAAACAGAGAAATGGGGGGTGGGGATAATATAACTTCATATGGGTTTTAACAGGGAATTTAGGCCTGGTAGTTATTGGGATTATTGATCATCAAACTACTTGTAGGAGAGTTTAAACATAAGAAGGGGATGGTGGTGAAGGGCAAATTGAAATCAAATTAAAGACACTGACTCTGCCAAAAGTGGCTAATAATTGGCCAGGCCTGCAGTGAGAAGGGACCAGTGGGTCTTCTCCCAGCAATCTACAACAGCGACTTTTTTATTTTTTACTTTTTATTTTTCAACTGTGGCAAAAAAAAAAAAAAAAAAAAAAAAAGGAACAGAAACAACCACACAACATAAAATTTACTATGTTAACCATTTCTAAGTGTATAATTCAGTAGTATTATATATATTCATATTTTTGTGCAACCAGCAGAACTTTTTCATCTTGCAAAGCTGATACTCTATACTCGTGAAATAATAATCCCTCATTTTCCCCTTCCCAGGTTCCTCTGGAAACCCCCATTCTTTCTGTTGCTATGAATTTGACTACTTTCGATACTTCATTTAAGATAAAACACTCTTTTTTTTTTTTTTTTTAAAGAAGAGGTGATGGTCACATAACAATAAGATGTGGTTCATGCTAGGGTTGCAAATTAGTTTTGAGGTGCTGGAAGGGGTGAGCTTGTTGGCAGAGCTTGTTGAGCTGGGTAAACTTTTGAGCTATGTAGCAATTCTCTAGGTAACAGAATAGGGAAGAACAGTTTAGTTCATATAACTGCATGGACATTGAATACAAGTCAAGTTGCTGTAACAAAGAGCAAGAAAACTATGCTGATTTAAAATAAATACAAGTATACTTAATTAAGAGCTGGTTTGTAGATGAAGCCTTTGTTAGTGATTTAAGGATGTTAAAGAATATTTCTTCTATCTTGTTGGTGTCTCATTCAAAATTAGGTTTCCATCTTGTGGTACAAAATGGCTCTTCTTTCTACCATCATGCCCATTTCCCAGGGGGAAAGTAAAATAAAGCACAAATCCCATCCAAAGAACCATCCTGGAAAGTTCACAATTTCTCTACTCCCTTGGCCAAATCTTAGCCAGATGACTACATTTGGGTACAAGAAAAGCAAGGAAACATAATCTATTCTGGTAATCCATGTGTCCAACTAAAATTCTAGAGGTTCCATTATCAAAGAAGAGGAAGTCAGTTATGGGAGGAAAGCAGCAGTCATTGCCACAATAGGAGAATGAATTTTCCCAAAATATTTTCTCCAGTGTATAGATCTGTTTATTTGTACTGTCTTTTGTGACTGGCTTATTTCACTTAGCCTAATGTCCTCAAGATTCACCGATGTTGAAGCATGGATTTCCTTCTGTTTTAAGGTTGAATAGTATTTTATTGTATGTATATAGACCACATTTTGTTTAGCCATTCACCCATTGAATGACACTTGGGCTGCTTCCACTTTTTTCTCATCATTTTTCCTCAAGTTCTTTGGTTGTGGTTCCTTCACCCTGTTCCAGTCCAATTTGTCATGAAGACAAATTACTGATGGATGTAGCCCAGAGTCTGAAAATATAATGCTGTATATAAGACAAGATAATCTAACATTTCATTCATAGATCTTTATCTTCCCATGTGGTTTCAAATATAGGTAGGCTTTATGTCATATAAACAGAAGATAGCTGTATAATTGGTTGCACAACCATGATTTAGAGTCACACACCACATCAGCCACTATCCTATCACCTACCATCTTAACCTGAAGCTTGAGAGTAGATAGGCCACACAAATGGTTCAGTCAGAGGATTCCTGTTGGACCTTTTCAGATCATGTTACTTTAGTCAAGTGTCAGTCTCTGAGCCTCAATTTCCTCAGCAATAGCACAAGGACACTGGGTGAGCTCCAGATCATCAGCAACCTCTCTCTTCAAAAAACAACCTCATTTGGTTGTTGTGAAATGGAAGTTAGTAATAATGATAATAATGGCATGTAACAGTCAGCTATTACTATGTAACAACCAACCACAAAGACTCACAGGATTGCTGTGAAGTGAAAATTGATAGTAATGATAGTAGTATTATATAAAAGTAAGCTACTGCTATATAACACACACAAAATCTCAGAGGCACCCAACAATAAGCATTTATCTCTTGCTCATTCATCTTCAGGTTCAGCTGATCTCAGCTGGACTCAGATGGGCTCAGCTCCAGCCCATATTTAGTTTCCAGTCTATTCCATGTTTCTCATCCTCCTGAGGGCAATACATTTTGAAGTGGGGAGATGGGGATGTTCTTCTCACAGCTCTGGCAGAAGTGCAAAAGGAAGGCCATCAGCCCAAGTACATCTTAGGCCTCATATCAGGTAACATCCCATTGACCAAACAAGTAAAATGGCCAAGTGCAAAACCAAAGCATCAGATAATCCATCCACTCTTCTCTCCATGAGACCACAGCAAGGCTGTGATGTAAAGTATTACCACAGGGAAATAATCATAATAATCAATATAGGCAGGAGGCATAGTATATCAGTCAGTCAAATGTCAGATGATCATTTATTTTTGCATCTTCAAAGAGCTATTTTCCTAACATAAAATCTGTTTACCCATTCTACCCTGTA
The DNA here is from genome assembly GCA_028646485.1 of Cryptoprocta ferox. NCBI lineage: Eukaryota > Metazoa > Chordata > Mammalia > Carnivora > Eupleridae > Cryptoprocta > Cryptoprocta ferox. The sequence continues at coordinate 30,670,211 of CM053576.1, read as the reverse complement.
AGTTTCCTAAGAATGTTATTCTTTGTTTCACGCATACATTACCAACATGTCTATCATTGCACTTGGCATATTTTCAGTCACATCTCAATCCTAAAAAAATATAAGGATGTAAGTACCAGGAGAGGGAACAACCTGAAGGTCTTATTCCCCTCTCCATCCTGTCCCCATCGCCCAGGAGAGGAAAGAGGCTCAGGGAGCATGCATTGTTGTTCTCCTTACTGAAAGGTGCCAAGGAGACTGGAAGAGTATTTGGATTTGGATTGCCTTCTAGTTGGCTGTCCAAGTTAGAAGTCAGTAAAGTCTGTGATACACCAGGATACACCAACATAGGACCTCAACAGGTTGGAAGAGGAAGAGGAGGAGGTAACCTCACAATGAAATCTGAATGCGCCCCAGGCATTTCTAAAGAACTCTGTGGCTTATTTCTGTTCTCCTTTTCCCCCATCAGGGAGCAAAACTTTCCTTGCAAACACACTCACAGACAGAGACACACACCCCTCAGGCTAACACCAGGAAAACTGCAAAGACAAGGCTTTGTTGACAAGAGAGGCTGTGATGTAGTGAGCCAGAATCACTGCCTGCTGGGTCGAGACAACAAGGCAGTGTTAAGGGGCTGTATTTAGACAAGCACTTGAGCCCCAAGAGCAAGAAAATCCCACCACTGTCAGCTGGCCCCATAGATGCACCCAACTTCCCAAACAACAGTATCCCCCAATGCAGCCCAACAGAAATGTTGATTTAAATTATTCGTGCTAATGTGAGTGTGGGATAAGGTGATGTGATTCTTGGCTTGCTGACAGCAAGCTGTGAATGATGTGGTAATGGTATATATATATCCCAGCCTGGATGCCCAAGAAGAAAGGCAGGACTGTGAAATCACAGCAGGGCCCTGCCATTTGCTGCCCTGCTGAGTGCGACAGACACACACAGGGCTGTGTCCAGGTCTGTCAGGAGAGGTAGCCAGACAACCCCCAGGAGTCCAGAAAAATCCTCAAGCTCCGCCCAAAAGATTGTGTGGAGAATACCAAGCAGAGAAAAGTGTCAACTCTATATTTTAATTGCAAGAGATAGAAAAACAGTCCCTCGATAGTCTCTTGTCAGCATCTGAGGAAGAGCTTGGAAAATAGCCACAATATGTGGGTTCCCACCTTTGTCACTATTTGTGTAACCTGCCTTCAATGTCTCCATCTTTAACTTTTGTGGGTGATTCTGAGACACTTTGTTTCATGAAGCCAAAAAGAAAAGAAATTGTGCAGTAAGATTTAGGAGATTATAATGGTTCTAAAATTATGGTCATTAATCACTGAATGGTTATAATATAAAGAGTATACTTTGAAAAAAAAACTTAGTCTGGAAAATATAGAACACTGCTCTTCAAAGTGCCCATACTTTCCATCATAAGAAATCTGAAATGGTTCACTAATAGACAGGGGAATTAATTTTGGATGGAATTAGAAGATTCCTAACTTAAAAAGTCACATCTGCTTGGCAAATAACATGGCATAGAGGTCATGCCATATATGTTATTTCTTTCCTTTTTCCAATCACCTGATCCTTTGGCCATAGAGACTTTCCCCAGTGTTACCAAGCTATATAACATGTGACCAGATGGCCAATTATATAGCCAAGCACTTTACGTTCTAATTCCTAGATAAGGAATATAGTCTGATATTGAAGTCACTCATGGTCACAACACAGGCCTTCAGAAAGCTGTTCAAAATAAGACACAACGATGCATCACTCCATCCTAAAACATCTCCTGCTGGACCCCCAGTGCTCTCACACCCAGCCAGGCACAAAGAAGACACTTTGTGCACTGAGTGAAATCAATGCTGTTCACTCCACTATTTTCAGAGTGACATTAAACATCTTCCAAATGCTCCTGCTCTGGGACGGATTTAGTTTAAATCCCATTCACACAGCTTTATGATTTGGAGGTAGCCCCCTGTCCTTCACATTCCTGGTCTTAGGCTGACAAGGCAGGGAAGATGGCTTTGTCATACAACACAGGAATAACTCAAATTCTGCTTTTATATTTAAGTTTGACACATCCAAGCCTCAGCACTTTCTCAATAAGTGTGTTTCTTTCCTCTCCTTTTGAAACCTCACAACTTTTCTCAACTCTGTTTGTAATTCGATAGCTGTAAGGACGGGTAGAGAAATGATCCCTTGAATGCAGCTTGCAGAGAAGGTGGAAGAACCCACCATATTGATTTGGAAAGATTTCTTAAACTACTTAAATGCCCTTAAAATACCCCCATCCCTCTCTCACACCTACAGTCCCAGAAAGTCTGTACAAGAACACAACAACACAAGCCATAACCCTGGTGTTTTCTTAAAGTATACATTTAGTCTAGGGATTAGTGGGGGGGAAAACTGTATGAAACTAAATCAGATTTTATAGTAAGGTGGTAAAAAACAAATCCATTGGGACTAAATTAACTCTGGCAAATTACAGAAGAAAAAAAATCAGGTAAGTCGTTTTAAATTTATACCCTAGCAAACAAATTAATTTGTTGTGATTCCAGACCACTTTTTGCCCTCATCTGAGGGGAAGAAGTAGCTCATTTTTACAGCCTGGGATGTAACAACTGCTGGTCTTTATGCTCTGGATAATTCCTTGAGGTTGCTTTGTTTTTGTTTTTGTTTTTGTTTTTTTTAACTCTAAAAATGTTTGAAATTGAACTACACCCTCATTAGCTGGAAACCTTAAATTGGTAGCAAGGCCCAGCTTCTCTCCTAGAAACATTTTTTTTCCTAACATCTGACCCCAGCGACTCCTCCCCACACGACCAGTCTCATTCGATCCCATAAAGACAGGCACCCACAGCTGAATTTGAGTCCAGACACCATATTTTGGGCAATGACTAAAAATACCAGCCCACCTATTTTTAGCATGGAGAATAAACATTATCTGTGTGTTTCTTTGGCTCCCAGGAGATTGTTTTTAGTCACAGAATTGAATACCCTTCCTCCCCGCCATGGATTATTTTTAAAATGCAGGCTCAGAAATAACCCACATGCACAACATCGAAGGCCTGACTGCCTTTAAAACTAGAAATATACGGTCCAGAATCAAAGCTAATACATTAAAAATGTGATCAACCAAAGTCAGAGGCCTAGAGAACCAACATATTTTCATTGAAGACTTGCCACACTTTTGATGTCGTGTTAAAGACCAACACTTCTACTTATAAAAAGCAGAAACTCATCCTCCATTACATGACCTGGGTAAGAAGTTGCCATGGGAATTAGTTGTGAAGAGGGAATAAATTGATAGGGTGGACTAAATTGGAAGGACTATTCAAAGGTTGGGGAAGAGCCTTCATTAATTTAGCCAACTGGAGAAATCCAGAGAAAGTTAAAGTTCATGCCCTTCTTACTGCCTTTTAAACTGTTGGGTCTTCCCATGTCAAAGACCTCAATGATACTGGTGATAAAGAATTTATGCTGAGCACTTGCCTGGCGGGGGGGGGGGGTCCCTGGCATAGATCCCAAGCTTTTGAGAGTCCCACTCTGGATCTTGTCTAGCCACAACCTTCCATACGATGAGAAATCCATGAGGCCAAGGAGATATGCCCACTGGGAGCCGACACTTACCACTGTTATAGGTTGAAAAGTGTCCTCCAAAAATTCACGTTGAAGTCCTTATCCCCAGGACCTCAGAATGTGATCTTATTTGGAAATAGGGTCTTTGTGATGTAATCAAGTTAAGATAGGGTCAATAGGATGGGCCCTAATCCAATATGACAAGTGTTTTACAGAAAGAGGATATTTATACAAAGGGGATATTTGAACACAGGGAGAATGCCATGTCAAGATGGAGGCAGAGATACAGAAGATGGATCTACAAGCTAAGAAAGGGGAAAGTTTCCAGCAAACCATCAGAAGCTAGGAGAGTACATGGACAAGATTCTCCCTCACAGCCCCAAAGCAACCAATCCTACTGATGCATTTATCTCAGACTTCTAGCCTCCAGAACTGTGAGACAATGAATTTCTGTTGTTTAATCCACCCAGTTTGTGATACTTTGTTAGAGCAGCCTTAGAAACAAATACACCCTCCTAGAATACACCCCAGGTCCCAGGGCCCAAAATCTCCTGAGCCCCACTTCCTGACTCCCGTCCTCCTTAATGAAAACTGTGCCACCAAGCTACATCCCTGTAGGCCCAAGACAGGAGCAGCTGTGCATGCAGCATATATATACCAGCTTGCACAGGAGAGGCCTCTGCTGCTGCAGAAGCTGGAAATGGGAAGAAAAGAGCTGCAGATGGCAGGCATGAGGCTGAGGTCAGCTCTCTCCAAACAGAACAATTCAACAAAGAATACAAAGATTTTAAGAATTCTAAATTTGAACCTTGCCTGCTAGGTAAAGATGGTAAAGATGAAGATACATTTATCAAAGGAAGAGACTAAATTGTTTCTTTGTAATGGTTTGTTAGCTTGACTTCTAACTTTTAAATATTCCAACATGGAATACATAGGTCTCTATCTTCCGGCATCAGCCACACAAATGAGGTTAGGGGAGGCTGAGGCTCTTGTTGAATTCATACCAAGACGCCACAGTCCATTTTCTCAATCTGAAATAACCCCATCCAGTATCAGCCTTACATTTGGAAATGCAATCATCATATATCTAAGGGTAAGTAAGCCCTATGCCCTCCTGCCCGAAGAAATTTTGTTTGCTTTGCCAAAAAAGACATGTTGAATGCAAAGCCTAAAAATAAAAATTCTTTAGCTAAAATTTCCCACCAGAACTGATTAAGAACTCACAAGATCTAAGAGGAAAAAATTAAAAGACATTAGGAAGACCCAGTATTAGACAACAAAGCAACTTGGGTCCATCTAGCTTCACAGAAGCTCAGTTCCTTATAATTTTATGATTATCAGTCCAGGGACACATCCTCCATTTCAGAGGCCTGCCCTCAGCTCACTCAGAGATCTGCCAGGCCAAGAGGATCTGTGGGAAACCATGTGAGAGATTATATTATAAATATACATTAACTGGTACCATGGCCTGAGATCCTGAAATTTGGAGGAAATTAAATATCTGGAACATTCAAATATCTAAGCACATAATGATACCAATTGGCTCATTTTCAGAGAGTTAGGACCCTATTTCAGGAGATTTATAACCAAAACAGAAGCATTTTTTTAAAAAGAGACTCTTAAGGAAATTACAAAAGTAAGGATAGTTAGACCAATAGCTAAATCAGGTCGTGCATGGCCCCCAAGGATATGTATTAAAAAAGAACTGCACAGCAGTATTAACTGGGGCCACAGTAATGGTTTTTTGTCGGTCACATGTTTAGGCAACATTCAGAGAACAATAACAGAATGTTCTGGATACAACACAGGGCCAAAAGGGCTTTACAGAAAATGTTTTGAGACTCAACTGAAAGACCTCAATTAGCATTTCAACAAGAGACCAGGTCCTATTGACAGGTAAGTAAAATAATCCAAGTTCAGGACAAAAGTATGTAGAAATAGATGTAAGGGTCTCAAGTCTATTCGATTATTTGTCTTTTTTTCCTAGAAAAAAAAAAGAAAAAGAAATGTTGTTTTTTGACCGAGTGTTCAGCCCATGAATAGTCTGCTCAATTGCCTTGGAGAGCAGGAAATGGTTAATAAAAAAAAGCAAGCAGGCCAGTTCATAAAAGTGGGCAGCAACAGACTCCAACACCTCATATTCTCACTACTTTCCCTTATAAAGTAATAGAAAAAGCATCATAAAATCAATATTAACTTTTTTTAAGTAGCTGTAAAAGAGCTCTCTGGTCATTTGGTCCAACTATAAAATTATCTCACTGTCTCAGTGAACTGCCGATCCTTTAAGACTATCTACCATGACTGCCTATTAGTCCTTAATGATAAATACACTAATTACTACTGGTATATCTTTTTTACAGTTAGAGAGGAGTTTTTAAGCAAACTCAAAATATCAGATATTGCAATGGAACTCTTTCCAAGTTACCACAAGTTATTCTATATATTCATGCAAACACATACTGAAACAGTAATAAAACTCAAAATCTTTTCCCAAATAAAACACCACAAAGTGTTGTAGAGCCAATGTAGTATCTACAAACTGTTTTCTGAATTTTTTGTACTTTTCTTTATATACTAGATATATTAAAACCTGGGTTCCCTCATAGGTGATTTTTAGGTCAAACAATAATGCATATACATGATTTTCCAGCTTTTCTGTTCAATTTTTGCTTGACAAAAAATAGTTCTCAGGTTCTCCTGGTTGGCTTGTACTGCCAAGATTTTTTTTCTACTTATTTACAGTCCCTAAGTCATACACCCCTAATTTCACAGACCCAAGTTAGAAATTTCCATCAGACCTCATGGTCAGGAATGGCTCTGCTTTTCTTAACAACTGGATTATTTCTTATATTATAGATACTGTCATTCTTAATAACTGGTGGTATTTCTCTCTTTGCCTTGGCCACCAGGTTACCTGTTAATCTCTCTTACTCCTGCTAGACAATTTTTCTACCTTTATTTCCTCCCTCATTCCAGTTATCTTCAGTTATTCATTTTATTTCTTTTTAATTTTATTTATTTTGAGAGAGAGAGAGAAAAAGAGAGAGGCAGAGAGAAGGAGAGAATCCCAAGCAGGCACTGTGCTAAATTCAAACCCTTCCCTTCAATTTAGAGTGGATTTTTTCTAGGTAACTCTTCCAGATAATCTGACTCACATGTCTTTAAAAACATACCCACCCCTTAACTTAATTTCTTTACCTTCATGTTAAATCAGCACTTATAAGCACATATCCCCAACAGGTAGCTAGATCTCTACATTGTTAGGGTTGGCTGGGTATAGTTTATCTCATTCTTCCATATTTGTATTTAGTTACAGTATTTACTTTTTTCTCTCCTGATAGAGGTAAAGCTCCTTGAGATTGGACATTGTACCCACACAACAATCACTTGCTGGTTAACAACTTCCTAATTCCTGGGTAGTTCCCCGTTGCTTAGAAGGCTATTGTGCACACCATTAACTTTTAATAGCAAAAGTAAGGATAAGCTAGATTATGCTGCAGTAACAAAACAAAACAAATCTCAGTAGCTTAACATACCACAAAATTATTTTATCACTCAAAAATAAATGAATACAATAAACTTCAAGTACAAATGACTCTCCAGAGCAACCATTCTCTACTCCATATGGTGCCCAGCTATCCATGCTGCTTTGATTTGTGAAACAAAGTCATCATTATGTGAAGATGTATCCACGATCAGGCAGATAGAGAAAAACAGAAACAGGAGAATTGTAGAGGGGCTAGAAGCTATGTACTTCACTTATGCTTATGTTTCATTAGTCAGATTAAGTCACATGATCCTGCCTAATTACAGGCACGCTGGGAACATCAGCTCTTGTATGTCTAGGGAAGAAAGGAGAGCCAGATGTCAGTAAGCCTGAATAACATCTACCACATATGCCTACTTTAAAAAAGAAGAAAGAGGGGTGAAAGAGTGGCTTAGTCAGTTAAGTGTCTGACTTTTGATTTGGCCTCAAGTCATGATCTCACAGTTCATGGGATCAAGCCCCACATCAGCAGAGCCTGCTTTGGAATTTCTCTCTCTCAAAATAAATAAATAAACTTTTAAGAAAAAAGAAAAGAAAAAGAAAATTCAAGTTGCTAACTTGTCATGAAGACTTAGGAATAAATTCCAGAAGTTTTTACTAGATGAAATTATTTCAAGTGATTAATTCCAGTAATGAATGTCAGCCATTACAACACACATTTATAAAATCAAGCCCATTTATCTAAACAAAAATTACCATTTCAATGAATCAACAAACATAATGATCATCAATTGAATATGAAAGTTAATGTCAAATACAATATACCATGTGAACTAGCATGCTTATTGGAAAAGAAATTGAGAAGCCAATTTCTTGTCAGTTCTAGAAATAGGAATAAGATGAAACTAGAGTATCTGACCATCCTCCCACCCCACCAGTTTTGAAGCAACCACGATGTAAATATTCAAGTAATCAGTCATTCAATATAAACACAATGGATATATGCTCAGGAATGTGGATGATTTCAAATTATCAGAAACATATTTTTAGTATTTAAGGAGGCAGAATTTAAGTTGAAAAAACACAACTAAAATACTCAAAATAGAGAAATAAAAAGAAGAACCAGACTCATGCAATAGATATTCAGAAAAGACAGGTATTAAATACAGATTGAAAATAGTTACAGAAGACTTCATTGAGAAGATGAATAATAGGTCACAGTGAAAAAGAGTAAACTTAAGATAAGGAGGGACAGAAAAATATAGCAAGAGAGGTAGGAAATAGATTTTAAAATCTTTTTTTAACATTTATTCATTTTTGAGAGACAGAACAGAGCATGAGCGGTGGAGGGGCAGAGAGAGAGAGAGAGAGAGGGAGACAGAATCTGAAGCAGGCTCCAGGCTCCAGGCTCAGAGCTGTCAGCACAGAGCCCGACATGGGGCTCAAACTCACTGACCATGAGATCATGACCTGAGCCGAGTTGGACACTCAAATGATTGAGCCACCCAGGTGCCCCATAGATCTCAAAATCTTGAGAAAGTTAATATTGTTTAGCAATTATAGGATACCACCTTAGAATATGGAATGTTGTTACCTAATAATCCTTTCTTCTTGATATTTTTAATCTTCTTTCCTCTGGTGCCAGTATTTCTTTGATTGAGCCCTGTCTTGAGCTTAATTTTCTTACACCCTGTACCACTAAATGTCTTATTTCCTGACTGCTTTTCATCACATCTACTCACATCTCTACATATTTCAGCTGCCTTCTTCCTTACCCCTGCATTGAAACTCTGCTCTTGACTATGACTAATGACCTGGTCATTGTCAGACTACCCATTCATGATGGAAATGCCCTTCTCCCTTGGCCTCTGTGACTCTTACCCATCCTTGTTCCCTATTTTTCTCACTGTTCATGCTCAATCTCCACTGATTCCTTGTCCACCTCCTTCCTCCCTGAATGTGGTATTTCCCAAGATTTTGCACTTTCTTCCCGCACCTTCCAGGAAATCCATTCCATCCTATGACTTCAAGCATCACCTCTCCAAAGATATCAGGCTAAATCACCAGCCTTGATGTCCCTTCTGAACACTTTCCAATGGTCCTTAAATTTTTTAAATTTTTATTTATTTTTTAAGAGAGAGAGAGACAGAATGCGAGCAAGAAGATTGATGAGTAAGACATATAGACAATTTAGCCACCTCTAGCTGGTAAGGCTGCTTGGCATAAAGCAGAGAAAGTGCTCCTTAGACCCCTCTAGACTCTTTACTACCACTTGCCAATAAGCTGTCATTGTGATTATAATATATCAGTCTATAATGTCTACATATGAATGGTGCCCTCTGGGGTTGTCCCAAGGACAACCCACATATCCTATATGCCTGGAAAATCATTAAATAGCCAGAGAATAAGATCCAAGAAGACAGGCTAATTAAAGAAATATGATATATTAATCCAAATGAGAAGCATGATAAGCAATCAACCAACATATTTGTCCATATGAACCAGAGACAAAGCAAAAGGAAGAAGGCTTCAGATACAGCATGAAAAATTCAGGCCACAGGGAGGAAGAACTGCCTAATAGGAGTGATGGAAATACTCTGGCTAGAGTTGCTTAAGATGATCTAGCATTGCCTTTCTTGGGATTCAGAAACATTTTCATTTGCCTATGCATATCTGCCCTTGCTTATGCATTCACAATTCCCCTTCAGTTTTTTTTTATTTTCAATTTTTTTAACATTTATTTCTTATTTTTGAGAGACAGAGCACGAGCAAGGGAGGGGCAGAGAGAGAAAAGGAGACACAGAATCCAAAGCAGGCTCCAGGCTCTGAGCTGTCAGCATAGAGCCTGACGTGGGGCTCGAACCCACAAGCCATGAGATCACGACCTGAGCCAACGTCAGACGCTCAACCGACTGAGCCACCCAGGTGCCCCTCTCCCTCAGTTTTGAGAAGGAATACCAGACCTTCTTTGTCTGACACAACTCACAACTTCTAAGCTAGGATAATGATTAATAGATTGGAGTCAAAAATAATTGGGTATATCCCAGGGCCAGCCCTTACTTATCAATAGAAAGTTTAGCCAAGTCCATTAGGTTCATTAACTTCTCAGTTTATGTATCACCACCCCATAGAAGGCTGCCTTATGAAATACCTAAAATAGGTTTTTCACCATCTCCCCAGTAAATTCCATCTCAGCCCACTTATTAGTTTCCTTCCCATCACTTATCATAACTTGCACTTTTATATTTGCCTATTTACTTGCTTTGTTTTCTGTCACCCCATTACAATGTTAGATCCATGACCAAAAAAAATGGGTGTTTTAATTACTTGTGTATATTCCCAGCACCCACAGCACTGCTCAGCATATGATGACCGCTCAGTATTTGATGAGCCAGTGAACCTTTCTGAATATAGAGTCTTTTTTTCTCATCTATAAATGAGAGGTTTGCTGCATTTGCTATAATGAACACAATGTAAAGGACGGGGCTGGCAGTCCCTGTCTGCTCTACAGTCATACCGCTCCCTGGTTACTCTTTTCCCAGGTACAAGCCATTATCAATGGCAGCATCTGGAAAGGCTGAAGGCAGAACTGCCTGGTGTTTGTGATCTTTTATCCATCAAATCCTAGCAATGTCTCTCTTTTGATCTCATCACTGCTTTTGTGTCATAATTTACTGTCCCTAGGAGCACACAGGGGCAAGTAGGCTGGACTTAGAGGCTCAGTGCTTCCATGCAGTCACCCTGTGGCCTTCCGCACAACATCCAGGGCAACAGTGCACTTGCAGTTATCTTTCATCATTTCCTTGTGGGGCTCCTCTGAGAATGGAATGTAGCGACGAGACCCGTGATAGTTAATTTTATATATCAACATGGCCATGTTATGGTAACCAATTGTTAAAACACTAGTTTAGATGTTGCTGTGAAGGTGTTTTGTAGATATTATTAACACTTACAATCAACAGACTTTAAGTAAAGCAGATTACTCTTCATAATGTCGGTGGGTCTCGTTCAATCAGTTGAAGACCTTAAGAATAAAGGCTGAGGTTTCCCCAAGAAGGAATTCTGCCTCAAGACTATAACATCGAAATTGTGCCAGAGTTTCCAGCCAGCTGGTCTGCCCTATGAATCCTGGACGTGCCAGACCCCACAATCACATGAGCCAATTCCTTAAAATAAACCTAGCTCCCTTATATATATACTAAGTATATTTATATATTTATAAATATGTATTTATTAAACATATTAAATATGAATATATACACATTACATATGAAATTTTATTTATGTGTATTTTTTTCTGGGGTTAAGGTCCATTACTTTCATCAGATTCTCAGACTAATATTCTCCTAAATTTTATATGAGAGAATATATACAGAATAAGATAGAGAGAAAGAGAACCAATAGTATACATAATAGGATACATATAAAACCATTAGAGCATTTCTCAGAGCTTGTGGATTTTTACACGCAGAGAATCTACCATTTCCATTGTGATGAAAAGCTGTTTTTTTATCCTCTCTCAGGGAATGGTCAAGAACATCAGGGTACCCAGCGAGAGGAATGACCCTTGAGAGTGACCTGTTTATAAGTGCCTTCTGGCCTCCTCAGAATCACTTAACCTAGGCCACCCTCCGTAATTCAGAGAAAATCGAAACCACAGTTTAGAGCCTCAAAAAAGTTCATGTAGTGGGGAAATGAAGGGCTCGTCAGAGTTCTGACGCAAATGGAAAAGACTTTTTTCCACCCCCAGTTACCCCTCTGGGCCCTTTCACCACCTGGAAAAAAACAGTGGTACATGACTGAGCAGAGTAAGTACTGCCACCTCCCTCTTGAATTCCATTTTTTAAAGAATCTCTCTTCTAAAAATACAAGGAATTCTATGAATCTTTTTTCTGCTTCTGAAGTATTTTCTACAGAATCTCTCTAGTACTTGCAAAGCGGTGATTATGAATGACTAAACAGTCTTGCATATATTTCTGGAATACTTGGAAATGCCTCTGTTATTTTTGGAAATATGTGCTTGTTCAGGTTATTCCGGCAATGGGCAGCTACTGAAAAAATTCTTTCGTGATAAAAAGCCTGTAGCTCCACCTACTGCTTCCTCACAGATGACAACCAGGATTTCGGCACTAAAAATTAAAGACTCAGAGGTCCAGCGAAACAGCTCTATTTTCAATACAAAGCTTATATATTTAACTGCTCTCGGTAAAAGTTAGCTAGTAGGTTTCCGCCACTGGCAAAACAAATATATATAGCCCATACATTATGCATTACAAGTGAAAGAGTGGGAAATAAAAGCAGGCAAGGAATGAATTGTTTGAGTGTTTTGATATATCTATCAACATCGTTGCCAACATCTGCTGAAAAGTGAGACAGATGGGAGAAATCCTCAGAGAACATACAACTTTGGGGAAAGAATGGACTTTAAAATATAGACAAAATATTCACAAACATAAGGCCTGATGGTATCGGGCATCTTGTTTTGCCTGGATTTGAAGGAAATGGTGACACAGGAGCTGAAGGCAGGGGAGAAGCAAGAGAATCCAAGTCTTTAAATGAATGTTCCTTTCAAAATGATCCAACTCTCCCCTCCCCAGTCTTAATTCGTGGCTCATTCACACAAGATGTGATCCAAGAAACAATTTCCGATAGAATTAATTCTTTTGTTTTGACTCTTTCCACTGCTACCAAACCCTCCAAATCAACGCCCCTGAGTTACAGCAGACTTTCTTGTCTAATTTCTAGAACCTCAACCACAATAGATTATGTTATTCTTCTCTCAATATGTGATTAAGAAGTGCCAACAAGGAAACGTTTTTTTTCTTCTCTGCCCTTTTATTCTTCCTGTGAGTCTCAGATACTTTTCAGGTAAAATCCAGTTTCTCTCCACCACAGCTAAAAAGAAATACATGTTTCCCATTTTCCATTTGAAACAATGAAGAGTAGCTGAACTAGGACATGAAACTGTGGAGAACATGGATGATTATGTCAGTCATGTCTAGGCAGACAACGTTTTTGTTCCTAAATCTAGAGGGTTTTTTTTTTCTTTTTTTTCTTTTTTCTTCTGCTTTCATTAAATGGATTTAGCTGCTTAAAAGTGTATCCAGCTTTGGTTTCATGTTAACACAGTATCCTATAATTACACCACCCATAACATTTGTATTTTGCACCTTTAACATTTTGGGGTAGAGTTTTGTTTGGACAACTTTTAATTTGATATCATTGTAACCCTCCAGAGAAATTTCCAGAATCATACCAGTACCTCCCATGGACCCTTTACCCAGATCCAAATGGGGTAAACTGTGCAAATCCTGATGCATTAGTTTTATCACTCTCTCTATATATCATTTTTTTCTAGCCGTTTGGGAATAAATTGCATACATCATGCTCTTTACTCCTAAATAAGTTAATGTATACCTCTTAAAAGAAGGACATTCTCTTACATAACCACAGTACAATTATCAAATCTAGAAGACTTAACCTTGGTGTCATTCTACTATCTATCTAATCCACAGCCCATACTCAAATTTCACCAATGATCCCAGTAATGTGTTCATAGCTGTATTGTTTATTCCAGCCCAGGGTCCAGTCCTGTCTCACACATTTTGCTTCCTTGCCCTGTACTTTTAGTCTCCTTTATTTTGCAGTAGTTTTTCAGCCTTTTTAAATCTGTCACGACCTTGAGACATTTAAAGAGTGCAGGTCAGCTCTTGTACAGTGTTCCCCATTTGGGGCTATGCATCCTTCCCCTCCTCCTAACCCAGAAATGATGTTGTGTTCTCAGTGTATCACATTAAGAGAGACGTGATGTTAGCAGTGCTAACTTTGATCATGGTATAAAAAGGTGCTTATCAATTTTTTTCTTTTCATAATTAATTAATAATTTGTAGGAACATATTTTGAGACTATGAATATATCTTGTTCCTCATCACATCTCACTTACTAGTTTTAGTGTACATTTTCCCTGAATTAATTATTACTAATGATGGTTGAAAAATGGTGATTCTCTAATTCCATCATTCTTTCTACATTTACTAGTTGGCACATTATTTTTCACCTACCTTATTTCAATATCGCCATTTTGCAATTCCAGTTGCAAACCAGGAACCTGTTCACAAAGACCTAAGCTGCTTCTTGATCTGAATGAGAATTCTGAAAAGTTTGTGGGTATTAAATCCTAAATAAAAATATTAAATATTCCCTCCAAACCCTTCAAACCTTTAAGCAAATTCTTCTAACAACTATAAACTACCAAATGAAAACAAAAATAAAACTGTACCTACATTAACACTGAACGATTTGACTAGGGAGAATAAGAACCATCAAATATAAAATAAAGTACAGTATGGATCTTTACTTTTAATTAATGAGAAAAAAAAAAGATAGTAAAATTCAAGTCTCCTGAGAGGTGGTCTCACAGAGAAGCCAGGAGACAGTTTCTTCTCCTGGAGAATCGAAGGAACCATTCATCCTGAGATTACCACCCGAGGCCATGGTTGAATCCATATAGTTTTGTGACTTGAAAGAATCTGAGCAGATCATGTGACTCACTTCCAACCCACCCCTTCCTCCCAGTAGATCATCACCTAACAGTCTCCTCAGATGTAGAACGAACCTCCCTTTAAGATCTGCAGAAATCTCCACCATCTATCAAATAGCAATGCTTCCTGTCAGAAAGGTCTGTATAGCTAACGAAGGCCCTTTGCATCCCCTCCCTTTCAGTATTATCCTTAGCATAACTATCCAGCAACTACCCTAATATCTGGTCTAAAAAAATGCTATTTCTTGAATCCTGTGAGAGTTTGGTTTATTCAGCAATTATTTACTCTTTGTCCTTTTTTTGTGGGTGAAGTTAACTTCTCTGCTCCACTGATGTTGGGCTTGGTCATATAAGATGCCTTGGCCTATCAACAGATCAGATACAAATGGAAGCCTTACGTATGCTTCCACAGTTTGGCTTGGCCTCCTACATTTTTGGAATAGCTGTGACAACATCATGCCCTGGGCAGAGATCCACTCTTCTTGCAGCTGAGTGGGGATGAGTCTCGTCTGTAAGCTTCCTTGCTTTTTAAACCTGCCAGCTAGCATCTGGACTGATCTGCCTCTTTCTTAGGTCTCTCCCTGCCCTCCGTGTATGGGGTCAGTTTCAGATTTTACCCAGGATACTTGCGAGGTTGCGACCCCAAAATAGCTAATCTTGGATAAGGTTAAATTTGTAAATAAAAAGAACTAAAGGCAATGGGCAAGTAAAGGTCATTTCCCTTATTTAGTAATATTATCCATTCACCATTGTGTCAGGAGGGCTAAGCCAAAGTCCCAAAACTCTTCTGGAAAACAATAAAATCTTAAAGTAGAGAGAGATGGATAATTGTGCCTCATCATGAAACAACAACAAAATAAAGGCATAAAAGTAAAAGAACACAATACTAAGATGTGGTACCATTCTATTCAGTCCTAGGGTGGACATACTGGATTTTTAGTTGAATAAGACAAAATACAAACGGACTCTCTTTTGACATATCTGGGGACTCTATGTGATAATAGTCCACTTAAAGCTAGCATATCTATCAAGGGCACCCAAGGATAGGCATAATTTCTGATAAATGGCCAAGCAAATTTTATTCCATTTGCAATTAAAAGATAATCAGAGTAGGGGCACCTGGATGGCTCAGTTAGTTAGGCATCAAACTCTTGATTTTGGCTCAGGTCATGATCTCACAGTTCATGAGTTCAAGCCCCGTGCAGGGCTCTATCAGCACAGAGCCTATTTGGGATTCTCTGTCTCCCTCTCTCTCTGCCCCTCCCCTGCTTATGATCACTTGCACACAGTCTCTCTCTTTCTCTCTCAAAAATAAATAAACATTAAAAAAAGATGATCAGAACAAAGTTTTAAAGGATACTGAATTAATAAAAGAAAAGAGCATTCCTTGGATACTTTCTCTTTAGCCTGAATCCTCACAAAAAAATATACCTAGAGCAGACCTGAACCCAACTTACAGACTGGACCTAAGACCAGACAGTCATAGCAGAGTCCTCAGACCATAGCAGAGTCACTCACCTGAGCCCACTTTAGACAACTAAACCACAATTCCTCTGTGGATCCCTGACCATGAGAATAAATGGCAGTTGTGTTATGTATCACTGAGTTTGCAGATGGTTTGGATTATCATGCAGTATTACTATTGCATAGCTGACTGATACAAATACCATAATAAAGTCCTTCTCTACTTCTGTCTCCAGATCAAATAACCTCAGTTATTCCATTATCTCATTCTGTCTTTTCTTAACTGTCTCTGTAAGAAATTGTAGCTCTGTTTTGTGACTTCGAGAACATCTTTCCTCCAGAAAACCAATTGAAGATTCCAGGAAGCCTGACATTTGTTTGGGCTTATCTCCTAGCATGATAACTCAACAAAATATTACACAAGAAAAAAATCTAACCAAGTAACAAAGCAGACAGAATGAAATTACCTGCAAAATGGACCTGCTCAGCATGTATAATCTTATAAATTCTAAGATTACAACAAATTTGGAAGTAAACAAAAGATTATCATGCTCATGCTCACCTTCCCATGCTTACAGGGACCCTAAGTATAGTTTTAAGCTCTGTTGTCACCATCTTAAATTTTTCAGTTGTTTTAAGAAAAGGCTCCTTGATTTTATTTTGAACTGGGCCCCATAAATTACACAGCTAATTCTGATTTCCCTTACAAGACAATTCCCAATCCAAAGCCTGCTCCTTCATTTCATCTGCTAAGGCCTTTGTTCAGGCTCTCATCTCTTCTTCTTTGAATATTTGAAAGAATTTCTAATTGTTCTACTCTTTTTTTCTCCTTTGCCTCTATTTTCTCCTCCAGAATGCACAGATAATATCATGCTACCCCCCTAAAATCTTTCAATGAATCCTCATTGCATGCAGGAAATAGTTCAAATTTTTTAGCAAGGCATAAATGTCCATTACAAGGGTAGTACAACCTCCCTTCAGCCTCTCTACTGTTTCCCCTTATCTCCTACGTGCACCCTGTATTACTACCCAAGAATCATTGCCCCAGGTTTCCTTGTTCTTCCCTCTTTTTGTCATATCTTTGTTCATTCCTCTGCCTAGAATGTCCTTCCCTTCATCCTCTTACCTTGAGAGTACTGGACCAAATGTGACCTCTACAGTCTTCCCTGTTCTTTCTTCTACACCATTCAAATTCCTAACTTCTCATTTGGGCAGCATATGAACATACTTCTATTAGAGCACTTTACATAAGCACCAGAATGGTTTATTTATTGCTCTCCAAACAAACTGTGAGCTTCCAGAGTCAGAAATCATATCCTGTTCACCTTTTCTACCCTTAGTTCAATGACTAGCATGTAGAAGGCACCAACAATGGGCATTCAGAGGATCACTGAATTTGAATTGTCTGATAAGTAATGAGGAATTTAGATCTAAATGTTTTAGTTATTCATGCAATGTCATCCAGTTAAGTTAATGGCATAGCCAGGATTCAATCTCAGGCCACCTGATTCTTGGTTCAGGACACCATATTGTCTTCTCCTGGTGGGTTTTCCAATATCAGTCATTTCCCCCACCAATGCATGAAATAACTCACCTCTAAAAGGTGCTTATCCAAGATATGGAATAGCATAGGCTGTGCCCCTCCTGGAAATTCTTCCAAGATACAGATTGTTAGATCTGGGTGAGTTCTTAGAGACTGCTCTTCTACTTCATGTCACCCAAGAAAAAGAAGAGACCAGAGAGGTAAAGATGCTCTTCTTGGGCTCTACAATCAGGTACCAGATGTCCTGATTCTTGGGACAGTGCTACTCTCACTGACCACAGTGTCTTGTCATTAGAGGCAAGAATCCATTTTAACATGCTTGATCACTGCAAACAGGTGTATTGACTCCCTAATAGCTGTCATTGGACTGATTTCCTTCTCCCTTGGACCAAGCACAGGACCATCTGAAATTCAGGGGTATGAAGTCCTGCAGCTTTTAGCACCACCAAAGTGTAGGTTCTGTCCAGGCATTCTTGGGTTCCATCTTATTCAAACACATGGTGGAGAAACCTCTGTGTCTCTTGTCTTCTCCACATGCCCTACACGCACCCATAAGAGATGTCTGAACTTATCTGATTTCTCCATTCTAAAAAAAAAACAGCTCTAAGGCAAAAGTTTGTATTAATAAAAGCTGCAAGAGGATTCCAAATCTATACCCAAATATTCAATAGGTGTTTTTCAGAGAATAATCATTGCCTCTTTTCCAGCAGCTCTGAAGACAGAATGAGAAAACTGTTCCAACTCCAGCCTGAGGAACCCAAAGTAGACTCAAGGGAGAAAAGAGATATGGGACACAGAGTGGGAGGCAGAAAACAGATTTCTGATAACATAAACTCATTAGGAAAGAATGTATTAAAATTTCATAAATCAACACAGGGTTAAGCAAACAGAAGAATATTCCAAGTAGTCTCATTGGGAATTTTGGAGATACTTTAAGAGAAAATGATGTTTGTTGGTCTCTGGAATTCGTTCCCACAGAAAATTTGGGATTAAAGCTACCCATTGAGGGCATGAAATCTGGGAAGAAGAATTAACTGGGCTTTTTGGTTAGCTGGTGCTTGCTTCCTCCTAGTCCCCAGTCATGGGCACGTTCAGAATGCAATAGGAGAGAGACAACTGGCTGAAGCATATCGTCCTTCTGTTCCTTTGTGTCCTTATCTGAAATATGAGGATCAGAAGGAGCAAGGACTTTGATGGTAGACAGACCAATTCAAATCCCAACTCAACCATTTGCATTTAATGGCATTTAATGTCTCTCAGTTTAACTTTCTTCTTCTCTAAAATGAAAAATATGTCATCTATCTCACAGGAATTTTGTGATAATTCAAATTACTTAAAGGCATAATGTCTCTGTTGTACTCAATTTAAATATATTCACATATTCCTTCCCATCTTTTCCCACAAAGAGCTTTTGGGAGGAGTAAATAATACAATATACATGCCTGACACATAATCATCACATAATAAACATTCACTTTCTCTTCTCTCCCTTCCCACCTCACCATCATTATAATGTGGGATTTGTAATAGCTAAGCCCTAAGAATCTCTTCTTATTCTACAATTCTGCTTATACATTCTCTGCTTCACCACTCTGCATTATTTGTATATCTTTGGATCCAGCATAGTAGTAAGCACGATTATCTGCCTCAATTAGTATTTGTAGCATCGGATTAAGTTTCCCTAATATAAGCCAGATTTGGGGTAAGGCACATTGTTCTCTATGTCTCTGGAATTATACACTTAAGGAAGTAGCTCTGCTGCCTAACTTATGAGGAAGTTATGAGAGGTAAGTTACAGTCTTGCACAGCACAGCATTGACATAACTCACTTCCACAGGAAAGAAGCTCATGCCACACTCCTCCTGGCACCTCACATATGAAGTATCTTCGTGAAATCAGATGGATGCTTTCTAGAATTCAGCAGGAATCTTTAGCAGTTAGTTGCATTTAAAAAGTACCATATCAGTGTGCTATTTTTAGATGGTGCCCACGGCTCAAAGGGGGCCATCGAAGATCTCCCTTTGAACCCATATTTGATTGTTGGCCAAATTTTCCATATCCTGTTCTAGGCTGCTTCAAAAACATCTGTTTCGATTAAAGAGTGATCAGGAAAGTGCTCTCACATTATAGAGGAAACAGGCTTCATTTAATATGAATTGCTGGCACTATAAACCCTTGTTTAAAAGTTGAAGGAGCGATCATCAACATCTGTGCCAAATCCAGTAAGATAGGCTGGGCCTTGCTGACCACAGACCACATGACTCAATTCTGGGAAGAATTGCCCTAAAATGTAGGACTGGTGCAGTTACAGAGGAAGGTCTCTATCACTCAAGTTTGGCATATATTACCCCAACTAAAAATGAAAAAAGAAAAGAAAATTCATGGAGAAATCATACTCCATCTCACACTGGGGTGCTCTTGATCCCAATTAACTGGAATTAAGACAATTCTCAGATACACTTCTTCCATTTCCATATCAATTCTTCAAGTATTAAATACTGAACTTGAGACACTTCAAAAAATTAAAGAATTCATCTTCCCTCGTGTTCAATTTCCAACCTTATTATTGTAAGTCAACCTATAATCTTGATTGATTGCCTGACATCTACACATTTATGCTAACAGTACAAAAGACATTTACTGTGCACATACAGTATACAGAGCAGTAAGAAGTTCAATGTGTCGTCTTACTGTAAAGAAGTCAACAGGTCTGGAGAAGAACTATAACATATGCAGAAATGATTCCCACATAAGGAGGCAAAAATAATCATCCTAGAGTGGTAGAACTCAGAGGGAAAAGGATGATTTCCAACTGAGTCAAAAAATAAAGGAATGACTCGTGGACAGGTCTTTAAAAGACTTTTGTGGGCAATGGTTGTTGGGAGAAGTGTTTTGCAAATAACAGAAATGGCATAGGAAGCATCCTAGAAACCAGAAGACATGAACCTGATCATCAAAAAATTCCAACTATACCCTTTCCATAATGAGTTTGATTACAGATAAATACATAAAAACAGTTGAAAAAGCAAAGTTTGTAGGCTTCATATATTCATTAGTCTTAGATGACATTGTGCACGAGGAATTGGAGAGAGGATATGTAGCAGAGGCAGAAAGTGAGCTGAGCACTAAAGAATGGACTAGGGTTGGTATGGGGAGCAGAGAAGGTTTTCCAGGTAATAAAATAATTGATATAAGATGTCACCTCTATGAGCACCTCCCTTCCATTTTTCCTAAATCCATTCACTCACTCATTCATCACTATTTATTGAGCACCTACTGGGTGCCAGACATTGGAGACACAGACGTGTCTGTGGAGACACAGCATTGTGAGCCTCCTATTGGCTTTTATGGAGGGGATGAAATTAAGTAAGTGCATAAATAATTATAATTTAATTGCAGTTGTGATAAATACAGTGAAGAAAAAGCATAGAGTATTTTGAACATCTGTAATTGGAATACATAATTTGGCTGTCTCTTTAGGGGTTGCTTTTCAAATTCTAAATAGGTGCCAGAATATCCCACCTTCTCCAAAGGAAGTCCATGACCCATCCAACTTCTCACAGAGCTCTGATATTCTGTGGACTTCCCACGTGGGTTCCTTAGTCCCCTTGCCTTGTGATCACCTGAAATGGCACAGCAATTTATCTTAACACCTGTTGCAATGGCCGTGTGACTGCAGGAGCTGTTGGTACCTGGCCCAGATCCCCTTTACTAGCCAGGTGCTCCATCTCCCAGCTGCTGTCACTGCTGACAGTGCACAGCTGCTCCTCTGTCAGGAAAAGTGTCCTCACCTGACAGGATCTGCCTTGCCAAGAAATGCCCAGAGGTTGCCACACATGTGCATGCATGAGCTCATGTGCACACAATGAAGTCCCGCAGGGATTGACAGACACGAGGGTACTAAAGCCCAAACCTCTTGCTTCCAGATGAAACAATTCTGTGGTATCACTCACACTCCAGAGTTCTCTGTGGGATCAGGCTGAGGCTGGACTCCAGTCCAGCATACCTCTTTGCCCAGCTTCTTCCTATGCCCCATCCTGCTTCCCTCACTCCCTCACAGGTTCACCAGAGACCTCTCCCTCAAGAGATCACTTGCTCAAGAATCCCCATTCCAGCTCTGCTTTTAGGAAACTCACTCAAAATCTGCCCTTTTCTGAATGCTACATTGCCTTCCAGTTGCAAATTTCAGTACTTTTGCTTTCTTCTCCAGTGCTCTGTGTAAGCACTGAAATTAGGAGGCCCAAAGGCAAACCAGGAAGAGAAAGGAACAAAAGGTCCTTAGCTAATTAGCCCCTGAAATAAATCCTAGGTAACAAGACATATTATATAGGAATTCTTGCTATTCAAGGCTTCTCATTTGATAAGCATTTTTAAACATCCTTTTTCCTTTCTCTCATATTGAGTTTCCCCATTATAAAGGTTAATATGCTAATAGTACTTTATTGAAGCATGATTTACATACAGCAGTACATGCAAACCTCAACACTACAGCTCAATGAATTTAACCATTTAATCCAAACACTATCCATATCAAGACATAACACGTTTCTTGCACTCCAGAAGGCTCCCCAGTGCCCCTTGCCTTTAAACCATCCCCCAACAGAGGCAACTTCTGTTCTGATTTGTCACTGTAGTAAGTTTTCATATAAATGGAATCATACCATACACACTCCTTTCTGTCTAGCTATTTCTGTTCAACAAAATCTTTTTCTTAATCTCCATCCATGTTGCTGTGTATGTTGGTTTGTCCTGTTTTATTGCTGAATAATATCCCATTGGATAAATACACCACAATTTGTTTATCCATTCTCCTACTGATAGGCATTTGGGTTGTTTCCAGGATTTGGCAATCATGAATAAGTCTGCTAAGCAACTTCTTGTACATCCCACATTAGAAGGGTTTATAATTAGCTTAGAAAGTCCAAATGATTTTCCTTTCCCATTGTGCAGTTAGAAATCAATAAACCCATTCCCACTGGGCTGTCAGGGGGGACAGTCAGGTGATAAATCTGCAAACTGAGTAAGGGAGGGAGATTAGGCTCAAGTTCAACAGGCAGTTTGAAGACACCCAGGAGTCAGAAAAGCAGAGTCTGGAAAGTTGGCACAGAGTAGGTATTCCATTCCAATGCCCCCTCATGTTTAGGGCCTGTAGTCCACTTAATATTGTCCTCATGTACTTGATCCCAGTATGGGATTGACAGCTATCTGTGTTTGATTTACCTACACTGAACAGATTATCAAAGCTTGGACCTTCCTTTAGAAATCATGAGAACATCAGATTCAGTACACAGTGGAATTACAGATTCAAATATATACTCAGTTTAACATGAAATCTGATAAGGATCTCTAGGGGACAGGCTCCACTTAAGGGATTTATTTGCCAATAAGGAAATTTTCACAATCTCACATGAAGTTTTTATATAGCCTACCATTTTTAAACATTTTTAAGTTTATTTATTTATTCTAAGAGAGACAAAGAGTGGGGGAGGGGCAGAGAGAGAGATGGGAGAGAGAGAATCCCAAGCAGGCTCCATGCTGCCAGTGCAGAGCCCAAAGTGGGGTTCAAACTCACAAGCCTGCGAGATCATGACCTGAGGCAAAAGCAAGACTCAGATGCTTAACTGACTGAGCCACCCAGGCGCCCCTATATAGACTATCCTAAACTTACTCTTTACTCATTCCCTTTAAGCAAGTTCCACATATTAGGTATCACATATTTGTCTTGAATTATAAATGTACTGAGTTAACAAAAGGTCATTTCAGCTTCATAGCTACCTCATAAACTATGTTTTATTAATATCCCCATTTTACAATTGAAGAAGTAGACACAGAGACGTTAATTTATCCAAGTTACATGGCCACCAGAATTACTGCTATGTCTAAAGGTTTGTTTTGTGTCATTCTTAGCACTAAATCATGCAAAAATGGGTGATCTATAAAAGAGTAGCTATATTAATCTAGAAGCGACAACCTCAAGAATTCAGTACATAGTTAGAGAAGAGAAGAAAGAAAAAATATGGTACGTGGACTTTCTAGAATCCTGAAAAGCTAGAGATAGACATATTGTTCCAAGACACTAGAGACATGGCATTGTTGCTCCTGAGGTAGGCTCAAGAATCAGTAAAGTCTTGAATGACATAATCAGTTCCTCTTTGGGGCACAGTTTATTTACAGTAAGATTCTCCTGGGCTACAATATGGACCCCATGTGTTAAAGAACCAGGTCCTGAGGACAATACACTTGGCCTGTGGCAGAAACGTCCAATCTTGGCATGGAGAGAAGCAATAGCTTAGGATAGTAGGGTCAGCCACACTGGATGAACTCCTGTACCGAGTGGTCACACTTCTGATGAGAAGTGTCCTTAGAAACAATCTATCCTTACAATGGTGACTGACAGCCCACAAGAGATGATTAATGAGGGTTAAAAGAGGAGCAAACACCTTAGGCCCTCAGTTAGAGCCTATATACTCTTATTTGACATAGGTCTAACAAACATAAGAGAAAGAAGAAACAAGCCAGACGCAAGCCAGCCCATAGCAGAAGGGATCCTTTCTCCTTTATGGTAGTCATTTCAGTTTCTGTGTATCTTACCATACCTGATTAAAACAAATCCTAGGTACTCTTAAAACATCATATTGTATCATAGTGCATAACATGGAATTCATAAATCTTGCTTAGTAGAATCTAAATGATAAAGCATGAAGGTATATAATCCATTTTATATAAATGTGATAACCTTTCTCTCAGATTTTTTTTTGCTTTGCTGCTTTTGTTATAAAAGTGATAGATGCTCATGGTGACAGATATAGATAAATAGATGAACTCTTCTCTTTTTGATGCCAATTTCAAAATCTATTCCTAAATTTCAATGGCTGTATATAAAGCAGGGTCTGACACTGCACTGTCTAATACAGTGCACTAGTAGCCACAGTCACTTGTGGCTACTTTAAGTTAAATTAAAACTTTAGTTCTTCCGATGCACTAGGCATATCTCAAGTGCTCAATAACCACATGTGGCTAGTGGCTGCCATATTAGAGCAGATGTAGAAAGAACATTACCATCGTGGCAGAAAGTTCTACTGGACATTAGTGGAATAACCTTTATGTGTTTACTATGGCAGAATATTGCAGGATATTGGTAACAGAAGAGCTAAGAAACCAAACAGGAGTAGAGGAGCACCTAGGTACTCAGGGCAGCAGGAAGCCACTTCTACCCCTAAGGCAGCAGGGACCTCAAGAAGAAGTTGTGTTTCCAGAGCCATATGGCCAAGGTAATCTGGCAGAAGCTGAACACATAGGAGACCTGTATGCCAGAAGCTAAAGCCATGAAGACACAGCTACTCCTGGAGGTTTGCTCAAAGCATAGAAAAGAGAAATAGAGCTGGTTTCTCCGCTCCTGTCTTCCCATCTCCTACTAGTACCTCCCATTTGCCTAACCCAGCAGGAAGCTGGCAATCACAGGAGCCTGGAAAGGGCACCCTGTAAGTAGAGAAGGAAAGTATAAATAGTCAGAACCCCCAGAGGTGAAGTAGAGCCTGGTCCATCGGGAGAACTGTAGGCACCGTGGGGGAAGC
This sequence comes from Cryptoprocta ferox, assembly GCA_028646485.1. Lineage (NCBI taxonomy): Eukaryota > Metazoa > Chordata > Mammalia > Carnivora > Eupleridae > Cryptoprocta > Cryptoprocta ferox. The sequence continues at coordinate 30,645,054 of CM053576.1, read as the reverse complement.
CAACTCCTCATGGATGGAGCTGGGGTGGTACATAAGGAACAGACCATGAAGGCTCTGGGATGCGGCCCTAAGAAATTTAGACTTTATCCAGAAGGCTCTGAACAGCTGCTGATGGGTTTTAAGAAAAGAGTATCATGATCAGATTTGTGTTTTATGAAGATCATTAGGCTAGGTCAGTGATCCTCAGAGTGTGGCCCTGGACCAGCAGCATCTACCTAACCTAGAAATTTGTTAGAAATACACATACTCAAGCTCCAACCCAGGCCTAGTGAGTCAGAAGCTCTGGGGGTGGGGTCCCATTGTGTACATGAATGGTTCTACCAGGTGACTCTGATTCATACTAGAGTGTGAGAGTCCCTGGGCTAGTGTGGAGGTGGAAGGACTAGGTGGGATCTAAGTGAGAGGTGGTGGAGGCTCTGGTTAAGACTCAGGACACAGAATGGGGCGCCTGGGTGGCTCAGTCGGTTGAGCATCCAACTTCAGCTCAGGTCATGATCTCACTGTTTCTGAGTTTGAGCCCCGCATTGGGCTCTGTGCTGAGAGCTCAGAGAATGGACCCTGCTTCAGATTCTGTGTCTCCCTCTCTGTCTCTGCCCCTCCCCCCTACTCGTGCGCACTCGAACTCGAACTCTCTCTCTCAAAAATAAACATTAAAAAAAAAAAAGACTCAGGATACGGAAGGGGTGCTTGGGGAGTAATTAAAGAGGGAGGCCCAGTAGGGCTGGTGATGGGTTAGTCATGGCAACAGGGAGGGAGAAATCCATCCGCAACAAGCAGAGAAAGCAACTGTCCATTTGATGAGGGACAGCATGCAGAAACCTCTTGGACCTAAATATGTGTAATCACTGAACAGCTACTGATTGCTCAGGGCTCTGCTCTAGGTGCTGGGCCAGGGAACTGTAGAGGGGCAGAGTCTACAATCCAGTGTCTGACAGCTGACACTGATCATTCTGGCAGGTCACTGATGTTTGTACTCCCAACACCAGATTAAAGCATCTGCCTTCCATTAAAATACAGATGCGCTCTACAGGGACACCCATAGGGTTTGTGAGCACCAGAACCAAAAGAGGCCAACACTGCACAAGCTTGGGAACTCAGTCAGGGCAGCCCTGTGTCTCTCTCTTTTCCTTGCCCCAAACAGTGAGCACAGGATTTAGAGCAGTGCTCTAAATTGAAATGTAATGTGAGCCACACATGCAATTTTAACTTTTCTAGTAACTTCATTAGAAAAAGTAAATGGAAACAGGTAAGATTAATTTTAATAATGTATTTTATCTACGCTATCATTTCAACCTGTAGTCAATATTTTACAAGTTACTAACAAGCGATGTTAACATTCTTTTTTTTTCCACCTGTACTGGCTTTTTGAAATTTGGCATGCAGTTTACACTTACAGCACATCTCAGCTGCAACTTGCCCCATTTCATGTGCTCAGTAGCCACATAGGGCTGGTGGCTTCCAGATCAGCCAGTCCAGGTTTAGAAGACAGTAATGGCTTCTCTGGGATTTCCCGAATAAACTAATGCATTCTCTCCCATGGAACAAACAACTGAGGATTTGTTATATGTATTGGTATCACTGTTATATGTATTGGTATCTGTGGGATAGGAAGCAGGCACCAATAGCAATGAGGGAGAAAAAGTCAACTCTCTGGGGCAACAGAGGGGTATGAAAACAATTTGCCTGGAAAACTATGATGGGAGGGAATGAGCATAAGAAGATCTCAGAAAGAGGGATGAGTGCCTCTGGGAAGATAGGAGGTCAATAAAAATATGGACATCTGCATCCACTGTCCATTCTAACAAGTAGAGTATGCCTCAGCAGCACCACTATAGCCACCATGAGTGTCTCCCGGATGCTACATATAGCCTGGGTTCATAGTGTTTGCATGTATTGAGCAAGGAGTGAGTGGATGGGAAGTATTTACAACACTTCAGTGGAGTTGCCAGCCCAGCTTTTCCACTTACTGGGTGACTATAGGCATGTTTCTTAATTTCTCTGTTCCTCTGTTTCCTTGTCTATAAAACAGAGTTCACAGTAATACCACCCTTAAAGACTGTCATGAAGATTAAACTACATTATGGAAACAAAGTACTTAACACAGAACCCAGTCACATGGAAAACATTTTTATTTTTTTATTTGTTTTAAATGTTTATTTATTTTTGAGGGGGTAAGGGGTACGGGCAGAGAGAGAGAAGAAGAGAGAGAGAATCCCAAGCAGGCTCCACCCTGTCAGCACAGAGACCGATGCGAGGCTTGAACTCAGGAACTGTGAGATCATGACCTGAGCTGAAATCAAGAGTCAGATGCTTAACCAACTGAGCCATCCAGGCGCCCCAGAAAACATTTTTTAAATGTAAACTATTACAGTTGTTTTTGCTAAAATGGAAATATGTGACTCTTTGATACTTTTCAAAATGGATGAAAATAACCAGGAGTAGTTATCATTGATGGGATAATTTGTTTTGAATCTTTGTTTTTATTATTTGTTTGTTTGTTTGTTTAAGAGAGAGCATGAGGAGGGGAGAAGGGCAAAGGGAGAGAGGGAGAGAATTTTAAGCGGGCTCCACACTGAGCATGACACTAGGCTCAATTCCACAACTCTGGGATCATGACTTGAGCCAAAATCAAGAGCTGAATGCTCAACTGACTGAGCCACCCAGGTACCCCAAACCCTTGCTTTCAGTTTTTAAAAGACAGACTATCTGACAGCAGAGATGGAATGTAGAGGTTGAGGACAAAGTTTCAGCCTGGACTCAGGACTCACTACCTTCCAAGCTCAAATGGGACTGGGCAGGCTAAGAAAGAACACAAGAGGACAGGGCACATCAGGCATCCCATGGAAAGAGTGAGGAAACCAATACCAGAAAGCGAAACCCTGGGCTGGGTCAGTGAGGGCTGCTTTGCTGGGAACGTAGGCAGGGAGACAGGCCACTTACTGTGCGTGGGAACTGGACCCCTGTGCTCTGCTCACAAGCAGTAGCTTCCCAGCCTTCTCTCTGCCTGGTCTTGGCCAGTGTCTCCTGTCTCCATTCCTCGGGGTAGACCCACACCTGTGGCTTTATTTGTATTACAGGGTACGCCTATATCCCATCACACAGGCCTCAGGGCTCTACCCAATTAAAAAGAAGTTCCCAGCCCCTTGCAAGGCTGGGAACACCTAGCTTCCCATCCTGCCAGGGAGACATATCCCAGCCACCACCACAAGTGCGGCTATATGTTCCAATGCAGCTAGGAGGTGGCTGTGGTGACCATAACTGACCTCAACCCTGCTTGGTGTCTCTGCCCTTTTTCAGCACATAGACACCACAGAATCTCCATGGAGACACCCATAAAGTGCCATGCGTTCTCCATTTCACCATATTACCCTGACAGTAGGAAGTTGCAGGGGATGCAGCTAAAGTTATAGAGTGCAACTTCAAAGAATTAGAATCAACACTCCATTCTAGACAATGTATAAACCATGGTAAATTTGCCTGCCCCACCCCTTCCCTGAGATAGTAGATGGGAATCTAGCTTCCAGAATGGAGATATTTCTGTAGGGAAGGGAGCAAAAGCCCATGCCAAGGTACCGGAAAAACACTGTCCTCCCCACAAGTCCACCCTCAGAAGGAACAGAGCTGGACATTTTGACTGATTCATATAATGTTCCCCACAGAGGTACAACTAACCAATAGAAATCCAGGTACCTTTCAAGCAAAGATGAGACAGAACTGAACATTGCTTTATTTTACTTGATAATTTTTCTTTCACTTGACTTCAATGACTCTGGGTCTTAATTAAACAAATCTGGAAAGGGGGCAAAATAAATCCCAAAGAACCAGAATTTCCTGCAAATTTGCCTCTGTTCCCTCCTACATGTTCAGCAAGGACTTAGACATATATCCATTCAAAAGAAATTAAACATAGCAGGATAAGTAGGTTGAACAATGAAGCACCAGTCACGTTTTTTGATATAAAATATTTATTTTACTCACATTTTCCCACCAAACTTCTGGATGTGGTAACCATCATCACCAATTTGTCTCTCTTTTTTAAGCAGCTCTTATATGTTAGCAAAGCACAGAGCCTCCTCCCAAACCTCAGCCTCACCATGTTTTCCAGAGCAAACTTCTGTAGGACAAAGTGAATGGCCAACTGGTCCTTGTCAGGATCAAATGTTGATTTCAAGCCTGGTGCTGAGCCAGGAGCTGGGAATCATATGAGGTTACTGCTCTCAAGGAACTCACAGTTGAGCCTGAGTGGTAAACACCAATATATTTACACAACAATAAACAGAGACAAAGGCACTCATGGAAAAGTGTCTGAGGCAAAGGGATAGAACTAAAGAAGTCACCACTGGGTTGGTTAGTAAAGGAGAGAGAAGGTAAGGTTTATTATGTCTTTATAATTGTTAAGTTCACAGGTGGGCAAAAGTGAAGTGTAAGCCCCACCTTGTAGCCACGGAACACGTGCAACAGTATGGTGCTCAAGAAGGGTGTGGGTGGGTAAGCAAGGGCTGGATGATGAGAGGCCTAACCCATGGAAGGTTTGAAGCTGGAAAGTAACAGGATCACATCTGTCTTTTGGAAAAATGTCTCTGGCAGTGTTGTGGAAGACTGGTTATGGGGGGAATTGATTAAATGGAGAGACCTGTTACAATGCCATTGTAATTAATTAAATAAGACACTAGGGATTTGAACTAAGCTCTAGATGTAAAGAAGGAGACAAATGAAGGTTATTTAGGAAACAGAGTCAAAGCACTTGGTACCTCACTGAATGTACGGTGAGGAGACGAGGAGGGCTCCTGGGTGGGATTGCCCCAACAACAGATCCTAAAACAAGAATTTGATGCAGGTAACTTATTTGGAAAGTGATAGCAGAAATCACAAGGAACAGATTGGGCAGGTGAGAGAAGGAAAGAGGAAAGGTTGTGTCATGTGCAGTGCACCACTGTGGGCACTACAGTCTAATCCCACCGGGTACCCTCTCAGACACTATGTAGAATACACCTCAGAACAGGCCCAGCAGGTGAACAAACCTGGGTTCATATCTACCAACTCTTCATCCCTCAATAGTTGAGGGTCAGTCCTGAGAGTGCTGATTCCTTAGCACTAGGGCCCTGCCCCAAGCCAGGATGAGCAAGCCCTCAGGCAGAGAGTCAGAAGTGCTTCAGATGAGAAGCCACTGGCATTATGGAAAGTGTCCACCAAAAGGGCACATGGCCTCTTAGGTGGGTGGGGAGAGCAAGGATGGCACAGCACAATTTGCTAAGTTACTAGTAGATCATAGACTCAGATTATCTAGCAAGGCAATAGTAAATAGTAAATCATTTCTAAGGTATTATGTCAATTTCACCCCTTAACAAATTTTAAAGTGAGCTGTAATATATGCTAATTAGGCCACATTAAGGAAGCCCTGTAGCTTACTAGGTGAATTCCATCTGGTTATCTTGTATGCATTAGAGTATTGTTCCATGGCTACAGAGGCTCTGAGAAATATATCCAGAATGATGGGCTGATAATAGAAGCATCAAGACTGCAACCACAATACTATATATAACTACTTATGATTAGGAGAGTGGACGAGAAATTTGGTGCAGGATCTGAGACTGTCAGTAACATAAGAAGCTTCCAAATTACGAACTGATTCTGGGTAAATGTGAATGTCTCATGCCTGGAGGGAAGGAAGCCAAGTACTGTTTGATACTCATCTTTTGAGGCTTGGAACTGTCAGATTTGGTCTCTAGATCAACCACACTCTGGTAATCTTCTGAGGACATTTTGATTTTTTCTTTTTTGGCATTCCTATGGATCCCAGTCTCCCCTTATACTAAAGAAGGTGGCTGCCAAAAAGCCTCAAGGGACCATCCCCAAAGAAATACATATGAATGTGAATAGAACTTGTAGCCCTAGAGAAAACTCCACACACTTTTAAACTTATCTTAGAAAAGATCAGACATTTCCTACCCATAGATATGAATCAGCCTGAACCTAAAGTATTTAATTTCCATATTTAGAACCGTAGTTGCCATTGGTATATAATACAAACCATCCCATGCAACTATGATCCAGGAATATACTGATTGCTGCTCAACTACCCAGAATTCGAGCTCAATTTCACAAGACAGAAATATGACTTTTTTTTTCTTTTGGTCATAAATGATCACCCAAGGAAGTAGCATGACAAAATGTTTCCTGATGCGTTCACAGGCATATGGCTGAAACTCAACCTCACACACATCTGTACAAAAACATACTGAGCAACCCACAAATAGCTGAGCTTTCTGGCAACATTAACACCCGAGCATCAGTAAGCCTTCTGCCGCTAATTACTTGAGACATCTCCTGCTTTGCTTTTATAACATCCTGAGCTGTTTATCAAAGAGGTCATAACATGAGAAAGTATTCGTGCCATCTTTAATAAAGAAAAAATCTGACTGGACAGGGAGAGAAGGAAAAACACTGTTGCAATAGAGCAACAATCAAATTATATCTATAATGGGCTTTAAAAGTTTAGAAGAAAAGATCTACAGTTTAGCAGTACAAAGCAGTATTATTCCTGTTGTTATTAAAAACTGCCCTCTAATCCTTCACACATATGTAATACATCTTGTCCAAGGATCTCAAAGTCCATTATAAATAAATAAGAGGCTATACTTTATAAAATCTGGCCATGGCCACAAAAGAGATGGAACTCTCTAGTCATGAATAAGCCAACACTTTCAGAACAACTCATCAGCTAATTGTATAAGTCTCTTGGTGTCACCAAAATTTGTGGAAATAACTGGTTCTTGGTATACAAAAGACACTCAATAAGTGCTTCTAACTACAAAGATTAATAAAAGATCTTCTACAGGACATTGTGAAGATTAATTAATTCATGTGATTTTTTTAAATAAGTCTGTTCTATGTATAAATGTTACCAGGGAACACACACACCCTTATAAACTCACTGTTATCCAGAGGGCCTGGTAATCTCAGTACTGAAGCAGAGAAATATTAGTTAATTACCTTCCACTGAAGCAGAGAAGTATTAGTTAATTACCTCCCTGTTTTCTGTAGCTTTATTACTATCTTCCCATATCTCTGCAGAATTTCTTTCTTGGTAATTGTAAGTCTGAGCCCCAGTGAAGAAGAAGGAAAACTGTCAAAGGCTAAGGCAGGAAAACAGAAAGTTCACAATGTTTAAGACGCATGAACACTGCAATTAGCTGGTAGGCTTGGCCCCTTCATTCATTGAGCAAATGCGCACCAAGAGTCACATATTTATCCAAAGAATAAATATTTGAGTGTCCAAAATACATGCCAACTTTGTGTTTGATACTAGCTTAGAAAAATACAGAAGGCTATAAGACGGTGAAGGCATAGGGTAGGGAGATAAATGATGCATTTAAACCAATCGGTGTAATCCAGAGTAATTGTCAGCAGGACTTACAGCACTCAAACAGGGGTTATTTTATTGATATTTTGACCCAGATAATTCTTTGCTGTAAGGAGCTGTGCATTGTAGGATGTTTAGCAGTATTCCTAGCCTCTACCCACTAGATGCCAGTAGCACTTCCATCCACCCTGCCCCAAATGTGACAACTGAAGCTGCCTCCAGACATTGCCAAGTATCCCTGGAGGGCAAAACTGCTCCCAGTTGAGAACTACTGCCCTACAGATCTCAGAAAATAATTAACTTTCTTTTACTTACATATGGCTATTAACTGGACAGTTCTGGTTAAAATACTTCATTGTATCTTCAGCCAACACATCTCTAATACAGAAGATCTGTGGCATCCGGATCAATCAGTGTTCAAGGACTACTTGTATAATGAGTAATCCTATTTCAACAAGGCATCTACCTTCATTTCTGTATTATAAACCTATATTATAAAGGCTCCATAAGCAGCATATATATTGAAAACAATCAAAACAGAACTTTACTAATATTGTTAGGGACTACATATAAGGTGACAGTAAATTTCCATGATATCATGTATCAAAGAATGACTCAGAGATATGTAGTTAACTATCTGCATTCCAAATAATTCACTATTATTTGGAATATATAAGTGAGGTGGCCATTAAACTGTTGTCGGTGAACAAAGGTAAAAATAAGGTTAATTTAAAAAAAACAGTGGTGGAAAAGAAGGAAGAAGTAAAAACAGTGAGAACAGTAAGCATTATTTTGCATTTTGGAGGTAAATTAATTAGCTAGCAGCTAGCAAAGAGGTCTGTCTGGACCATGTGCCATTGAATAGGCCATCTAAAATAGCAAACCCAGCCATTTCGGCTGATGATGGATTCTCCAAGACACCTTGAGGGTTTAGCTGTGGAGTCCTTGTGAGACACTGTCCCATGACCCATCTGCCAGATCCTTCATCAGCATCTCACGGCAGTCAGTGGGGGTGGTCTGCACCATCTCTCTATTCAGAATAACTCTCATAGGAAGGCTAATTATAATATAACAGCCTTTTTTGAGCTCTGTAACTGAATAGAAAGGAAGTGCTACCTAAAATAAGCTCTAAAATCCCAACAGCTAGAAATCCTAGGACTGGAGATTTCATTTCAGACGTAGCATTTTCTGCTTTGAGAAGTGACTGCTGAGTACATACAAGGCTTTCCACCTGTTCACCAAGTTGCAGAATCAGCAAATGCTCTTCCCTCCTGCATTGGGAGAGGTTTCTAGCCACTGAAAATGCCACTGAAAAACAGCAGGAAAGAGCTCCTTGAACTGCAACAATCTTGTTGATGTTCCTGGAAAGCCCATGCTTCCTTTCTTCATGATGAATTACTTTAGCGGAGAAGCATCCATTATTTGGCACCCATATTATCTCTAAGGACAGCTCCTGGCACAAAGTGATCAATCAATAAATGGCAGATATTGTAGGAGATTTTATTATTATAGTTACCACTTACTGAATATATACTCTGTCCCAGGCATTAGTTCAAACACTGTGTATATCTTATTTCATTTACTCCTTACACCAACTTTAAATTATTATAATGACTATTACTATCCCCTTTTACTATTATTATCCCCATGAAGTCTAGAAGGTTAGACATTCCTACTATTGCAAGTTCATATCATTATTTTTACCATTTCAATATTTCCTTATTTTTATTTGGAAAATGACTTTCCTTTTCTTGACTCAAGGATCTCTTTCTTTACCCACCCCACCCCTAGCCCAATGCCTTTAGTCATAACCCCTCCTTAAAAACGTACTTCAAATTTTTTATTTCTCTGTTGAGTGACAGAGTCCAGAATTATAAGTAATTGATTCCATTTTTGAGTGTTCATCTGATCTAAGCCATGGCTCTATTTCTGAACATACTACCTGCCAGACACTGGAAGTCATTCAAAGATATGACTAAGATATGATTTTTGCCCTTTGAGATCCTCCCAAAAGGAAACCAAGAAATGCCCAACACAACAATGAGACATGAGCAATAGACTAAGGAAGCCAAGAGGAGAGAGTAATTAGCTCTGCCTGGGGCCATAAAGGAAATGGCACTTAAAGTGAGATTTGAGGAGGAGTGGGAATTAGTCAGCACAAGGAAAGAGGAGAAAGTCAAATACATTCTGGTCAAAGGAAATAGTCTCCTACAAAAGTCACACACTTTCATTTTTACACTTTCACTTTTGCAATAAATATTCTCACAGATAGCCCAGTAGGCGCTGAAGATCCAATGGCAAACAAGAATGGCAAGGTTGGGGCCCCTTGTGGACCTAATCTTCTAATAAGGGACAATGTGGCAGCTGGTTTCCAAAGATGGCCAACTTTTAGTTCCTTCCCCTCTTGTATGCACATGGTGTTCCTCCTTCCTCCCATCAGAAGGTGGAGCTTATGTCTCCTCCCCTAGAATTTAAGCTGAGCTTGTGACTGCTTAGACCAATTGAATGTGGATGAAGTGACATTCTGGGACATCCAAGCTCAGGCATTAAAAAGGCCTAGAAGTTTCCACCTTATCCCTTTTGGAGCCCTGAGCTGCCATGTAAGGAATGCAGAATTTCATTCTGGAAAGAGAGGCTACATTAACGAGTACCAAGGCATCACATATCCAACTCCACACCACCATCTAACTGCAGCTGCCTAAGAGAGCCTTATTCCAATTATCCTGCTACTGCATAGCAGACTACTCCAAAACTTAGAGGCTCAAAACAATAACATTTATTTTACTCATACATCTTCAATTTGAGCAGAGGTTGGTATTTCCACATGATGCTTCAAATGGCATCCACTGGAGTAAATCTGACTGGGGGCTAGAGGATTCACATCCAAGCTGGTTCAACTATGTGGTTGGTAAGTTGGTGCTGCCTGTCAGCTGGAATTTCAGCCAAGTTCAAGGCTCCATATGGCCTGGGCTTCTTCAGGGAATGGTAGCTGGGTTCCAAGGGCAAGTGTTTTAAGAGAGAGCCATGGGAAGCTGTATTACCTTTAACAAACTAGCCTTGAAGTCACATGGCATCTCTTCTGCTATACTCCATTAGTTAAGCAATTCTTAATGGTATGCCTAGCTTAAGAGGAGGGGACATAGACTTCATCATTTGATCAGAGTGTAGCAAGATTCTGGAATAGCATGTAAAACAGAGAACATTATTATGGACATTTTTATCTACAGAGTCCAAGCAAGGTCAGTAGAGGAACAGCTCAGCTAGGTAGGCCCCAGTTAAGTCACAAAATCATGAGATACAGTAAAATACATGTTGTTTTTAAGCCACAGAGTTTGGGGTGGTTGGTAAATAGAGCAAACAGATCACTAGATAACTGAAACACATAAAAAAAACTATGCATCCATGCACGTATGATAAAAAAAGGTTAGAATCTGAAATATATATTTGAATACACATTTAATACAGTGATGGGAAAGATGAAGACTCAGGTAAACTTTAGATTGAACATCAAAGATGGCTTTTCTTATAATTTTTCTATAGTTTGAAACTTTTGCAATAATGTATTAATGGATAATTTCAAAAACAATATTTTTAAATGTTTATTTACTGAGAGAGAGAGAGAGAGAGAGAGAGAGAGTGTGCAGGAGTGGGGGAGGGGCATAGAGAGAGGGAAAGAGAGAATCCCAAGCAGGCTTCATGCTCAGTTCAGTGGGGTATGGGGGTGGGGGAGCTCAATCTCACAACCTGCGAGATCATGACCTGAACCAGTATCAAGAGTTGGACATTTAACTGACTGAGCCACCGGGGCCCCAAAACAAGATTTTTTTTAATATAAGCAGACAGAATTAGGTCAATGTAGAAGACAGAACAAACTCCCACCTAAAATACAACCTGCAGAGGAATGTACATATGTAAAATAACTTCTTCCCTAAAAATCCCCAAGAATCTCCATGAATTTATACACCAGAAGTGGGAAGAGGTGATGGAGCAATCCTGCAGAACCCTAAATAAAGGCCAGCCAATGTGGGCTGGTCAGGCCTTCAAAGAGGTTGCTTTTAAGGTCATTATGTAAGGCACAGCTTGCCTGAGCTCATTATTGGCCTTGAAAATATCTTCGATCACCAAGAAGACTATACATAGATTGCCTCTTGATAAAGCTAATAGTTTTTCCTCCAGCATTGAAACAGATCATAATTTTTTCATTTGAGCACCAGATAAAATTTGTGATTTGCATTAACTGTACACATTGTATAGAAAATAATACATATCTTTAAACATTAGTCTCACACACAGCCTGATAGATGCTCCACCCAAGTGGTATGTGGGAACTGAAGCACACAGAAGGAACAACGGATTCACAATACCTGTTCTTGCTCTTCACCAGTGAATAGACTGGGAGGTTCATTACTGTAATACTGCAAGTGCAGCCATCTCTCTCTCTTTCCCTCTCCTTCTCTCTCTTTCTCTCTCTCTCTCTCCTCCTCCTCCTTCCCCTTCCCTCCCTCCTTCAATAGTTGATATGAAAAACACCAATGCACATATGTCCTGACTCCTGTGTACAGAGCTGTTGGCTGTCACTTTGCTCTAGGGCAGTCACAATAACTGTCTTCTAAAGAAAGTGCAGACATTAGGCCCAAAGAGAGAATTCCATAACTCCATAATAAACATGAAGAGAAAAGCAAAGGGCAGCAATGTAGAGAAACTAAAACACTATTCCAAGACTAGAGTGAAGTCAGCTTAGCTTGGGATTTCTTAGGGTTCTCTAAGCCTTGTCATATAAATGGGTCATAGATCCATAACATAGTACCATGTAGTACAGACACCAAAGACAGTATAGAGTGATACTATTTTATCAAGTGAAAAAAATTATAAGTAGACAAGTGGTAGAGTGTACACAATCTCTGAACCTCTCATTAACCCACAGCCTAGGCTAGGTATATATAAAGTATTTACATGGCCAACCTTCCAATAGATTGGACTTTGACCCCACAATGTTCTACATGTTTATAGGGTCAGGAAAAGGAAACAGCTTTGAGAATATGTTACATGGAATCTTCCGGCCAAGGAAGGAGCCTTGTTGGAAGAAACTGGGAGAGGTTATCTTAGGAGCTAAGTTCCTGATGTCAACCTGTTGAGCTAACTCAGATATTCTGAGTCACCTCTTTCCTAAACTATCAAAAGGAAATGAGACCCCAGGTTCATCCAGATTTGTCTCTCCTCCCTGCTTTCTGTTGATGCAAGTTAAAAAGAAATGTATCTACTGTGGAAAGAGATCTCCAGATGGTACCCATGTATGATACCTACATAGTATAGTAGTAACCAATCTAGTCCTCCTTTTATGAGCATTCACCATCACCAGATACTTGAAGATACTAAAGTACAAGTGATATAAGCAGAAATCAATAATAGAAGACACAGATGAGATTTTTTTTTAAGTTCTAACTATAAGAAGGTAGTAGACCCATAATAAGGACAGACTACTAAGAAAGAGGCATTTGGAAAACAAAAAGGAGCTCTTTAACATTAAAAACATGATATCCAAAATAATACATTAAAACAAAAGGACTGAATAATAGAATGGATATGGCTAAAAATAGCCAAAATAGTGTGCTGGATGCTAAATCTCTTAGACTACAGCACAAAAGAGAGACAGATAGAAAGAGACAGAAAGAAGGAAGGAAGGAAAGAAGGGGAAAGGAGGAAAGAAAGAAATTAGACTACAAATGTAAAAATAAAATTTAAGAAATATGGAAGAGAGTTCCAAGATCCAACATGCATCTGATAAGAATTCAAGAAAGACTGAAGAAAAAGAATGGGGCACAGAAGGGATAATCAAAGAAATAATAGAAGAAAAATTGCTGAACTAAAAGACTTGAGTCATTGGGATAAAATGGTCCATCAAAGGATAAGCAGAAATGACTTTAAGTGACATATAGAAGTACTAACCAATAATATATTTATATTAAAAGACAAACTAAAAATCTCAAAAATAAAAAAAGTACCTTATAAACCAAAGAACAAATATTGAATTGGCATCTGATTTCTCATCAACAAGGTGTATTAGTAGAAAACGGAGCATATTTTCAAATTTCTAAGAGAAAATTATTTAGAATTGAGATTTCTATTTCCAGCCAAACCATCATTTATCTATGAAGATAAAATCACGGCTTCAAGTAGGCAGGGGATCAAAATTTTCAGTATTCATATATCCTCTCTGAAAAATTATCCCAGTGAAATGAAGAAATAAATCTAAAAGGAAAGACATGGAACACCTGGAATAGTAGTAAGATATACAACAAAAACCACAAAACTTACAATTGAGCCTAAATAACTATTGGTAATATGCATAGGACACAAAGCCATTATTAATAAAAGATTTCTTAAATAGTTGAGACATAATATAAGATATAATAACAATCCCAAATTATTGCCAGAGAACAAAAGAGGTACATTTGTTAAAGTATACATTTGTTACTTAAAATTTGTTAAAAGTATACATTAAGTATACATTTGTTAAAGAGCCTGAGCCTTGCTCAGGTTATAGGTTATAAATGTATTAATGCATGATGCTATAGTAATCCACATAAATGTACAAATATTTTAACTAATAAATAGAAAAGTAAAAATAAGAGGTCAATTCAGTTATCTATTGCTGTCACTCCCAGAGTCTCTGATTCAAGAGTGGTGGGAGTGGGGCTTGAGAATCTGCATTTTGAGCAAGTTTCCAGGTGACTTGAGGCTGCTAGTTCTGGGACCATACTTCAAAAATCACTGTTTCATAGTTTCATTTAAATATCCTCCTCAAACGAGATCTTCTCTAACCCAGCTCCTGGTGCATTCCATCCATTTCACATTAAAATTGTTTATTTTGTTTAATTGTTCACCATTGTTTCTCTTCTAAAAGCATAAAAGATGATAATCATAATGATATGATGGCAAAATTCTACAAATATAGAGCAGTTGCCAAATATAACATGATACATTGGTATGAAATCAAATGCCATGAATGTGAACAAGTCAGTAGGTGTTTTCTATGTCTATAAGCAGACTTTCCTGTGATGATACATGGTTCTCAAACTTGGCTGCACATTGACATCACCTTGGGAGTTTTGATAACAACTGATGCCTTGGGTCATAGCCCAAAAGACTATAATTTAATTGGCCAAGGGTGTGGCCTGGACATTGGGAATTTTAAAAGCTCCCAGGTGGTTCCTATATGCAGCCAAGATTGAGAACTACTGATCTGTAACAAGGAAATCAACTCGGATGACTACATCTTCTCTTACTCTTAAAGGACAATCAAGCTATACATAAGTTTGAATACCAATTCCTGCCCTCTCATGGATTCAATGGGAGTTTTGTCTGCTGAGAAAAAGCAGATACAGCCTTCCAGCCCCTTCCAGCCACAATTTCCACTGAATAGACATTGCTTTATGGTACATTGCCTGCCCACCCCCAACATATTTCACAGCAATTGTAACAACGGTATGAATTACAAGTGATACGTTTTGAATGTTATTACCCATTTCCCCGTATCTTGACATTTGAGATGTAACCAAGATCTTTGCATCCCTTGGATTGGTTCAAGGGAGAGATTCTGATTAATGTTCTTTCAACTCCCATATGAAACACATGGCTTGTATTAGAGACAAGATGAATGAATTGATACATTAGGAACTGCCTTTGCATTAGATGAACATGACTTACTAAAGCCAGGAATGTCCTAATGATTAAATCTATCCATGTATTAGTACATGTACCTCTTTAAGGGAGCAGCTCTTTTAAATGGGTTGTGTTCACTAGCAAAGCAAAAAAAAAAATCTTCCCCATCACTGAACAGAATCATCATTCATCCACATAAGTGTGAACATTAGAAATTTAATGAGCTGACAGTGCAAAAATAAATTTACCTTATTCTCTGCTCTGATCACTTAAATTTGCTCTCCTTCAAATCTTAAGTTTAAAACTACAAAAATCTATTGCCAAAATTCATATTTTTGCAAATATTAAACTTGCCAGATGAAATCAGGACATCTGGTTAAATTTAAATTTCAGATAAGCAACAAATACTTTTTAGTATAAGTATATCCCAAATATTGCACAGGACATACTTATACTAAAAATATATTTGTTGTTTATTGAAATTTCAACAACTAGGTGTCCTGTATTTTTATTTGCTACATCTGGCAACATTAACTACTATGGACTCCACATAGTGGAGTCACGTTCTTCAGCTTTCAGGGACTTTGGTGGATATTTGGTCAGAAGACATGGTCTTATCACTAAATCAATGTATTAAATTTCCATGCTGATATAAATATCTCTCTATAGACAGACAGTACCAACAAGTTAACCTCAATCTGACATGAATGAAAACCATTTCTAAGTGGTTATAGTTTCTAAAACAGAACTCCATCTACAATAAATGTAATTATTTCACTAAAATTGTTTGCATGTGTTCTTTCCTGCACCAGGCCACATTGCTGTACCATCTCAGCTGCCTTCCTCTGTTACTCTGCAGACCTTTCTTTGCCCATATCTTTGATTTAAATTTATCATGACACATTTTTAAACAATAGCAGGAAACCTCACTTATGACTTTAATTATAAAATGGTGTTATAAAATTATATCCACATTTTACTTTTGGCAGGAGGCAGTGCCTATTTACCATGAATATCTCACTTTGGCCTCTGCAGTTCTCTGGCTGATTTCAGTGCTTACTGTATGTAATTGATATAAAAACACAAGTTTAGGAAGCAGTTATTGGAACTTGTTAAAAGAAGTAGCCACATTCATAAATACTTTCATTTTGCTATGGAACATGCCAAGAGGATTAATAACATGCTTTGGGGAATATGGGAGAAATTCTGTCTTTTTAAGGAAAAACTGATATATTTTGCTCTTATGTTAATTGTTTGGCTATAAGATCTAGAGCTTTGTTTCTCTTCAAATCTCAACTATGTCTAATAAGAAAAAAGTGAGCTAGACATATATGCATCTCAATAAATACTTGTTGGTACTTAAATAATTCTATCGTCTTTTATTAGTGAAAAAAATATAGAAATGTGTCCATCCTCTAAGAGGTATAACATAAAAGACCACAATAAAATCAGAAAAGGCCACATCTTTGGAATGCAGTTTAACGTTGCCTGAGAATCTTAATAAATTTTAAAATAGAAACTTTAAAAATAAAAACTAGTGGTGCTTTTCCATGAATGCAGGCAAGTTTCCATATTTTTCTGGCTTGAAGGCAAACATGGTTCATAGCATAAAAGGGTTGCATCATTTGAATTTATTGTTTACACACTACCAAAAAAAATATTTCACTTAGCACAGAACAAACACACAGAGGGGGAAAAGTAAGAGAATTCAATAAATTGTATTCACAGTCCTAATAAAGGGGGGGGAGGAGAATATTCATAGTCATTCACTCATTTTTGACAATTATATGAGCTAATAATGTATATCCTTAGGAACCTCAGAAATTGGGTCAGGAAAGAGAAATCTGTGACAAATAATAGCATAGATTAGATTGGTGTGCACTATGAAGTTTCTCCAAGATGTGGCCCCAATTTTCAAGTTGTTTACCATCTAACTTGAGTGATATAAGCAGGAAATAACAAAGTGCTAAATGGTGTGTTACAAACTCTAAAAACAATAAAGACCAGCAAGAGAGAGGGGGTAGAAGTCAGAAGAATCCCAAGGCTTAAATAATATTTAGGTAAACATAGATTAGATAAAATGTAGCACTCTGAGGGAGTGGCCACTGGGGATAATACACCACACTGGTGGTTGCCAAAATAGCAAAAACGCAAAAATGGAAACTGATAGTAAAGATGTTAGTCATGTATAGGGTGGTCATGGCATCTTTAAAGGAAGAACTATTTAAAGGGAAGGAGAATATAAACAAGAAAATTCAAGGGAATCACATTAACTACTGACTTTCAGAAATGGAGTGACCTAAGAAAAAAGACAATTTAGTCTCAGAACCACCAAAGTATATGTCAGAGAAGCACAATCCCTAAAAACCCTGAAGATGCATTCTCTTTGCTTCTCTTCCTCTGTTCCCACAATACAACCTCTCATGATTATGATGAGCAAAGCTATCTATGAGACAAATCTACAGTGGACACAGGCATTATAGCTAGCACTAAGTACCTTCTCTTATAAATTTCTATACTTACGCAGATGGTAGTAGCTGCCATTCTAAAAATATAATCCCTGTGTACCTGGCATTGTACTAGTGTTTGATTAACATTATCTCAGATCATCAGCACAGTACATTTAATTCTAATACATCTAATTCATTTAATTTCCTCTTTTAAAAATAAATTGCAGGTATCAGCACATTTTACACATATACATTTCAGTATGCATATCATTAATTAGAGTTCAACATTACTTCAGTTGTTTTTCTTTTGAGATAAACTGAAATACAACGAAACACACAAAAATTAAGTGTATTAGTCAATGAGTTTTGATAAATGCTTATACCTATACAACCCAAATGACTCTCAAAATACAGAACATTCCCATCTCCCAAAAAATTCCTTCTCAGTCAATCCCCACCCCACCTCATAGGCAACCATTGCTCTTAGGTTTTTTTTCTACCATAAATTATTTTGCCTTAGAGTGTGTTTTTAACGTATAGCTTTGGTCTCCACCACAATCAACTGAAAGAACTTTTATGTTCTCTTATGTATTTATATAAAGATTTATATAAATCTGAAGATTCTGAAGATTCTTATGCCAGTATACCCCTCTGTGAAAGGTTAGATAATCTGATTTATTTATGATCTTTCTATGTGTTGCCACCTAAGGGAAACTTTAATTCCAAATAATTCTGGGGAATCTAGGTAGCTTAGATGGTTAAGTGGTGACTCTTGATTTCAGCTCAGGTCATGGTTCATGAGATGGAGCCCTGCATCAGGCTCCATGCTGACAGCACAGAGCCTGCTTGGGATTCTCTTTTTCCCTCTCTCTCTGCTCTTCCCCTGTTCACACTCTCTCTCTCTCTCCCGCAAAATAAATAAAATAAACTTAAACACACACACACACACACACCCAAAACAAAAACAAAAACAAAAACAAGACAGAATAAAAAAACCAAATAGTTCTTCTCTAATTCGTTTTAATTCTCAGTAATCATGTTCACAACAAATTACACCTATTTAAGGTAAGGAACTATATGATTTACCTAAGTACTACAACACACGGTGGAGGCTATAATTGTGAAAATGAGTCAGCAAAACAGTGCTGTTATTGGAGGTAGTGGGGACAGAGGTAATTCTAGATCAATGGAATCTGACCTATGAAAACATGAAACAATTCTCTTGTGGATTAAACTCTATCATCTGCTTAAGAAAAATCAAGTTAGTCAAATATTTAGGAGGTAATAGAATTGTTTTAGTAGCAAGTGATAAAAATCTAATTGAAACTATCTTAAGCAAAAGAAGATTTATCAACTCATATAATTAAAACACACAGGGGTAGAACTGGCTTCATACAAAAAAATCAAATAATGTCATCAGTACAAAGTCTTTATCTCTGTGCATGTAGGTGGCTGTGCTTTGGAGAGGGGGATGTCTTGACTGTGCTTTCCTTCATGTTGATTCCTTTCAAACAATGGCAGTGTTGGCCACCAGCTAGGACTGCTACCTCACAATGCCCTTAGCACTCATAATCTTAAAAGGAAGTAATACTTCCTTCTCAGAAGTTCTAGAAAACCACTATGACCAAGGACTTGTAGTCATATGTGTACCCTTAGAGCTGGTGGTGTAATAAGTCTCACATAATGAGTAAGGTGACCAAGAGTCAGGAGGAGGTTTAGCAAGGGAAAGTGCTATAACCAAAGAAAGGGAAATGGATGGTGATCAGGCAAAAGCCATATGTGTTAACTACAAGAAACTCACCAAAAATGGCCAACATAAAGGATTAACTGAAGTTAGACTATTTGACCTAGAAGAGGAAATACTGAGTGATAGGTAGTGTTTTTTCTTCAAAACCAGGGATTATAAAATAAATTAAGGGTGATAACAAACAATGATTCCCTCAGATTCAGGCAAGGCAGAATCCTCTCTGTCCTGGCTCTAGAAGGTTCCACATATCACAAAAGTGAACAAATTTATCAAAGAACACATGGGTACCTCCATCACTCAGAATCTGATGCTCAACAATGGAAGAATACTGCAAGCAGAACTCCAAACATCCATTCTCATGATTAACAATGTTCAGACCCGAGAAAATCACTTTCTATATATTCTCACCTATGTGCTCAAAATAAAGGCAAATGCTATATCCAAATGCTGGACAGGTATGTCAGAGTGAGGGAATGGTTGGAAGATTTGAGTGCAGAGATACTTGGGTGAGCAATAAAACTAATCACCTTGTCACACTCTTCCTCCGAAAGAAATGCATTCAACAGGTCCTGGTATGATAAAGATCATTTCCCATAATGCCTAAGTATTTTTGTTTTTGTTTTGCTTCTCCAGAAACAACTCATGGTTCCAATGGCATTCATGAATGAAATATGGTATTTTCAACAGTGTACAGGCAGTGAGGAACATTTTCTAATATTAATTTATATTACCCTATAACTTGTACATACACAGGTCTAGATTAAATGTGAAGTTAAATGTAGATCCTTTGCATTGGTAACTAAACAGTCATTGAAGAGTAAACTTAAAAATAGTTTTATTTTTATAAAAAGTTTAACCTTTAAATACATTTTTCACTAATTAAATAAAGATGATATAATTTATATTGTATATCACTTAGCTATAATTTATATTTGGGTTACTAATTTTGATAAGTAACTTGTAAAATACTTAGAAGAAAAATAATTTTCAAACAAATGAATACAATTTTAATTTTGCAATTTTTACCTTTACTTTAATTTACATTTTGGTGAAAATATTAAAAGTCTGCATACTGATTATAATTATATTTTATTTTTAATCTTTTAGATCAATGAAAGCCATCAAACCAATATCAATTTTGTGAAAATAATGATGTAAAAATACAGTGATTTTGCTGAATGAATGCAAGAAAAAATTTATGAAATTAACTTAATAATTACGTTGATCCTTTTTACCTATCCAAATATGGCAGATCCATCAATAGAAGAGACATCAACAATAATCATTAAATCTGTCATCTCTGACATTTTATAAACTTTCTGTCAAGTTCATTAAAATAACAGGACAGAACATATTTTCACTTAGTGTGTTATTTTATTATTTCCAGTTGTAGCAACTAAACCAAATGCAGATGAAACTAATGCAGATCTTTTCCCACTATAAACACAAAAACATGTGGTAAAATACCAAAAAAAAAAGAAAAAGAAAAAAGTATCTGCAAATCCAAGAGGTAAAGAAAATATGTGCATATGTTGACAGCAGGCCAATCTCAAAACCCTTTAATACACAGTCACAGGAGAAAGGTAGGATCTTTTCACCTGTGGGAAGACAAAGATAAGATCTTGGGCACAGATGGGGCAGGTGCTTCTGAAATATTTGCATGAAAGGAAACTGGAGAGGCTGCTCCTTTCGTAAAAGGAGACCTAGAGAAAATCAGCTCTTTGACTTGCTAAAGGATCAAGGAAGCTTGCCCATTCTCAAAAGTTTGAGTGAAATAAAATAAAATTTTTCCAGAAGAAATTAAAATGTCAAGCCTAAGAAATTCTAGAATTTATACCATTTCAAGTGATGCCAGAATTCAAGGTGACTGGATAATCTAAAAATCCCAAGGATCTTTGGCAGGAGCAAAGCAAAACTCCTATGTAGTTTGCAGACAGCACCCATAAACATACATCCAAAACAATTTTAAGTCCTGACAAAGATAAATTCACATTCAAAAATTACTCACCACACAAGGAAATGATCCACCATCAGAGGAAATCAGCAGACACAAAAAACCGGAATACGTATCATGTCAAGAATTTGAAATAATAGGGGGCGCCTGGGTGACTCAGTCAGTTAAGCATCCGACTTCAGCTCAGGTCATGATCTCATGGTTCATGGGTTCGAGCCCTGCGTCGGGCTCTGTGCTGACAACTAGCTCAGAGCCTGGAGTTTGTCTTTGGATTCTGAGTCTCCCTCTCTCTCTCTGACCCTCCCCTGCTCATGCTGGCTCTCTCTCTCTCTCAAAAATAAATAAAACATTAAAAAATTTAAAAAAAAGATTTTGAATAACAGAATAAGCTGAGAAAGATTAGAAAATCAGTATGTTTCTAATAAAGAGCTCAGAGAAGAAATGGAAACTATAATTAAAGAATAGAATACTCTAGGAAACAATAGCTGAAGAAAGAACCAGTGACACTGAAAATAAATCTCAACAAATAGATTAGTTAAATTGAAAACGGAACAAAAAAGAAGTAGTATAGAAAAGAGAACAGAGAAAATTATCCAGAAGTAAAAGGGGGGGAAAGAGGTGTGGAAAGATAGGGCAGAGTAGGAAGATTTAACCTACAGAAAACTAGAGTTCCAAAAAGAGAAAACAGTGGCAATACTTGAAAAGATAATGGCTAAGAATCTTCCGGAATTGATGAAAAACATAAATCCTCAGAACAACAGTGCACAAAACTTATAAGCATAAAAAATAAAGATAATCCATACCTAGATATATTGTTTAAGTATTGCAAGCATAAAAAATAAAAATAAATCCACACCTAGATATATTTTAATAAATGTGGAGGACAGAAAAGATAAAAAGAGATTCTTAGAAAGAAAAAATAGGGACAAATTAACTACAAAGATCAGAAGGTTCTCCATAGTAACAGGTGTCAAAGGACAATTAAAAATAGCTTCCATGTGTGGAAAGAGCTAACTATGGCCTTAAAACTCTGTAACCAGCTAGTCAAAATACAAAATGAAACTAAAATAGATATATTTTTAGTTATCTAAAGTCTAAGAGAATGTATTATTCAAAGACTTTCACTGAAAAAACCACCAACGCATGTTCTTCAGTAACAGGTTAATTTAATCCAGAAGGAAAGGGAGATGCAAAGGCAATTGTGAGCAAAGAAATTATTAAGTATACAGTGACAATAATAATAAAAATGACTAATGTGTATAGTCAAACATAAGACAATAAAATAAGACATATGACAATGTATAGCTAAACATAAAACAAAGGAATCCTGAGAAATTGGAGAGGATGGTAATCAAGAGTTGATAACATGAATTAATCATTCTAAGGGATGGATCAAAGTAAAGGTAGAGATGTTTATTATATTTAAACTTGGCTAAATCAAGTATGCAAGTTTAAAATTTAAGTGTAATCCCTAAAACCACAGAAGTAGACTCTATAATTTTCAAACCAATAGAGAGGAAAAAGGAGGGAATGAGGAAAAAATAACACCTGAAAAAGAAAGAAAAGTAAAGGAAAACCATGGTATACAAAAACATGAAGATGATGGAAATAAATTTCAAGTGTAACAATACTCACAAGAAATATAATTAAGCTAGGCTTGCCAGTTAAAAAATGAAGATCCTCAGAATGGATCTGTAATGATTTTTAATCTAACTGTAGGCTGGTTAGGAGAGATATGATGACATAGATGACATAGAAATTATCAAAGAAAGGAATGACAAAATAGATCAGGATTTCTAGTTAAACATTAGAAATTTAAATAAATTATTTATCCTTACTCACCTCTAAATCCCCCAAAAGGAATAAAGGAAGGAATAAAAACACCCACAAAGGCAACAGAAGAGATGAGAAATGTCAGCACAGTTTGGGAAGAAGGAAAGCAGACAGATAAGTGGTAACTGACTCAGCAGACCAGAGAAAGCTAAACCCAGCAGCCAGTCTGCAGGAAGTAAGAAGGCAGTATGAAGTATCTGACTCACATAGCAGAAACCCAGAAAGGCCTGAAATGGAGGCATCAAGTTCCCCTAAAAGCCCAAAAAGGGACAGCATTTAAAAGAGGAAGTTTGATTGAAATTCTACATAAGAAATTATTCCCCTCTCCAAATATGCAGGGCCTCTCATCCCTAGCAAGAGACATATCTATACCTCCAAAAGGTTGTATCAGATAGGATCATAACCGGAAGAACAGGCACAGCGAGGGGCAGGTGTGACATGCCAAACTGAAACAGGAAGATCATTTGATAATGAGACTATAAATGCCCTGTTGTCTTGGCACTGAAAACATTGACCATCACATCTAACCTATAGACAGGACATTAAATGTTCCACCCTGGGGAAACTGAACAGTCCAAAAGAAAACCTACATACATTTAGACTTGGGTGTCAGACAAACACCTTAGTAATTAGGTATCTTCCTTGACAATCTACAGTAAACGTTTATCACTCTTAATTAAAATAGATTAGATGTATTGCCTGTAATGGAGAAAAGCAAGGATTTCTGTTATCATTGTTTTAATTCAACATTAGTCTAGATTTCTGAGCTGGACAATGAGATGAGAAAAGAAATAAGAGGTGTAAGTAAGAAGTAAATCATGCCGCATATGATTTCACACACACACACACACACACACACACACACACACACAAAACCACAGGAAAATACCAAACGATTAAAAGGTTTAAAATTCAGCAAAAGTGCTGACAAAAAAACAATATACAAAAATCAATAGCCTTATTAAATACTAGAAACAAACCTTAGAAGACTTACCAAAAAAAAAAAACAAATCACAGTAACAAGGAAAACTATATCAGGAAATAGAAAAATCTAACAAAAGATACAAAAATCCTTAATGGGGAAAATTAATAAATGTAGTCAAAGGCTGGAGAGGATTACTAAATTAAAGGGAATACTTTGGATAGAAAGACAATATCAAAAAAAGAAGTCAGTTCTCCTCCAAATGAATCTGTAATTCCACTCAAAATCTCAAAAGAATATTTTTTAAGGAGCTTGGCAAACTGACCAAAACTTTATTACGTAGGATCAAAAAATAAGGAGTAAAAGTTGCTAAGATTGAGGCACTTGGGTGGCTCAGCCGGTGAAGCATCCAACTCTTGATTTCAGCTCAGATCATGATCTCATGGTTTGTGAGACTGAGCCCCACGTCAGGCTCTGCGCTGATAGCACCTGGAGCCTGCTTGGGATTCTCTCTCCCTCTCTCTCTCTCTCTGCCTCCCCTGCTTGCTCTCTCTCTTTCTCTCTCTCAAAATAAATAAACTGTAAAAAATTAAAAAATAAAGATGACAGATGCCACTTCTGTTCTCTTTTAAAAAAAGTTATTAAGATTTATTGAATAGCTAGAATAGTTAAAATGATCTGTATTAGCACAGAGATAGAAAAACATCTGGCTTTCAATTAATCTCACTTTTAGGCATCCCACTTTTATCTATCACCTCCTATCTTGCCAGCTCACTTTTTCCAGCACCCACAACTAAAGCAATCCATTAAACCTGCTGGGCCCTAGAATTGTTTTATTTTACCACCTCTTCACTATCCCTCACCATCCTTATGTCTTCATGTCCTTCTCACCATCTTTACCCCCAAGTCCCTTATTCCTCCTGTATCCCTCTTTTAAAAAAAAATAATAATAAACTCACTTGGCAGAACCCAATCTCTTGTTAAATCTGACCCTTCACTTTCTATGAACCTACATTAGTGTTGCCCAACATGGGAAGCAGATAATGTGCAACCATGTTAAGTGGCATCTGTACATGGGCCTCTGGGCACTAGCAAACATACTACCCTGACCCTGCATGTTCCTACTCTGCCAAATGGCTATTTATGTTTTCTTATTTCCTCAAACCTCCAGCACTTCTTCCTCCATCCTCACTTTGTAAATTGCTATGTTTCCTGGTGTCCTGAGGAAACTGAAGAATCAAGTCAAAATTTTTTTTAGGTTATCAACATAGGAACAATAATTTGACTGAAAACATTTCAACAACTGTGCAAAGTAGAGGACAATAGTACAATATCATCAAAGTACTAAGAGAAAATTAATTCTTAACCTGTCCTATACCTGGCTATATTTATTCAAGAATGAAAGTAAAAAATCAAAATTGAGATTATTTACTACTTTGAAGCATTCATAAAGGAACGTACTCTGTGGAAAAGGTAAAGGAATCTATAATGAGAGTTCAGTGACAGAGGAAGGCATAGTGAGAAAACTGGTAAATATACAAGCCTCTATAAACAGGAACTGTATACAATAATCATAATAACATTTAAGCTGGGGGTTAAAGTTAAAATAGAAATATGGGGCACCTGGGTGGCTCAGTTAGTTAAGCATCTGACTTTATTTCAGCTCAGGTCATGATGTGGGGTCTGAGCCCCACATCAGGCTCTGTACTGTTAGCTTAGGATTCTCTTTCTCTCCCTCTCTCTGCCCTTCTCCCAGTCTCTCTCTCTTTCCCTTTCTCTCAAAATAAATCAACTTCAAAAAAATAAAATAGAAATAAAATATTGGAAAACAATAAAATGTATGATGGTGGGGGGTGACTGTAGTTAAAGTGGTCTAAAAAGATCCTTGAATTGTATGGAGAAAGGTAGCAATATTAACTTTAGACTTTAAGTATGCATGTTAGTTAGTATTATAATAATAACCACTAAAAGAAAAAGCATAAATATTTCCAAGAGTAAAGAAAAAAACACTATAAAGTTTACTGATCAAAAAGAGGGCAAGAAAGTAAAAAAAAAAAAGTAGCAACTTAGAAAAATCAGTTCATACTCAAAATAACAAATTAAGATGGTAAAAATAAATGTACTAGTGATCATAATTAATGTTACTGGACCAAACTAGCCCATTAAGACAAAAGGTTGTCAGACTGGATCCAACCACCTGCTGTTTTCAAAAGACATATATCAGATATAAGGACACAGCAATATTGAGAGTTAAATGATATAAACAGTTCATCTCAAGTAAGCATTAATCAGAAGAAAGCTGGTACATGTGCGCCTGAGTGGCTCAGTCGGTTAAGCATCCACCTCTTGATTTTAGCTCAGGTCATGATCTCATGGTCGTGGGATTGAGCCGCATATCAGTTCTGCACTGACAGCACAAAACCTGCTTGGGATTCTCTGTCTCCCCGCTCTCTGCCCTTCCCCTGCCTGTGCGCTGGCTCTCTCTCTCGCGCGCTCTCTCTCTCTCTCTCTCTCTCAAATAAATTAAATAAATAAATAAATAAAAGCTGATATAGTGATATTAACATCAGATGGTATAGACTTTAAAACAATGTATTATCAAAGAGAAAAGGTGATGATAAGTCATTTACCTAACCAGGATGCTATATAAGTCTAACCTTATATGTACCTGAAAACAGGGTGCTACAATATGTAAGGCAAAAAGTATAGAAGAAAAATAAGGATAAATGGAAATTTAAACATACTAGGTAAACCATGCAGAAAAAAGTATATAAAATGTACAAACAACCAAATTAACAAGTTAAATCTAACAGACATATATAAAACCACATTAAAACACACATTTATCTCAATCACATTTGGAATACTTAGAAAAACTGACCACATACCAAGCCCTAAAGCAATTTTTAGTAAGTTTCAAAGCATATGTATCATACTGATCATATATTCTATGATATCATTAAGTAGAAATAGGTAAGAAAAGAATAAATAAAATATTCTGGAGATTTAAAAACACATTTCCAAATAATTAAGTGTCTATAAAAGAATTATAGCAAAAAATTTAACAGTACTTAAAATTAAACAATAATGGGAATACTACATTCCAAAGTTTTGGGAATGTGTCTATTATGATAATACAAGGAGATTATTTCTTAGAAAAAATTATCTTAGAAAGAAAAGTTGACAATCGAGGTACTAAGCACCCAGTTTAAAAAGTTAGAAAAAGAGTAAAATAATCTCAAAGCAGAAGGAAAAAATTAAGCAAAGAGAAGAAACCCAATGCTATCTTTCAAATGAACATATGATAGAGACGATGGCTTAGCAGGAAAAGAAGAGAAGGTCAAATAATCCATTTAAGAATTAAAAAGGCGGCAAACTTGTAGATAAAACAAAAATTAAAATAATCACAGATACTATGTAAATTTTATGGCAATAAATTTAAAAATTAGATGAAACAGACATTTCTTAGAAAAATGTAATTTACCAAAACAGACCAAAGACGTAGAAATAAAAATTTAAAAACTGAGTCAGCAGTTCAAAAAACAAATCTACTTGGGGAAAAAACACCATGTCTACATGGTTCTAGATACAAGTTATACAAATAGTCAAGGAATATTTGATTCTACATTATATAAACTCTTCCAGAAAACAGAAAAATTGGAAATGATCCCTATTTCTTATAAGACTATCACAATCTTGAAACCAAAATCAGACATGAAAAGCAAAAGAAAGGAAAACCACAGGAGAGTGTCCCTTATGAACATCAATACAAAAATCCTAAACACAAGACTCAGGTTGAGCCTAATAATACATTAACAACAGACAAAGCATGACCAACCTGGACATGAAAGAATGGCTCAACCTTTTAAAAAAGGAGCAGGCTATAATTCACTATATTAGTGAATTAAGGAGAAATCCCATAGGATCATTGCATCATGTTTTACTGAAGGCCTTTTCTGAATATAACATATATTTATGGCTTTTAAAATAAATTAAATCTCTTAAAGAGAAATTGAATGGAACAGACTTAACCTAATAATGGGAATTTCCCCCAAATCCACAGCAAATGTCATACTTAAAGGTGGAACATTGGGAAACATTACCTCTAAAATCAGGACCAACATAAGTAAGTTACTATCACTGTTTCTGCTCAATCTTGTACAGAAAGAAATGAAAAGTATAAAGATTAAATGAACTGTACACTGTATGTGGAGACCCTGAGCATTAGCAAGAAAGAAAAGTGTCCTTATTATAAACTATATAACAGTTATCTATTGCCGTGTATCAAACTATCAAATTAGCTAAAAACAAGAAACTTTTATTACTTCAAACAGTTTCTGAGGATCAGGATTCTAGAAGCAGATTAGAGACCCAGGGTCTCTGAAGAGGTCATAATCAAGATGTCTGCTGAGGCTACGGTGGTCTGAAGGCTTAACTGGGACTAGAAGATCCATTTCCAAGTTGGCTTACCCACTTGGCTATTGGCAGGCGGCCTAGGTTCCTCTCCATGTGGACTCCTCCACAGCGCTGCCTGTGTGTTCTCTTGACACGGCAGCTGGCTCCCCCCAGAGTGAATCATCACAGAGAGAGACAGGACAAAACGGAAGCCTCAGTGTCTTTTGTAACCAAATCTCAGGGTGGCACACCATCACATTCACATGTGTCTATTTGTTAGAAGTCACTGAGCCCAGCCCATACTCAGTGGAGGAAGATTAGGCTCTAGCTCTTGAAGGGGAAAGTCACAATGAATTTGTGCATATTTTTAAAACAAGTAAAATTCATGAGGTAGAGAATTCAAAAGAATATGCATATAATTCCTTATGATTAATAAGAAAGTGGACCAAGGTTGCCAGAAACCATATCAATATACAAAATTCACTTGCATTTTTATACAGGAGTAACAGAGTTCAAAATGCAAATTTTAAATAAGATATAATATTAATTGATGGGAAGACTTAATTTTTTAAATGTAATAGTCCGCAAATTAATCTATAAATTTTCACTGTCCTTGACACACTGATTCTAAGATTTTCATAGAAGAGAAAAAGTCCAAAAATAATCAGGAAAGATTTGAAGATAAATACAGAAACCTGCCTTACCAAATATTAAGGCTTATTTTAAAGCAATAGAAATCTCTTGCTGATTCCCCCTTAGCTCATTCTAGGTCTAGAGTTCTGGAGATGGAGTTTTCGCTGGCCTTGGTTTTCAGTGCTCAAGGCCGGGGGAGCCATCTTGTATCATGTCCACTTTGAGGCTCACCATCTCTGTTTCCTCCCTCATATTCCATCTGTTCAGGACTCCAAAGTGCTCTGTTTGACTTTTTTGACTTCCTTTTTTCATCAGATAATTCTTCCTTCCATGCCATAACATGGGCTATTAAACTCTTGTTTAATAATTGCCATGCTTTTTAAAGAATTATATGTTCTTCTGAGTCTGTTGTCACTACAGACTCATGACAAAATCTGCTTGTACCTTCTGAAATTTGTTTGAGGTTACAGAAAATAATGCAATTCTTTCATTGGTAGACAGATCACTGTTTCATATACAGTACTTGAGAACAAGACTGATAACTGTATTTACAATAAAAAAAAAACAAATAAATTGAGGGGTTTTTTGTTTTTGTTTTTAGCTCTGCTAGTGCTCTGGGTAAAGCTAGGACAAAATTAATCGGTCTTCAACAAGCATTGACATTAATAGCTGATGCCAAGAGAGCTTTTACTATTTGCTATTCTATGCTCCTTATATGAATTAACATTTTTAATCATTATGACAACCCAAGATTATCCTGTTATTATCTTCATTTTACAAATAAAGAGATGGAAGCAGAGAGAGGCTAAGTAGTGTGTCCAAGGTCATCCATTTTGAAGAAGCGAAGTTGGGATTTATTATTATTTTTAAATGTTTATTTATTTTGAGAGACAGAGAGAGGCAGAAAGAGAATCCCGCGTCAGATGCTTAACTGACTTAACCACCCAGGCACCCTGCAGAGTGAGGATTTAAATCATGTACTGGCTCAGAGTTTCAGGTCCTTTACATGAGGCTAGTGTTACCCACCATACTATGCTACACAGGTTCTCAGTGTGCCGTCCTGGCACCCATGGCAGCAGCATCACCTGGAGGCATGTTAGAAAGGCACAGTTTTTGGCAATGGCCCAACCTACTAACCCAGAAATTCTGAGGGATGGGATCAAGTAATCTGTGTTGAAATTAAGCCCTCCAGGTAATTCAATGCATGCCAACATTTGACAACCACTGTTGACTGCCATGTACCTAGTAATTTTTTTACTTATCCTTTGAGTTATGTCTCCTTTGGGATAAGTAGGAGAAACTCCTACCTTAGCATTCGCATGCAGACTGGGTTCTAGTGTGCTGTTTTGAGGCAGGAGGATGCTACCAATAGTCTCACTAGCCCTTCATTTTCTCATTTGTTGATAGATATGGCACTCTTTCGTTACCTTCCTGGTTGCTGTCAGGGCGGGGGGAGGGAGGATGAAGGAAAGGCTCTATGTGACTGGCGCTTTTATTTTATTTTATTTTATTTTATTTTAGAGAGAGAGAGAGAGAGAGAGAGAGCGGGAGAGGGACAGAGAGAGAGAGAGAGAGACAGAATCCAAAGCAGGCTCCAGGCTCTGAGCTGTCAGCACAGAGCCCCATGTGGGGCTTGGACTCATAAACCGTGAGATCATGACCTGAGCCAAAGTCAGACACTTAACTGGCTGAGCCACCCAGGCATCCCTGTGATTGGCTTTTTTAATAAAAGATGGCACTGATAAAATTGAAAGCTTGTAGTAAGTCATAAAAGCTGATCATCCATAACTGAGGATTAGCTATAATTATACTGCTCATAACTAAATAAGATAGGGAAAAGTATGAAATTTTGTTCCTTTCTTTTAAATTAACCTTTACTGACACATTTACTATAGATGGAGAATGCTAGAATAGAGCAGTTTTCATATTCTTTTCACAAAACCTCCAAAGCCATACAGTAAGTATAGCATTACTCCTGGCCTCCAACCAATGAGAGGCAATTTTGCTGTCTTGTTTGATTTTTGTCTCTTAAGGCAGGTCCTTCTCTGACACGCTAATTTTTACTGATCACTCCCTGGAGTTCTTTATTTCTCTTTGACACCGAGAGAAGTTATTTGTTCTCTCCTGCTTTTCCCACCTGTCTCTTCAAGTTTTCATTCCTCCTGTCTTTTTGGTATTTTGAAGAACCACTTTGTAAAATGCTAACCTTGGTTTTTTTCTATGCACCCAAATTCAGTTCCTGCAGCAAAACCATATGTGCCAACCCACGTGATGTTCAGCTGCTACCTATCAGCAGGTGTGGCCTGGGGAAAGGATTAGAGCAGTGTTTCTCAAACTTTAATGTAGTACAAGGCACCTGGGCAATCTTGTTGAAATATAAATTTCACTTCTCATATGCTCTTGGGCCCACATTTGGAATGGCAATGCTCTATCAGTGGTTCTTGACCTTGACTGCACATTGGAATCACCTGGAAGGCTTTAAAAACTATCAATGCTTGAGTTGCACTTCATAGATCTTGCCTCATTTGATCTTAAGTGGGGCACAGGCATTGGTTAAAGCTCCCCCGTGTGACCCTAATATGCAGACAGAAAAAGAGGAAGCATCTCCTTCAGTGGCTCCCTGAAACTGTATCTCATGATGTTCACAGAGATGTGTTCTAACTGATCTGAGGTAGAAGCATATAGTGGTAGAGAGCAAGACATTGGATCTTGACCTCCTGGATTGGAATCCCAATTCCCATGCATATTAGCTGTGTGACCATAGACAATTTAATTAACCTCCCTGTGCCTTGGTTTCCCAATCTGTAAAGTGGGGATAAGATAGCATATCCTATTAAAGGGTTATTTTGAGTTAAAGTGCAAAGGTCTTAGACCTATATATCAGTTCTCTATTGCTACTTAATGAACTACCCAAAACTTCGTAACTTAACACAAGTATTTAAAATCTCACAGTTCCTACAGGTCAGGAGTTTGGGAGTACCTTAGCTAGGTTTGGCTCAGAGTTTCTCATGAGGTTGCAGTCAAAATGTCAGCTGGGTATGCAGTGATCTTGACAGGGGCTAGAGGATTATCTACTTCCAAAATAACTCAGAGACATGGCTGTTAGCTGGAGCCTTAGTTTTTCACTACTTGGATATTTCCATAGGGTGGCTTAAATCTCCTTACAACATGGCAGCTGGTTTCCCTGACAGAGTGATCTGACAGAGAGAGAGAAAAAAAGGAAGTCACAATGGTTTTCTGTGATGAGTCTCAGAAGTCACACCATCACACCTGTCACATTTTATTCATTTATTCATCCACACTCAAAAGAAGGAGAATGAAGTTCTATCAAAGAGAGGAATATCAAGGGATTTATTTATGGATGTAATTTAAAGCCACTACAGACAGCTTTTGGTTCATGGTAAGTAATATGTTAAATATGAATTATTCTCATTAGCTGGTCTGATATCCCTGTCTGAAAATGTCTAATGGCGCCATGTTGCCTTTTAGAATCAGCCCTGACCAATGAAACTTTCCGTGGTGTTGGAAATGTTCTATTTCTGCACCATTTGGCATAGCAACTACTATTCCCTTATGGCTATTGAATATTTGAAATGTGGCTAGGGAAACTGAGGAACTAGATTTTAAATTTTATGTAAATCTATATAATTCCAGTTTAAATTTGGGGCACCTGGGTGTCTCAGTCAGCTAAGCGACCGACTTCAGCTCAGGTCATGATCTCACAATTTGTGAGATCAAGCCCCGTGTTGGGCTCTTTGCTGATGGCATGGAGCCTGCTCTCTCTCTTCCTTTCTCTCTCTCTCTCTCTCTTAAAAGAAATTTTAAAATATTCTGGCCCAGGACAAGGGTTTAAGTCAATCTGCAAGTTTTAAAAATGTAACACACTAAAAATGAAAATATCACAAATTGAACTCTTGGTCCTCCATAGTCCAGCCCCATGCTCTTCCAACTGACCTTCTACTTCCTCTCAACCACTTTTTGTCCCATGCAAACCTACCGCTTACAACTGTTCCTAAACAACCTGATGCTGCAGCGGCCACAGCTGTGCAAACATTAGTCCTTCAACTTGAAACTAGCTCCTTCTCTTAACTTAACCCTTTCCATCCTTTAAGGCCAAATCAAAATCCACATTCTCTGCCCTCCCAGAGTAAAATTAATTTCTCCTTCCTCCATGTTCCTGCACTTCTTTTAAGCTATTCTGTTAATAAACATCCTGCCTCATGGTATAGTGAATGGGTGTTCACCTGCTTCCCTTCCTCAGTATTAAGACTGGAGGCACCCAATCAGCACTCTGAACACAGGACATGATCATAGGAGATACTGCAGGATTCTCTGCACTCCCCATTCCCTTACAGGTCCAGACTTCCTACTGTAAGCCTCTGTAATTCTGCCCCACAGGATCTCTTTGGTGGCTGGACTGTGCTAGCCCCTGCAAGGAAAAATTAAAACTGTAGAATAAATGTGGCTGGGAACAGTTTTCAACCAATTAATGGTCATGGATTGGTGGATTAATACCCCAGTACCCTTGCCCCTTGGGTATAACAACTCTGCAGAACTCCGTTGTACACATTCTCCGAAAGACCCCCAGCAGGTTTGAGCCCCACTTGTCTTGAGCAATAACCTGCTCATTAATGTACCCTGTATTGGCTTCCTTTCTATCGCATTCCAGCTTCCCCACTTTTCAGATGCTGTTTTCCAGGATTATCTCTCAAATAAATACCTTTTCTAGAATCCTTGTCTTAAAGCCTACATCTGGAGGAATCCAATCTAAAACAATGTTTAATAAATATCAGTATTTGCTTAGATGACTTAAATTCATGGAAGAGGAGAGACAAAAGGAAAAGTGACTATATACTAAGATGAATTTGCAGAGATAAAAATGAGCAAGTGGATTCAGAGCCCTTACTGGCATGAAGGTTACAGGCTGAAAAGAGGAGGTAGTAATGGCTGAACAGGCCAGATAAGACCAGATTTTTATAGTAATGATACTTCCTCAAGAAATCCTCAAAGGTTTTCTCAAGGGATTTCTTTATAGACTAGCTACAAAGAAATTCATTTATGAAAGTTATCTTAGCGTTATAAGATTAAGACATGGGTACTCTCAGGAAGTATATAGAAATGGAAACTCAATTTCAAGGGTGACAACATGTCGAAAGGGGGCTTTCCTCTTGCCTTAGAATTTCATTGGAAGGCTCAATGCTGAAAATAATATCCAACAAGATGGGCAAGGTAAATCTGCAGTAAAAAAAAAAAAAAAAACACAACCTCAAAAGTTTAATGCTTTAAAACAGTTTTTCTGTTTATATTACACATCTAAGGCAGGTTTGGGGATTGCTCTGCTCCATGTCATCACTCAGGGACCCAAACGGACAGAGGCATCATTCTTTTGTAACTGCGATATTTCAAAAATAAGTCTGCGTGATTTGCCATGCAAGAAAAAGAAGGGTGAAAATCAAGTACTGGCAACTAAATGCTTCCATCCAGAAGTGAAATGCCTGTTTAATACTCACATTTCATTGGCCATAACTGGTCACATTCCCATACCTAACTCGAAGGAGACAGGGAATCTTAATTATCCATGTGCCTCACAATGGAGATGAACCACATACTGGAGAACATTAGTTTATATTACCACAATCATGGTAGGTTGAATACTGTCCCTCTCCCCACAACTCACAGGATGCCCATGTCCTAATCCCTAAAGCCTATGAATATGTTACTTTACATGGTAAAGGGACTTTGCAGGTATGATTAAGTTAAGGATTTTGAGATGGGAAGGTTATCCTGGATTATCCAGGACGGCCTGATACCTTCACAGCGGTCCTTATAAGAGGGAGGCTGGAGAGTCAGAGCCAGAGAAGTTGATGTAATGATGGAAACAGAGAGAGAGAGAGAGAGAGAGAGAGAGAGAGATGAAGATGCCACACTGCTGATTTGAAGATGGAGAAAGAGACCTCAAGCCAAAGAATGAGGGTACCACAAGAAGCTAGGAAAAGGAAGGAAACAAATTCTCCACTAGAGCTTTCAGAAGGAACTGCTGACACACTGACTTTTGCCTACCAAGACTGGTTTTTGGACTGTGTCCCTCAGCAGATAGGAGAGGGGAGAGAGGGGAGCAAGGGCATCCCCTCTAGACCTGGCATAGAGACACTCTTTTCTTCCTTGAAGGGTGATGCACTGTTCCCATCCTGAGAACCAGCTGGCTAATCATCTACAGGTTTAAGATAACAAATCTGTGTTGTTTTGAGCCACCAAGTTTGTAATTTGTTACAGCAGCCATAGGAATCTAAGAGGAGAGCCATCCCTTGGGTGGCCAAACTGCTTGACATCAATCTCTATTACCCATCTCTAACCTAATTTAAAAAAATTAATAGAAATTTGAAGGACAAGAATTCAATGGAACAGAAAATTCTTTGACTTTCCCTCCCCATCCTTCCCCAGACTAAGCGAATAAGAACCCCCAACAAACTCTTCAGAGAGAATGCAGTGTCAGGGAGATTAGGGAGACTGGCTTCTCACTCCCAGGCAGAGCAAAAACTAGAAGGCCCATTTGGTGTGGCCATTAGGGCAGAACATGCCACAGAATTCTTAGCAGAACTTGCTATGTGTCACCAAGATTTCAGAGTACACACAAATAGAGACAAGACTTGTGTCTGCTTCCTGCCGAGTAAATTCCAAATGTTCAGTTAAGTGACTAGCTGAAGCTGTCTGCAATGAGTGAGGCAAAGAAAACAGGGTCATCACTGGGCAAGTTTCAGTTCTTCTTTCAGTGGGGGAGGATCCATGAGTAGATTGACCAAGGAGATAACATGGAAGACAAGCTCAAGACATCTTCTGGTACCTCAATAAGAGGGAGAGGCTGCATAGGGTATATAGCTGGGAGAGAGAGGGCAGGAGCTGATGAGGGGTACCAGATGGTCAGGCAAAAAGTGAATCAGGAGTTCCAGGACTGCAAAGTATAAGGGTTCTCAGAAGAAGGTGTCTAAGGAGACATAAAAGTGTCCCCCCAAAGAGCCAGCCTTTGGACATCAGTCATTACAGAGGAAAGGGGGCCAGCAGATACCACACTGAGCACTGGCTAGCTAAAAAAAAAAAAGACCCTAGAAAATAGGATGCAAGCATGGGATGGCGAAAAAATAAACCATCACTGCTTCTCCTTTTCCAGACCCTAAACTTGAATCTTCAGGCCTGAGCTGTAGAAAAAGAGCTTATTTTTAAATGAATGCATGACTAAAAGTATTCATTTAACTTGTACTATATTTTGTAGTACAAAAATGAGACCATTATTAGAGCTGAAAGTGAATAAAAAACTGTCATGGGGGAGAAGAGGTGAGGGAAATACAACAGAGAGTATTTGAAGTAAGTGATGAAAGAAAAAGCCCATTTCCTATTGCTTACAAAATACCATACATATTATTACCAACCCATTTTTCTCCTTAAGACAGAAAAACAGAATGGAGAGTATCTATTACTTAGTTGTTTCTATGTTCTCACCATCACTTGGCCACTATAAAGTAACTTTTTCAAGACTAGCTTTATAGATATCTAGTATGTTCTTGTTTACAAATAAAAGCAGACTCAACTAAAGATTTTATAAACAAATATGAAATTTTGTTGTTTTTATAACTAAAAGTGAGGCAGATCCAGGATTGGTTTATTCAATGGCTCAATGACTTCAGAATCTCAGAGTCTAAGATTATTATACCTCCCCTTATGATCACAAAATGATTGTTGAAGCTCTACTACCACATTCTCACTTGACAATGTCCAGAGAAAAATATAAGCATATATTTTCCTTTGCTCTCCTTTTGAGAGCAAATAAAATATGTTCAGATGCCCTTCAGCAGTCTTCCCGCAGGAGCCATTGACTGGAATTAGGTCATGTGTTATTCTTTTTTTTTTCTCTTGAGTTGACACACAATGTTATATGAGTTTCAGGTGTACAGCATAGGATTCAACAATTATCTATGTTATGCTGTCCTCACCACAAATGTAGTTACCATCTGTCACCATACAATGCTACTACAATACCATTAACTGGATTCCCTATGCTGTGACGTATTCGTTCCATAACTGGAAGACTATCTCCCACTCCCCTTCACCCTTTTCCCATCACCCCCATCTCCCTCCCCTCTGGCAACCATCAGTTTGTTTTCTGTATAGATCTGATTCTGGTTTTTTGCTTATTTGTTTGTTTTGTGTTTTAGATTCCACATGTAAGTGAAATCATATGGTGTTTGTCTTTCTCTGACTTATTTCACTTAGCATCATACCCTCTAGGTACATCTATGTTGTTGCAAATAGCAAGATCGCATTCTTTTTATGGCAGAGTAATATTCCATTTTTCATATATACACTATATCTTTATGCATTCATCTATGGATGGAAACTTGGGCTGCTTCCATATTTTGGCCTCCATATCGGTTGTAAATAATGCTGCTATAAACACCGGGGTGCATAAGTCTCTTCAAATTAGTGTTTTTGTTTTCTTTGGGTATATACCCAGTAGTGGAATTACTGGATATTACAGTATTTCTAATTTTTTGAGAAACTTCCATACTGTTTTCCATAGTACTCGTACCAATTTATATTCCCACCACCAGTGTACAAGAGTTCCTTTTTCTCCACAGCCTCGTCAATACTTATTATTCCTTCTTTTTTTTTTTATTCTAGCCATTTTGACAGGTATAAGGTGATATCTCAGTGTAGTTTTAATTGGTATTTCCCTGATGATTAGATATGTTGAACATCTTTTCACGTGTCTGTTGGCCATGTGTATGTCTTCTTTGGAGAAATGTCTATTCAAGTCATCTGCCCATTTTAAAATCAGATTATTTGGGGTTTTTTGGTGTTGAGTTGTGTAAGTTGTTTAAATATTTTGGATATTAAGCCCTTATCAAATATATCATTGCAAATGTCCTCTCCCATTCAGTAGGTTGCCTTTTTGTCTTGTTGATGGTTTCCTTTGCCGTGCAAACGTGTTTTACTTTGATGTACTCCCAATAGTTTATTTTTTCTTTTGTTTCCCTTGCCTTAGGAGATATATCTAGAAAAATTTTGCTATGGCCAATGTCAGAGAAGTTACTGCCTAATTCTCTTCTCAAATTTTTGTAGTTTTAGGTCTCACATTTAAGTCTTTAATCCTTTTTTAGTTTATTTTTGTGTACGGTGTAAGAAAGTGGTCCAGTTTCATTCTTTTGCATGTAGCTGTCCAGGTTTCTCAGCACCATTTATTGAAGATTTCTCAGCACCATTTATTGAAGAAACTGTCTTTTCCCCATTGCATATGCTTGCCTCCTGTGTTGTAGACTAATAGTCACATGCAATTCTTAAACAACTCACTGGAAAGGACAATGAAACTATCATGACTGGCCTGGATTTAACAAGATTCACCTTGGAGACCAGACTGAAGCACATAGCCACTGATTTATGAATAAAATGTGTTCTTTCAAAAGGGGTAGGAAGGTAACTGTTGACAACACATTATCGAAAGTAAAGAAGACTATTTGTCCTTCCAAGTCAAAAGAGGTGGTGTCTCAGGTAAGTTTTCCAAAAACAAAGCCTGAGATGATTTATTGCAGGAATGCTCTCGGGTGAAGGGGAGTGAGGGAAGCAGGATTAAAGGAAAGTTACTAAGCAAGGAGGAGGTGATCTCAGCTGGACATTTCCTTCAGCCTGATTCCATGGGGACCCACAGGGCATGAGTCACACGACAAAGTTGGTTCCTACCTTGAGGAAAGGAGGCTGACTTTTTGAACCTCATTTTCAGTCAGTCATTGTTTGTGAATTACTGAAAGGGGCATAAACTTCATGACAAGGTGACTCTTTTCAATGAGGGACAATTCTCTAGAGAAAGGCACAGCTAGGAGTCATTTACAGCCAACACTCACAGCATCTGGGGATGGGTGTGCCAGACTAGTAAAAGATCTGAATGAAGCACTAACAATGCATACCATAGAAGCTGCCACTGGAAACAGACCCAAGGACTGAAAAACTTAACTGGCCTCCAAAATGGTACTCTCCCCAAGATGCCTGGTACACTGGGCCATTCTGGTTTCTCCCATAGCAGGATAATTATAGAAAGTGTGGTCAGCCCAGGCCACTGAGCAAACACCTGTGTTTCCTCTGGAAGCGCCCAAACCTAGTAGTATGTTCCAAGGTCCAGCACTTAACTCCCCATGTTACATCCTGGGTTTCAGGTATTGCTCCAAGAGGTTTTATAGAACATGGAACCCAAGACAAAAAGCATTTCCATATTCATATCTGCCCCACTGTACCCCTCTGCCCATCACTGGAAGGTGCTGCAAGCCACTTTATTAAGATAACAAGCTTCAGAAACTGCTGGTTCTCGCTCTCTTTATAGGTTGAATGGTCCTATCCTTGAGGTGGAGAAAGCATCTGAACTTGGGGAGTTGCTTGTTTCTCATCTGGTGACATCAGCCTGCAGGGATCAAATGAATCACCCGGAGCCTGTGGCCTGGTCTTAAGCCTACAGTGTTCAACCCACACACTTTCAAAAAAACCTTCCACTGCCAACACTCTGATAGGAAAAGGTTAAGCAACTCTCCATTTCCAAATTTCACTCCAGATTTCCTCTGGGTTGAGGAGAACTGAGTTACAACAATTCCCCTTTTTCAATAGAAATGGAAAGACTTTAGAGGAAACCAAGACAATGAACAAGTCTTTCCAAATAACCTATTTTAAAAATCATGGGTAGAATTGCAATGTACAGATTAATTTCCTCTTAAAATGTAGCTGGACTTCAAAAGTAGGAAGAAAGGAGGCTTAAACAAATCAATTTTGGCAGAAGCTAAAAGATTTTGAAACAACTTGAATATTCTGGCCACCATCTACAACAGGAAATGGAAAGAATTCTAAAGCCCACCAATAATTAATATTAGAGAAGTCAGCAAGTATTTGAAACAAGAATAAATATTTTGTCTTATATTTTAACTTCCTGCATTTATATCTTATTCTCTATTTCATAAATTCTCTTCCAGGAAGGCTTGACTCAGGCTCACTCTTGTAGACCCACCCCCCCCCCATGCCTTGCACACAGAAGACACTCAGTCAATATTGGCTGAATTTATGAGTAAATAAAATCAGCAGAAATTTAAACCATTTTATGATCTGCTACCATCATTATTAACAGTACAACTTATCACTTACCCAACTAAGAAAAATATTGGAACAAATCTTCTTAACACTTTAACACCTTATGTATAAATGACTTGCCAAAATCAAGCTACACCGTAAAGGCTTTGGAAGAAAACTCTGTTCCCTAAGGCACATCAATATCTGCAAATAATTTTGAGGGTAAAGAGAAATTCATTACGTAAGGATGCCCTCTACTGGGAAACACTCTTTTCCACTGAGCCTGAAGGACAAGCTTTCTTCACTGACTTCCCTACCATTCACATTTCTCATCAAAGGCGAAAAAGGCCACAGGGTGTTAGCCTGAAACCCCAAAGCATCAAAAGACTTCAAACACTGAGAAGCAATTTTAAAATGCCATCATTCTCATTTTAGATAGAATCATCTCAAACTATAGCTGACCCTTGAACAACTATGCCTCCCCCCACCCAGAGCGGGGCACTCCTGCAGAGTTGAAAATCTGCATATAATTTTCAACTACCAAAAAATTGAACTACCAAGAGCCTAATGTTGACCAGAAGCCTTACCAATAACATAGTCAATTAAGACATATTTTGTGTGTGTGTTATATACTTTACTCTTACAGTAGTACCTACATTTTCTTATAATTTTCAGTAGTTCTAGGCTATTGGGTTCTTCTGTGAGTTTTCCCAAATTGTCACAAATCTCCAAAATGTTTTGCAATATATTTATTGAAAAAAATCCACATACAAGCAGACCCATGCAGTTCAAACCAAAGTGGTTCAGGGGTCACCTGTAAAGCATAGGGTGAAGAAATCTTAGAAGATAAACTTTGAAGAGAAAAGGATGTTCAGGTTCCAGAATTCAGTGAACGTTTAGTATGTGCCCAATTTTCTCCCCTCAATGCAGTCTTCTTAGACTGCCTGATCTTTGCAGATTTGTTTAGTATTAGAAGCAATAAGTCCAGACTCTGGCTGAATCCCATCTCATAAAAATTGTATTCTGACATTTTTTTTCATTACATTTCAACTGCAAGAAGGACTGCTCACTTCCTGGCCTAACGTGATCTTAGTACTGTTAGAAACTGACTAGTCACTGGGTTTTAAAGTCCTGATGGCCTTTTATTTGGTCCTCTCCCTCTCCTCCCACCCTCTTTCTATATCTCCTTATTCTGCTTGAATATTTTAGTGTCACATAAAAGAACATTCCTAGGAGGCCTCCTTTGGTGAAGACTTTTACATTTCCCTCTACTCCACAAGACTGCCTAGAAATTCTCTCCCCCCATTGACACTTGAGGCCAGCGGCATATGAGGGGTTAAAACCAGAAGCCCAACTACCCTAGCATCAGCCAGCAGAGTTCATGCTGAGGGGCTATGGCCACAGCAAGTGCTGGAGTTGGATACAAGTTGGATATGTCAGAGCAGCTGGAATGGATAATTTATGACTGAGAAACAGGTTCTGAAGTTCAACAAAACACTCAAATCCACCTTTGCCATTTGGATTGGAGAAAATAACTGAAGAACAGTGAGTCAGTCCTCAGGGGCACCCTTCTTCTATGGAAAAAAGAGGGTCTATGTACAAATACTAGACTATGTGCCATCTCTCCCATCTCCTGTCCCTCTCCAATGCTCTGACTCTAGCCTACCCACTTCCTACCCCTTTAGTTCCGTTATTTGGGAATGTGGAGCCAAGTTGCTTGCAAATCTCACAGACAACGTGTTGTGGTTTAGCTAAGGTAGTTCGGGTTAATGTGACATGAAATTGTGCAAAGCCTTTCTGGGGACTCTGGTCAGTAGGACTGTCTGGGTAGTATATTGTCCATCTTCAGAAACGGTTGGCTGAATATCCACCTAAAGTTCTCAGGGGGACACATTCACTATCTTT
Source organism: Cryptoprocta ferox (assembly GCA_028646485.1). Taxonomy (NCBI): domain Eukaryota; kingdom Metazoa; phylum Chordata; class Mammalia; order Carnivora; family Eupleridae; genus Cryptoprocta; species Cryptoprocta ferox. The sequence continues at coordinate 30,603,096 of CM053576.1, read as the reverse complement.
GTGAATCTCATAAGATCAAGTCTGTCCCTGAGCCTCTTCAGGCTCAATAGTGGATTTCATCAGCACACTGAGAATAAATCCAAATGGGAATCACTTGGGGAGCTTATAAAATTGTGACATCTGAGTCATATCATCAGAGATTCTAATTTAATTGGTCTGGCTTGTAGCCTCCCATTAGGATTTCTAGAAGCTCCCCAGGTGATTTTAAGGGGTGACTAAAATTGAGGACCACTGTCCCAGACACAGACTCACTAACATCATAACTGTAAGCTCAATTCATTTCACTCCAGTCACCTCCTGCATTATTATCGATGACACATGTTTTGATGCCTTAAAAGTAGTATTGAACTATAGAGGTACCTGGGTGGCTCAATCTGTCGAGCATGTGACTTTGGCTCAGGTCATGATCTCACAGTTGAATTCAAGCCCTGCGTGGAGCTCTGTGCTGACAGTTCAGAGCCTGGAGCCTGCTATGGATTCTGTGTCTCCCTCTCTCTCTGCCCCTCCCCTACTCATGCTCGCTCGCACTCTTTCTCTCTCTCTCTCTCTCTCTAAAAAGTAAATAAACATAAAAATTTTTTTAAAAAAGAAATATAAATGAGCAAGCACCAAAAAAAAAGGAAGGCTCCTAAATTTATGATGTTAGCTTACTGAGCAAAATAACCCCAAGTATAAATCACCATGGTATTGGGCCAGCTGAGAACCAGATACCCTACTTCGAGGTCACAGGGGATGGCTGTCTCCAGATGTATGGGTAAGCAGCTTGGATTTTGGTTTCTAATTCTCAGAGAGAATGATTTAGCAAAGGTTCCTTTTCTCTTTAGTTCATAACACAAAAAGAAGGGGACAAGAATTGGCTTCCCTGGAAGAAGAAAGAAACTATAATGGTAGGGCTAACCATGCAAGAGAGAGATTTCCTTTAAAACCTACATTAATTTAATGTAACTTGGCCCATGGCCTTCCTCCAGTACAATGGAAAGTGCCTCTCTTGCCATTTAAATGTTTTCAATCATGCTGAAACGTACATTAGCCACATTAAAATTAAAATTAAAATACACATACATGCCTTCATTTCTAGAAAATATAAAGAACTCCTAGAAATCAATACAAAAAAAGGCAGGCACTCTAATAAAAAAAAAAATAGGGTGCCTGGGTGGCTCAGTTGATTAAGCACCCAACTTTGGTTCAGGTCATGATCTCATGGTTCGTGGATTCAAGCCCCACGTCAGGCTCTGTGCTGACAGCTCAGAGCCTGGAGCCTGCTTCAGATTCTGTGTCTCCCTTACTCTCTGCCCTCTCCAGCTCGCTCACTCTCTGTCTCTCTCTCAAAAGTAAATAAACATTAAAAAAGAAAAAGAAAAATTGGCAAAATACTTGAATAAGCACTTTACAGAAAAGTGTATTCAAATCACCAATAAATATATTAAATGGTGCTCAGCTTTATTAGTCATTAGATCAAAGCATTCTGAAACCACACTGCAATACCAAAACATACCCACAAGAATGACTAAAACAAAAAAGCCCCAAAACACGAAGTGTTGAAGAGTAAAAGAATCAACTAGAACTCACAGACATTGCTGAAAAGAGGATAAATTGGCACAACCACTTTGGAAAATTGTTTGGCAGTACCTATGCCTGTCCTGTGCTCCAGCAATTCCACTTGTGGATTACACTCAACAGAAATGGCTACGTATGTTCACCAGGAGACTTGTACAAGATCATTTCAGTACTGCTTTTAGTAGCCAAAAATTAGAAATTATGGTAGTAACAAAACATATGAATAAAGTGTGGTTCAGTCACAAAATGAAATAGTATACAGTAGTGATAATAAATGAACATGGGTTAATCTCACAAATAGAATGGGGAGAGAAAGAAGCCAGCCACTAAAGAACATACTGTACCATTCCATTTACAAAAAACTCGACAAGAGTCAAAAGAAATCTATGGTGTCAGAATTCAGACAGTGGTTAGCCTTGAGGAGGTAGGAAATGACTGAAAGGGGTGTGAGGGGGTTTCTGAGGGGCTGATGACGTTCTCTTCCTAACATGGGTGTTTCTTCATGAGTGTGCTCAGTATATGAAATTCCTTAAGCTACTTAGTTATAACAACAAAAAGTAAATACAGAGATAGATATACAAATACATACATACCTCATGGCCCCAAAATTTTATTTCTCTGAGGTTTTCCTAGAGAAATGCTTACCAGTGTGTTCAAGGAGTAGGTGAGTTTGGGTCCCCTGAGAAGCACACGCCAAGACAAGCTTGGACATGTAAGAGATCTATTGGGGGAAATTACCTGTAAGGAATAAAGGGGAAGGGGTCAGAAGGCAGGGTACACTTCAGACTATGACAAAGTTCTAACATCTATGAAAAGAGAAAAGGAAGGGAGGATTGGGTAGGATGATCCTTGGAGCACAATGCAATTCTGAGAAAATTTAAGCTGGGTCACTGGGGAGATCCTTAGCCAAAACTGCCCTGGAATCATACATCATGCAGGTACAGTGCCCCTGCTACACTCAGTCCCTGGCCGGAAGCAGCCTGGTGGCAGTGTGGTCTGGTCTGGCTGTGATGGAAGCAGAGGTGTGGCAGCTAGATACTCTGACATATCAGAAAAATAATACCACATACCACAAAATCTATAAAGAATTTATCAAATTCAACACCCAAAAAACAAATAATCCAGTGAAGAAATGGGCAAAAGACATGAACAGACACTTCTCCAAAGAAGACATCCAGATGGCCAACCAACACATGAAAAAATGCTCAACGCCACTCATCATCAGGGAAATACAAATCAAAACCACAATGAGATATGACCTCACACCCATCAGAATGGCTAACATGAACAAACTCAGGCAGCAATAGATGTTGGCAAGGATGTGGAGAAAGAGGATCTCTTTTGCACTGCTGTTGGGAATGCAAGCTGGTTCGGCCACTCTGGAAAACAGTACGGAGGTTCCTCAAAAAATTAAAAATGGAACTACCCTATGACCCAGCAATTGCACTACTAGGTATTTATCCAAGGGATACAGGTGTGCTGTTTCGAAGGGGCACATGCACCCCAATGTTTATAGCATCACTATCAACAAGAGCCAAAGTATGGAAAGAGCCCAAATGTCCATCAATGGATGAATGGATAAAGAAGATGGACTATCACTCAGCCATCAAAAAGAATGAAATCTTGCCATTTGCAACTACATGGATGGAACTACAGAGTATTATGCAGCCATGCCTCAGGATCAGGTTCTCTTGAGGAGTGATGGCCACCACAGCAGGCATGTACAAGTAAGGTCAGACACTGTTTGCACCAGTAAACAATGTAAATGGTCTGTCGCTAAGGAGGTAACAAGGTAACTAAATATCCACACTGTAGAACATCCACACAGCAGGTAAAAGGAACCAGATATTTTTTTTTTATTTGCACTCACATGAATAGATGTTCAGGACACATCACAGAGTGAAAAAAATAACAATTTCTTTCCTTCGGGGATCACAAAAGACCCTGCTTTAATTATGAAAAGGGTTGCTCCTTGGGTCTACATGTCTAAGAATACTGATAAACTTTTTGTTGTTATCTCCCTTTTTAAACATTGAACATTTTAAGCAAGTATTACACACAAGCCACTATTCCTTCAGCTGCCCTCGGTAAACTCGTGAATTGATATGCTATTTTTCATCACTACCTTTCCATTGTTCCTTTCTCAGACATTAATTGCCTTAGGCCTTTGAAAATATATTTCAATAGATGTTTGTATCTTTCGAGAAGAGAATCGGCACAGAGTGGTCTCTCAAAGTTTTGGTCTTTGTTCCTGCCCTGCTTTTCACTTTTGAAATCTCATCTTTTCCCTTTGTCCATTTGTTCCCAAGAATAAGATATTCATATTATTTTGGGGTCTTTGAACCCAATACAAAAGTATTGTGTTTTGTTTGCAAAAATTATGCTATGTACTGGTGAAGTTTTCGCCCTGATTTTTTTTTAGGTCACTTGGCTTCTTTTTCTATAACTTGGAAGAATTTTCTCTGGGTAACTCCCTTCTTCCATCTCATTGGTCCCTGCCACACCTCCCCCTCCTCTTACCATGACCAGTTTTACACATCTCCCAGGTGGCTTGCTGATACAAGCGGCCAAGGACTAGAGTCATTTACTTATAATGAATCATGGATAATAACAGCATAGTCCCTGGCGTCAGACCTCCCTAGGTTCACATCTTGGCTCTGCCACTCACCAGCCGAATGACTAAAGCCAAGTTAGCTAATCTCACCTGAAAATAGGAAGAGTCATAGCAATTACCTCTAAAGGGTGTTGTGAGGACCAAATGAGAAAAATTTGCACAAAGTTCTCAAAGCTTGACTGGTCACCCAACTTATCAACTAGCCACAGAACACTAAACAACCAAGTTATCAGAGGTGTGGCCCTGGTGGGAAAGAAGAAAGTACTTTGCATTTCTTTAAAGCAAAAAGTTTATAGTCGTTCTCTTTATTTGGCAATAGGCACTGGGAACAGTTCCATACACCTGCAAAGTGACCACATTCTAGTTCTTAGGTTCCTGGAGACCTGGACGGAGTTAAGAGAACCGTGACTCAGCAGAGCGACGCTCACTCTGCCAAGTCAGAATGTCACCATTACCAAATCTCAGCAGGAAACAGAATCCAGGGTGCCTCAAGTTCAATGAATTCCAAGCAATTAAAATCAAGAGCAAAGGACTGGGATTTTAACACAACATGTTTACAACGTTGTCACTGAAATGGACCGGCTGCTCACAGGAACCATAAATAGTTCTGTCATTTCCCAATTTCCAACTCTCACATTTAAAACAGATTTTTTTTGAGATCAAAACAATAAAAACAGAAAGATCAGAAGATGATATATGACAGGATGTTAAGCAACGATGAATGACCTTTTAATACGCACATTCACTTAGTCATTGCTCTGATGGTCAGCCTTTCAAGTCAAAATTACAAATAATTCCTTCCGTCAGCGAATCACAAACAACCCACTTATCAAAAATTGTCAAATAAATCTGTCACTCATTAGGGGTTACAAGGCATTCGTAAATGTGGCAGACTTCCCAAAGTAACAAGCCCCCTAACGCCCTTGACTGTCTCTTAGGAGGAAAACAGCAAACTATTGAACAGTTGCTGGAGACTCGGAGATTCCAAAGACTGACGCAGCAGCCAAGGGGTCGACAGAAGCCAAGAAGGCCAGCTGCAGGCTGCAGGCTCAGCACTTGGCCACTACACAGAGACTGCTTATTCTCAGGACCCACCTGTCAGACAGGCTGTGCAGGTGCTGACTGAACAGTGGCTTCGCCTCTCTGGCCCTTCTACTATTCCTAAAGAGAGAGGGCTATAAAAGAGGGACCAGAACACCCATCTGGAGTCATGGACTTACTGAACTTATTTTAACCCAGAAAAATTCTTAATGACCCATCTAATCCATCCCCCTTCATTTAAGTCAGGACAAAATGGCATCCTAGGAAGATCATAGGATTTGCCTGAGATTCATAAAGCCAGAACCCAGAACAGACTCTAGACCTCCCAACCCCAACCATTTATTGGCCACTATAGGAGACAGTAAAGCAAGGGAAGAGATACAACCTGTCTTCAAAGATGCTATCATATGACTCAATGTGAAGAACCTACCATAAAATGCATGCTCAAAAAAATGATCATGTCCACCCTTCTTCCAGGTAAAATATTCAATTCTAGCTGATGAATTATTTTAACAATTGCAATGTCAAGTAAATTTGAAATAGGTTGTTCACTCACATTTTTAACCAAAAATGTCATTTAATTGAAATAACCTATCAAAACTTTAGATCCATTTACAGAATTTTTTTTCAAATCCCAATGCCTGGCAAAAGAGAAGGTTTTTGACTGATTCACCAAAACAAACATTGATGTGACTGGTCCAACCAAACACGTTTCAGAGCCAGTGCCTGGCATTCAAAATCAACTTCCAGAGAGTTCTTGCCTGAAACTTTTTTTTTAACCTTCCTTTTTACAGGTTCTGAGAAGATTGCATGGTGTGTTCATTTTCTTTCTCACTCCCTCACTTAGCAGGAGGATTTCTAGTATGTCATTTGAAAGCATGGGCTTAAGAATCAATCTCTCTGATCTAGATTTCCCGATGAGGGACTTGGAATTGTGTAGACTTAGTTCCTTCCTCTGTCAAGTGGGTATAAAAAAAGAGCTTATCCATAGGGCAGGGGTGATACTTAAGTTAAAGTATATCACCAAAAAAGTGCTGGCAAGGATGTGGAGAAAAAGGAACCCTCATGCACTGTTGGTGGGAATGCAAATTGGTGCAGCCACTTTGGAAAGCCGTACGGAGGTTCCTCAAGAAATTAAAAATAGAATTGCCCTACAACCCAGTAATTCTACTATTGGGTATTTACCCAAAGAATATGAAAACACAAATTTGAAAAGGCATATGCACCCTATGTTTATTGCAGCATCATTTGCAATACCTAAATTATGGAAGCAGCCCAAGTGCCCATCAATAGATGAATAAAGAAAATACATATATGATGGAATATTACTCTGCTATAAAAAAAAAAGGATGATATCATGCCATTTGCAACAACATGGATGGACCTACAGGTATAACACTAAGTGAAACAATCAGAGAAAGACAAATACCGTACAATCTCACTCATGTATGGGATTCGAGAAACAAAACAAATGAATGAAGGAGAAAAGAGACAAAAAAACAAACTCTTAACTACAGACGACAAACTGGTGGTTGCTAGAGGAAAGGTGGGTGGAGGGATGGATGAAATAGGTGAAGGAGATTAAGAGTGGTGGAGGGATGGATGAAATAGGTGAAGGAGATTAAGAGTGGTGGAGGGATGGATGAAATAGGTGAAGGAGATTAAGAGTACACGTACTGTGATAAGCACTAAGGTACAGAATTGTTAAATCATTATGTTGTACACTTGAAACTAACATAACATTGTTAATTATACTTGAATTTAAAAATAGATTTAGGGCTATCTGGGTAGCTCAGTCATTCAAATGTCCGACTCTTGGTTTCGGCTCAGGTCACAACCTCATGGTTTGTGAGTTCAAGCCCTGCTTGGGGCTCTATGCTGACAGTGCAGATCCTGCTTAGGATTCTCTCTCTCTCTCTCTCCCTCTCTCTCAAAATAAGTAAAACTTTAAAAAATAAAAAATAAATTTAAAAATTAAAAAAAAATGCCACCAAGTATTCAAAAGTTTACTCTGTGAAAGGCCCTAAGAATTCATACTGGTGAATGACCTCATTAGAGCCCGGAACAAGAGAGACAAGCCCTAAACTAATAATCACATCAATAAATGGATAAAGACAACTCATCTCCATGAAAGGCAATGTGAGTGAAAAGGACGAAGTTGCTAGTATGAATACGCAAAACGTGTGCACAGCAGAGGCAATAAGAAAGCCATTATTCCTTCCACGCGATGCTTTCTCTGGCAGAAGCAGTCAGCTGGTGATGCCTACCATTGTGGATGGATCTTATCAGCATCCACAGGTCCTGTTCTTATCCAAGCTCCTCCCAGGAAGTTGGTCAACAGCCTCCCCCCAAAAGAAGAACATTTTGAAGAGGCCACACCTATTCCCAAACTACATGAAGAGGCCAAGTCATATTCTCACCTGGACCCTAAGGGAGTCTGCTGTTCACTTACATGGCATTAGTCAGGGCATCCCCCTGCCCTTATTCTGCCCTGAGGGTGGCTTACGTGGGAAAATGACGCAAATCCAGAAAACAAAGGAGATGGGGGTGACTGGGTCATCTGGGGGCTATTGCTTTTGGAATGATGGTCCAAGCAGATTTGTAAGAAACTTTTAAGTTCTTCAAAGAGCAGTCTCACCAGGAGGGACTTGTAGAAAAAGGAAAAATTCCAGTGTTTTTTTTCCTCCAAAATTTCTGACCTATTCCACTTTGTTTTAAAAAACTGTTAAATTGAACTTTTAAAAATAAAATACACCCAAATGAAAGAACTTTTATTCAACTGCCGGGGGAGACAGGGGGCTTATTTTGAACAGAATATCTTTCCATGTCTCTTTCTGTTTCTAATTTCTCTGCTTTAGGACCAAAAAACATGTCCATCCTTTGGAAGGCCCCATTTGAGAGAATCCCCTGGCAACTGGCTCACAGGAGCTGGAGGTCAATCAGTCTTCTGCAGCTGCTATCCAAGGCCCATAGGCATGGCACAAGAGAAGGTCAGGCAAGGAGGGGAGGCTTGTGGCATTGCCTTATGTTGGCATCGCTCTGGGGGCAGGGAATGTCCAGCAGGAGCAAATTCCAATGAGCCCAGATCCCAGAACAAGTGTGTTTTCACAATGATTCCTGCCAACTCCCCTTTAAACTGACAGGATACATGTTTCTGATGGCTGGAGGCCTGCCAGTGCTGGAGCAGGGTGTGGGGGGGTGGGAGAGAGAGAAAGAGAGAGAGAGAGAGAGAGAGAGAGAGAAGCAGCCTCAGAGAAACCAGGTCCCAGGCTGATGTTTTATAAATGTGGGCTGATTACATGACAAGGGGGACAAGTAAAGAGACACATTAGAGAAAGCAAATACCCCAGAAAGTAGAGTCTCCTTTCTTCCACACTAGAGCCACAGGTTCCAGGGAAGTGGAGTGTGACTGTCGTAACACTGACAGAAAGACCTTGTAATACTTCTCAGCTGTCACATTTGTCCTCTCGCAGCACTCTGGGGCAGGTGGAATTGCTCCCATTTAACAAATAAGGAAACTGTGTCCCCTAAAGCAGCAAGAGCTCCCTCAAGCCAGACCCCAGTCTTCTGACACGGTGCCAGCATATGCATTAGACCACCCTCCTCCTTGGACCTAAACATCTAACCTGATGTGCTGCTCAAACCTTAATGTGGCTCTGATTTCAGACCCGCCAAGTAAAGGGCTTGGAAAACATCACTTCTATTCTTACAAGATGAAGCTGGACAAACAGAAGATCAACACTTTTCTTGAACTCATCAGGAAACTGAAGTCACAGGAAAACTACCACCTCAAAATATGGAGAGATGTGGCGCCTGGCTGGCTCAGTCAGTAGAGCATGCAACTCTTGATCTTGGGGGTTGTAAGTTTGAGCCCCACATTGGGTGTAGAAATTACTTAAAAAATAAAACCTAAAAAAAATGAAAAGACTGACATACCCAGAGAAATACAGCAACTGAGAGATGCTTAACTGAAACAGAAGCCAATGGAGGCAGAAACCAGTAGGAATATTTAAATGACAGTTTTGACGAATTCCTAGAGACTGAGTGTGGACCAGCATGAGAGTAAAAAATTACCGGGGCTGCAGTTGTGGGGAACCCCCACAATGCTATGAGGTTTCCCTCCAGGAACCCCACCAGATTCTCAGACTGAGGATCTGGGCAGGACCTCCTGGTGGCTACTGCAGGGGGAAGAGTAATGACAGGGAAGTACTCAGAAACTTCTCCAGCCTATTCCAGACCCTCCCGCTCCTAATTTAAAGGGGGAAAACACATAGTAAACAGGGGATAGGGTTTTAAGGAAACAGACTGGGAGTGCTGCACCCCTGGAAAAGTATAGGGGGTATTGTAGGTGTGGCAGGTATGCCACTGGAGGAGGAACAGAAACACTTGTGGAGGTCACAACCACAAGCCACAAGCCCACTAAAAATGGAGACTTCACACCATATTATAGAAAACTCCCCTTACTACAACCTATTACTAAAAGGCTCTGGGATAAAAACAGTGGGTTACAGCTGAAAGAGTCGTAATGCACAGACTTTCTGAATGAACACAGACACACTCCAAAGCCAAGAAAAAAGACAAAACAAAGATACTAAAAGAATGGGAAGCCTCTGCTACAACAAATATTAAACACAGTTCAAATCCTAGCCCAGTTAACATAAAACCTCATGTTAAAGGCCTATTTATTTCAGTTCCTATTCCCCAATACAACATGTCCAGCTTTCAGTAGAAATTACAATGCATTCAAAAGACAAGAAAAAACACAGTCGAAAGAGAAGAAGCAATCATGAGAACCAGACTAGATAAAACACAAATGTTGGAATTACCATACAGGGAATTTTAAATAACTATGATTAATACATTAAGGGCTTTAATTTTAAAAAGGAAGAGGGGCGCCTGGGTGGCTCAGTTAGTTAAGTGTCTGACTTTGGCTCAGGTTGTGATCTCGTAGTTCGTGAGTTCGAGCCCCACACTGGGCTCTGTGCTGACAGCTCAGAGCCTAGAGCCTGCTTCGGATTCTGTGTGTCTCTCTTTATGCCCCTCTCCTGCTCACACTGTGTGTGTGTGCATGTGTGTGTGTGTGTGTGTGTGTCAAAAATAAATAAACATTAAAAAATTCATAAAAAAGGAAGATAACATGCAAGATGGATAATGTAAGCAGAGAGGGATTCTCATAAGACAAAGTCATCAGAAAATGCTAAAAAGCAAAAACACAATCACAGAAATGAAGAATGTCTCTAACAATATAATATCATCAACTGGGACAAGAAGCAGTAAACTTGAACATAGGTCAATAAAAATTTCTCAAACTGAAATGCAAAGAGAAAAAAAAAATTAGGGGGGGGGGACAAACACCCAAGAACTATGGGACAAGTTCAACAGGTAGAACATGTACATAATTGGAATACCAGAAGGAGAAAAAAAAGGAAATGGAATAGAAGACATGCTTAAAGTTATAATGGCCAAGAACTATCCAAATTAATGATAGACACCAAACCACAGCTCTAGGAAGCTTGGAGAATACCACATAAGATAAATACAAAATAAAAATTACATATTATGCTATATTATCTTCAAACTACAGAAAAAAGACAAAGATAAAATCCTGAAGGAAGAAACAAGAGGGGGAAAAACCCACAAAACCTAACCTGTAGAGGACTACAGAAAAGAATTACTAGAAACTTCTCACCAGAAATCATGCAATCAAGAAAAGAGTGAAATTTTTAAATCTGGGGGAAAAGAATTACCAACCTAAAATTCTATATCCAGTGAAATTATCCTTCAAAAACAAGGAGAAATGAAGGCTTTCTCAGACAAAAAGAAAAAAGAAAACTGAGAAAATGTATTGTCAGCAGACCTTCCTTGCAAGAAATGTTAACAAATTTGTTAACAAATGTTAACAGAAGAAATCTTCAGGCAAAGGAAAAATTATGTCAGTCAGAAACTGTGTGTAAAAAAAGAAAGAGTATTAGATAATAAAGTAATAAATTATAATCCTATTTTTTCATTCTTAATTGATCTAAAAAATAGCTATTTGTTTAAAGCAATAGTAATAACAACATATTTGATAATTATATCATATAGATAAAAGAAATGAATGACAGCAATGTCACAATGGATAGAAAATGGAATTGGGATACTCTGTTATCAGCTACCTGCAATACATGTGTTGCTTCACATGTATTGTATGTATGCTTCACATGTATGCTTGCTATAGCACTATAGCAAGATAGTGCTATATGAAAATGTACTTAAATTATTAAAAACCGTATATTGGAAATTCTAGGACAACTACTAAAATGTTTTTAAAAGAAGTACAAAAATATCCTAAGAAAGAAGATAAAATGGAATTGTACAAAATGCTCAGCTAAAACCAGAGATGGACTTCAAGCTGTATTACAAAGCTGTAATTAATCATCAAGACAGTATGGTACTGGCACAAAAACAGACACTCAGATCAATGGAACAGAATAGAGAACCCAGAAATGGGTCCACAAACATATGGTCAACTAATCTTTAACAAAGCAGGAAAGAATATCCAATGGACAAAAGGCTCTTCAGCAAGTGGTGCTGGGAACACTGGACAGTGACATGCAGAAAAATGAACCTGGACCACTTTCTTACACCATACACAAAAATAAACTCAAAATGGATGAAAGACCTAAATATAAGACAGGAAGCCATCAAAATCTTCGAGGAGAAAGCAAGCAAAAACCTTTGACCTTGGCTGCAGTAACTTCTTACTCAACAAATAATCTCATCAAAATAAAAAGCTTCTGCACAGCAAAGGAAACAGCCGGCAAAACTAAAAGGCAACTGATGGAATGGGAGAAGATATTTGCAAATGACATATCAGAAAAAG
>CM053576.1:30558704-30590922 GCA_028646485.1 Cryptoprocta ferox | reverse complement strand
AAGGGATACAGGTGTGCTGTTTCGAAGGGGCACATGCACCCCAATGTTTATAGCATCACTATCAACAAGAGCCAAAGTATGGAAAGAGCCCAAATGTCCATCAATGGATGAATGGATAAAGAAGATGGACTATCACTCAGCCATCAAAAAGAATGAAATCTTGCCATTTGCAACTACATGGATGGAACTACAGAGTATTGTGCTAAGCAAAATTAGAGAAAGACAAATATCATATAACTTTACTCATATGAGGACTTTAAGATACAGAACAGCTGAACATAAGGGAAGGGAAGCAAAAATAATATAAAAACATGGAGGGGGACAAAACATAAGAGACTCTTAAATATAGAGAACAAATAGAGGGTTACTGGAGGGGTTATGGGGGGGGATGGGCTAAATGGGTAAGAGGCATTAAGGAATCTACTCCTAAAATCATTATTCCACTATATGCTAACTAACTTGGATGTAAATTAAAAACATAAATTAAATTTTTAAAAAAAAACAGAGAAAAAGAGGGGGAAGAAATAAAAAACAAATGTAATTAATAGAAAACATTACAAAGATGGTAGATATTAATCATACTACATAAATAATCACTTTATTGTGAATGATTTAAACATATCTCTTAAAAGACAGAGATTGCTACAACAGATACAAAAACACAACCCAATTTTATGTTTTTTACAAGAAACCCACTTTGAACACAAAGTTAGATAGTATATAAATAGTAAAGGCTTAGAGTAAGATCCACCATACTATCACTAACAAAAGAAAGCTACAGTCACTTTATTAATATCAAACGATGCAGGATTTGAAACAAGAAAGATCATCAGAGAGAAAAAAGGATATTACATAATGATAAAGAAATCAATTCTCCAAAAAGACATAACAATTCTTAATATGTATGCACCTACCAATAGAGCATCAAAATACACAAGGCAAAAACTGATAGAACTGAAAGGAGAAAGAAATAAATCCAAAGTTATAATAGGAGATTAACACAGCTCTGTTAACAATTGATTTATCAAACATGTGGAAAATCAGTGAGACTATAGATGATATAAATAGCACTGTCAAACAACTTGAACTAATTGACATTTGTAGAATATTCTATCCAATAACAGCAAAATACACATTCTTCTCAAGCACACATGGATCATTCTGGGCCATAAAACATACCTTAACAAATTCAAAAAAAACAAAAGTCATACGAAATATGTTCTCATACCACAATGGAATTAAATTAGAAATCAATTATAGAAAGATAGCCAGAAAATCTCCAAATATTTGAAAATTAAACAACATACTTCCAAATATCTCACGAGTCAAAGCAGTTGTCTCAAAAGAAATTTTTCAAATATTATTAACTAAAATTAAACTACCATTTATCAAAATTTGTCAGATGCAGTTAAAACAGAACTTAGAAGGAAATTTACTGCATTAAATGCACATAGTAGAAAAGCCCAACATTCTAATATGAATGACCTAAGCTTTTACCTAAGGAAACTAGAAAAAGAAGAGCAAATTAAAACTAAGGCAAATAAAAACAAGGAAATAATTTTTAAATTAGAGTAAAATTTAACAAAATTGAAAACAAGAAAACAAAAAAGAAAATCAACAAGACCAAACACTGGTTACCAATATCAGAAATTAAAATTTATAGATCTCATGGATCTTAAAAGGATAATAAGAAATACTACAAACAACTCTATGCTCACAACTTTGATAACTTAGATTAATTAAATGAACTGATTCCATAAAAACAATGAGCCCACAAGACCTCTATGGATCTTGTTTAAATAAAAATTGAGATTGAGGGGCACCTGAGTGGCTCAGTCTCTTGAGCATCTGACTCTTGATTTTGGCTCAGGTCATGATCTCACAGTCCTGGTATCCAATCCCGAGTCAGGCTCTATACTGGACGTGGAGCTTGCTTAAGATTCTCTCTCTCCCTCTGCCCCTTCCCCTCCCCTACTTGCTCATGAATGCACATGAGCTCTTTCTCTCTCTCAAAAAAAAAAAATAGAATCTAGGAGTTCTAGCATGAAGCCTCAAATTCTGCATTTCTAATGCATTCTCAGGTGATGCTGATACTACTAATCCCGGAATCGCACTTTGAATAGCAGGGATTTAGAAAACCAAAGAGAATGTATTGCTTCATGTCACAGTGCAAAAGTGAATACTGTGAGCTTCCAGGTGTTAAGGAGATTTTTTAATTCATTGCATATTCAGGGTCATGTCTTTCAGGGTTTTTTCTTTTGCTTCCCTTGGCTGTCTTTTTGGCTTTTTAGAATCTCACCAACAACAGTGCCTGACAGACATAGAAGATGGAAGACAACCTTACCTTTCATTAAAGTCATAGAATGCCTACAGACTGGGGAAGAGAGGAAGGTTAAAACACTTTGAAGCCATCAGTGATTAGTTTAATCTTCAGATTATTTTTCCCCCAAATTCACTGACCAAAATAAAATTATAATGCCATAGCTGTGTCTAAATTATCTGGGTTAAGCTAAGAGCTACTATATAATAAACAAGCTATTGCCTTCTAAGATAAAGAAATGGGATGTTGGGAAACATAAACACAACATACTTATAAGTTTTCAGAGAATAAACTAGATGTCTCTAGCATTATAGTCTTAGCTATACTATTTAAATGTGTCATAATCTGCCTTTAATGATTGTGAATATAATCTTAAGACTACTGCAGACAAGATCTGTGTCCCAACCATTACCAGTGTTAGTTCACTGCCTCGGGAGAGTCCTGCAGAGAAATCTGGAACTGGCCCCCAAACAAGGCAGGAGACAGATAAAGAGGCAGACCCTCCAGATCAGTATGTGGCAGGTTAAGAAAAGCAAGGGAATTTGCAGCACTTGTCCTGGACAGCTGCAACATGAGTAAATCTCCGTACCCGTCCACCAGAATCTTAAAAGTTTATATAGAGACCTTACCTTGGTTCAGTCACATTTATGGTCCTGACGTCCTCAACAACACATTGCTCTCAAGGCCCCGTCCTTTAATATGCCTCCCACTGTGGGCAGGATCTACATTGCAGGACAGGAGTTGGGCGAAGAACCTCCAATTCCCCAGATCTATTGAGGGTCAACCAGCAGTCACGACCTCTAGATTACATCCTCTAACAATTTACCCATTGTGATCTGCTCTAATCATCTTACATGCCCCCTCTTCCATATTGTACCCTGTAGGTCAGCCAGGGGTTTCATTAGCATGGAGGTGGCTTGTTCGGTAGCTATCCAGCTACACTGGAAGCAGACACTAGAGCAACAATACAGGCACATGCAAGGAAAAAACACAGATTAATATGATGATTCCCAAAATAAGTAGCAATTTTTCCACCAAGAACGCCATCATCTGAACCACTGATTTATTAAGTCCCCTAGACTGGGGATTGGATCACTCAGAGTGTTCACTTGTGTCCTCATGTGACTTAATAAAGATGATACACTAGCAGATACACTAGTTCATCAGATATGAACACACAACATTCTGTTTGGATAATGGCACAGGTGCCTCCTCTCAAGGCAGTAATAACATTCAAGATCATTCTGTTTTGAAGTACAGCTTTTCTACTGGAAGCACTTCAGTGTTCAATAAAGACAGACTTTGCTGACTACCAATACATTGCTCTCTTAAGACTGTGTCCTTGAAAACAGCTCCCACCGTGAGAGCAGTGGGCAGGACATACAACTTACAATTTTAGCTGTTATGGTATTCACCCCTGAATACCCTTGGAGCTCCATTAGGGTCCAATTTAAAAAAAGAAAAGCTCTCAATAACCCTTTCATTGTTCAGAAGAGAAGTTAGATAGATTTTTCCAAGGCCACATAGTATATAATTGGCAGAACTGAGAAGAGCATGTTCAATAACGTTCCAAGGATTAAACCGTACCAGCATTCCCCAACAAAATGGTAAAGGAAACCATTTAACCAAAGAACACTGACTATAATATGCAAGAGCTGAAAAAGTACATTAAAAGGTACTTGCCAATGAATTCTTAGTAATCAAATTTTTGAAATACAATCACAAGACCCCACTCTTATCATTTATGTCCTAGCAGCTACACGGCCAGATAGAGAAGTCACAAAATCCTAGGACTTTGGAATTGGACAAGCCTTTAGAGATCTGGCAGGTCTTTTACAGACGAAGACAAAAAAGTTCATAGAAGCAGTCAAATGGAGACTAGGGGAAGAGATTTCCAAGCAGAGGCAAGGCCCAGAGTCGAGCATGGGCTCAGAGGGAAAAAAAGGAAGCCAGGATTGGCTAGATTGGAGTGAACTCAAGGGAAGGTGGTAGGAGAGTTCAGAAAGATGATGGGGGTATACACAGCCAATAAAGGCTGGAGGGACCTTTTTATTAGTTTTCCAGGTTTTTCCTACACCGTATTATTTTGTTATTACAAGTTATTTTATTTTATTGTTGTTATTACAATTTAGAATACTCAAAAGGAAATTTTCCTCAAGTATTTTTCAAGGGAAGGTCTATTAAAACCTTCTCAGCAAGATCAGTTTCCAAAAGGGAAATAAAAAATATACTCAGTTAATATATATGTTAAGTATATATACTTAAGTATATAAACTAAAGCTTTGAATTACACAGGAAAATTGTGAGTTTCATAACATAGGATAGCTTTTAAACAGCAACCTTAAAAATTTTTTGTTCAAATTTCACACAGTTAATTCATTTTTATATGTTATCTCAAAAAGGATCTATTATACTCAAAAATTAATATATATTAACTGTAGTCTTTATGGATGTGTTTTGTCAGGAGGTTTGTTTCTTGCTTTGAAAGGTCAGTAAATAGAAAGTAATAGATTCTAGTGAACTTTCCCATCAGAAACGACATAGGATTAGGAAAACATAATGGTAAAAAGCATTTTTCCCCTTAGTTCACCTAGAAAGTATTTATTAAATTATTACTTCAGTGGATGATAGAATAACTTCATGCCCAGAAAAATATATATTCTATTATTATACCTCAATTTAAAAGATATTTTGATGTTTATATATTAATGTTATTTATATTTTATTTTTATATTTTATATTTATAATTTAACTATTTATGCACTGTTACTATACTTTTTCTGGCCAAAAAGCATTACTTTATAAAAAGGAGGGGAGATTAAAATTAGAACAAATATTAAGTTGATCTAGTACATTTCTAAATACAAACAAAATGTCTCCTTCCTCTTAAAAAAACAAGATTTGAAAATAAGTAATCAAGTAAGCTTTCTTGAAAGCTTTCTCAGGAAAGCTTGATAAAACAATATGTACCTGTCCACTTGTAAAACAAAACTGAGGATTAGGATGTGACTTTTGGTCTGATAAAAAATATCTGTCTCCTAATGTGGTCTTTATTACACTGTTGTGAGAAAGTGGGTTCTTCCTATATTTTAATTTCTTTTCAAGGAAGATATAATGTAACTAAAGCCTCATCCTTTTTTTTGATGAAGTACCTTAGACTTGATCATAAAGCCTCTGCATTTCATTTTTCTACCTCCAAACCATTGAAAATGCTTTAGAATTGCTCAGCTGTGATCACTGCAGCTACTGGAGCTTGCTTTACAGACCTTAATAACAGGCCACGCAAAGCTATCTCCCAGGGTTTTACGAATTTATGTCAGAAGTTAAAAAAACCCAACAACCATTGGTGTTTGAAGTTCTTCCCTGCCATATGATCAATGCATAGTAGCTGTATTTGTCAGGATAGGCTAAAGTTATAACAAATAACCCTAAATATCAGTGCCTGAACATAACAGAACTATCTCTCATTCACGTAAACTCCAAAATAAGTGTTTCCTATCATTGAGCATCTCTACTCCAAGCGATGATTCACGGGCAGGGGAGACACGAGGGTCAAGCACTTTCATCTCTGCCATCTTTAACATCTAGTCTCTAAGTTATTTAAGGGTGGTTGCCACTCCAGCCAGCCTTCTAGAAGGGAAAAACGTGGTGATTCATAAAAGGTGATACATGCCTGGTAGTAGCACACATCACTTCTATCTACCTTCCATCAGCCAAAAATCAGTCACATGGCCACACCCAACTGCAAGGGAGGCTGGGAAATGTAGTGGAGCCATGTGCCTGGAGAGGAGAGGTTCAGAAAACAGCTAAGCTCTCACTGCCACACTAGCCTCTGTCTCCACTTCATTCACTCTTCACTTGGATTTTGTAAATGATTCTGTTATAAGCTTCCCTTTTGGCTTCTAATAAATCATCCTCTTAAATGCTTCTGTAGTGGGATGAACAATGTTCTAGAATTTGTGTTCACCTGGAACCACAACTGAATATGACTTTATTTGGAAATAGGGTCTCTGCAAATATAATTAGTTAAGAATCTCAGATGAAATCATCCTGGATTGGGGTGGGCCCTAAATCTAATGACTGGTATCTGTATAAGAATAGGAAAGGACAAAGAGATACAGAGGAAAAGGCCATGTGAAAATGGAGGCAAAGACTGGGGATATGCTGCCACTAGCTAAGGAGCACCAGAAGTACCTGAAGCTGGAAACGCCAAGAAAGAATTCTTCCCTAAAGCCTTTAGAGGAAATGTGGCCCTGCTAACATCTTTGCCTCAATCCTCTAGTTTCCAGAATGGAGAATAATTTTTTTTGCCTTAAACCACCAAGTTTATGGTCATTTGTCATGGCAGTCCTAGGAAACTAACACAGCCTTCCCCTCTGTCACCTTCTGCATTCATCACATCTGGTGAATTTTACCCACTAAATACGTCTTTAACAAGTCTCCTCTCACTACAAATGACCAGTCCCTTATCATCTTTTACCTGCAAGATTCCAAGAGTCTCCAAACTAGATGTCCTGTCTCTGATGTGCTTCCCCATTAAATCCATTTCTATAAGACCCTAATCTGACTGTGTGACTCCCCTGTTGAAAACCCTCCAGTTGTTCCCCATTGCCCACAGGAAAAAGTCCACATTCCCCACCAGAACCTGTGAGCCTCCCTGATCCAACTCCTGACCATTCACTCCTCACATACACAGCTGCTTGCCTTCTCTAAAGCTCCCCAGCTGATTCACACCACCTCACTGAGGATCTTCCTCAAAATCCTTCTTCCTATACTGTGGGCCCTTCCTACACCAACACCCTTCCATTCTTCAAGACTCACTTCATGTCACTTTTGCAGGAGGCCTTATAATCATCCCCAAACACTAACAGGGACACTGCACTTCTCATGTTGCACAGAAAACATCCTTTTCTTTGTCAGATTCCCTCATGACATGCCGAGTTAACATCAGTAATTATAGTAACAATAGAAATAGCTATCCCCACATGGCTAATGTGTCAAATGTTAGCCAAAGTGCTTTACACAAATGGATTTGTTTAATCTCCTCAACATCCTATGATGGATCATCATTCCCATTTTACAGATGAGAAAACTGAGGTGATGAAGAAAAATTTGAGGAGATCCTCAGCTAGTAAGTAATACAGGCAAGATTCAAATCCAAATTCAACTCCAGAATTTTTGTCCTCTCCACCATACCTACTTGTTTTTGTTACTATTTCTTAAAGGGATGGTACCAGTAAGAAACCATACACATGGAAGAAATCTACCCAAAAATGTACTGCTCAGAGAAAAAGGCATTAAGTAAAAACTAAGGAAATCAAAAACAAAAACTATAGGCTTTAGCTAATAATAGTACATCAATATTTGTGCATTAGTTGTGACAAATGTACCTCAGTAATGTAAGATATTAACAACAGGGGAAACTGAGTGCAGGGTATACAAGATCTCTCTGTGCTAGACTGGCAACTGTTCTGTAATCATAGAACTATTCTAAAATATAAATTTTAGGGGTACCTGGGTGTCTCGGTCAGTTAAGCATGACAGCACAGAGTCTGGTTGAGATTCTCTCTCTCTTTCTCTTTCACACCCCCCTACCCCTGCTTATGGGCGCATTCACTCTCCCTCTCTCAAAATAAATAAACTTAAAACAATAAAATACTTTATTTAAAAAAAATACTATTCCAGGCCAAATTGGTAATAACAGAATTTCTGCAAGAAAGAACACTATTTCTTTGGCTTAAGACTTCAACCATTAATGATTAAATTAGTGACTTACTGAATTAATACATTAAAATAAAATTTCCTTTACATGATCTTGTCATTTACACTCCTTATCCAAATTCTGGATCCTTTCATGGAAATGTTTAAAAGGAAGAAAGAGACAGAGTAGTATGGTGGTTTAAAATATGTCCATAGATTTGATACTTGAAGTGGAGCTAATTCCCCTCATTTTGCTTCTTTTTAAAAAAATTTTTTAATATTTATTTGAGAGAGAGAGAGAGAGAGAGAGAGCAGGGGAGAGGCAGAGAGAGGGGGAGACATAGAATCTGAAGAAGAAGGCTCCAGGCTCCAAGCTGTCAGCACAGAGCCCAATGCAGGGCTCAAATTCACAAACTGTGAGATCATGACCTGAACTGAAGTTGGACACTTAACTGACCGAGCCACCCAGGCACCCTCCTTGCTTCACTTCTAAGGAATATATGTGACAGATGTGATGATGTGACTTCAGAGATCAGATTGTAAAAGGCATGTGGCTTCTGCCTTTCTCTCTCACTCTTAAATCACCCACTCTCAAGGAAGCTAGCCACCATGTTGTGAGGACACTCAAGAGGCCCCATAAACAGGTCAATGCAGCAATGTGAGTGCACCATCTTAGATTTCTCAGTTCAGCCTTCAGCTGACTGCAACCCCCGCCAACATCTTGACCACAGATTCATAAATGGCTCAGAGCCAGAACAACCCAGTAAGTCACCCCCAAATTCTTGATCCCCAGAAATTGTAATATAATAAATGTTTAAGTTGCTATGGTTAGTTCACCACCTACCTCCACCACAGATAGAATTGTCCTTAACTGATCCTTAATCTAGACACAGGGTTTCCTAGATTTTTTTTGCTACAAACCTCTTTGTCAGTGTATTAGCTTTAGCAGTGTATTGCTGCTATAACAAACTACAACAAAGCTAATCCTTAAAACAACACAAACTTATTATCTTACAGCTCTGGAAATCAGAAGTTCATAATGGACTCACAAGGCTAAAACCAAGGTGTTGGCAGGGCTGTTTCCTTCTAGAGGTTCCAGGGAAGAATCTGTTTCCTTGGCTTTTCCAGTTTCTAGAGGCTGCGCATATTCCTCGGCTTGGGAGCCCTTCCATCTTCAAAGGAGCAATCACTTTACTCTATCTCAATCACCACAAAATCATTCCCCTTCTGACTCTGATTCCAGCTCTCTGCCTCCTTCTTTCATTTATAAAGACCTTTGCAATTACATTGGGTCCACCTGGACTCTCTAGGACACTCTCCCAATTTTAAGGCCAGATGATTAGCCACCTGAATTCTATCTGCAACCTTAATTCCCCCTTTGCCATGTAGCATGACATTTCACAGGTCCTAGAGATTAGGTTGTGGACATCTTGGGAGCCATTATTCTGTGTACCATTAGTCAGTCTGCTGAAATCTATGGAGCCCCTCTCAGGATGATGCTTTTAAAGGCATTCAATAATATGCACATGACTACAAAGGAAACGAACCACACTAAGTACGATTATCAAAATACTTTTAAAACACATTTGTGATATAATAATACATGTGCTTCTCTTCTAACACATGATAAGATCTAACCGTGAGTCTAGTAACTATCTTCATTTCATAGTGGAGGTGAGAGTACATGCTGTTTTAAAATCATTTGCAATCATGTATTATAAAAAATTGTGATTTCTATTGGTAGCAGAGTCCCAGGCAGTACAACTTCTATGGCTTGTTACCTACATTTATAATCAAAGGAAATGCTGCTTTTATGTTAGAGCTAGTGAATTTTTTTTGAGCAGTGAATTTTTTTTGAGCAGTGAATTCCTGCTCAAATTCACACCAAATTTGCCTGAAGATCTAATTATGAACCCTGCTAGGATCAAGGAATTTATTTAATTTAAAAAAATAGCCCTTCAAACTGACAAATGGAAAAGAAGATGTGGTTTATATATACAATGGAATACTACCTGGCAATGAGAAAAAATGAAATCTGGCCATTTGCAGCAATGTGGATGGAACTGGAGGGTATTATGCTAAGTGAAATAAGTCAGTCAGAGAAAGACAGATACCACATGTTTTCACTCATATGTGGATCTTGAGAAACTTAACAGAAGACCATGGGGGAGGGGAAGGGGGAAAAAAGTTAGGGAGGGAGCCAAACCATAAGAGACTCTTAAATAATGAGAACAAACTGAGGGTTGATAAGGGATGGGGAAGAGGAAGAAATGGGTGATGGGCACTAAGGAGGGCACTTGGGATGAGCACTGGGTGTTGTATGGAAACCAATTTGACAATAAATTATATTTTTAAAAAACAGCCCTTCAGTAAGCTACAATAGAAGGACACTATCTCCTCAAATTTCTAGAAACTCTCCCTTTCAACTCAATTGAAATTTTATTAAAACATGTACAGAGACCTTCACATACCCCATATGAGCAAGGAAAACAACAAATGTAATGAAAAGTGACAAGATGCAAATAAAGCAATGATTCCAATAATTTATAAAGGAAAATCTGCCTTCTAACTTAAAAATGGGCATACTTGTGTTCTCTATCTAATGAAATCAAATCTGGATGGGGGAGGGGTAGGAGAAAATGAGGGGTACAGGATTTGCAAACATGACAACAGTGACATCTAGTGGGCACTGTGTGCTAAAGCACCTCAAATATCTACCAAGAAATGCTGCAGATAGAAAAGCGAGCACAGAGAGCCACAATCATTAAACATTTATTGAGCACCTATTATAGATTAATACCTCATTAGGCCCAAGCCAGCATCCCACTCATGTTCTTTTCTCACCCTGGCTCTATTCTCAGCATAACGGCCTCATGTGTACACACCTCAGCCAAGTCCTAGATAAAGGGTAGGTACAGAAAATGATTCTGTCTATTCTTAACCTAAAACAAACTGACTGGAGATTCAGTGCCAAAGTAAAAACTCATTCAGGTATGGGATTACCAAATCTAGGCAATGGATATTTGTCTGTGGGGACAAAGAAAAGCATGTGCACTCAGATAGGTTATGATACTGACTCTAGGGGTGGGGTCATTCAATACTCCACAAACTATTTCCATGTTCTGTCCCCTATTATCATTACTTTTTCTTTCCTCCAACAAACCCAAAGCACCTTAGAGATAATGTAAGGGCTGAGAAGAGAGGAAGGGGAAGAAGTAGGGGGGACAGTGTTTGGAGGAAAGTGAGGTTCTCTGGCCCTGGAACCTAAAGGTCCATACACTTGTGGTAGATCCACTCTGCAGAGGAAGTGCATGCCAAGGCACCATTCTTCTCTGTGCTGAGGTCCTGCTTCAGGGAAGGCTGGAGATCTATTGGAACCTGGGTGTTCAGAGTCCAATGGCTGGAGGAGAGGCCCATGCAGAAACATGCTTGGGGCCATTTGTGCAAGGAACTCCTGAGTCTCTGGTACTGAAACAAGGTCTACAAGGGCAAAGGTGGACCCCAAGTGGGTACTCCTCTTTTTCTTATGTAGACCCCACCCCTAGCATGGATCCCAAAGTGGGCTTGAACTCATAATCTTGAGATCAAGGCTGACCTGAGATCAAGAATCAGATGCTTAACCAACTGAGCTATCCAGGTGCCCCAAAATAGACACTCCTCTTAGCCCCCATGAGGCTTAGCCAGTGAGAGGCCAAAGGAGAGCCATGGAGGAGGAAAGGGAGCTCTTGCCAAGAGTTAAGGGTACTAGTGCTCTTACTTGTCCTTCCTTCCCCCACGTTTCCCAGTTGGGACCATTATCAACTATTTAAGCATTCATACAGTCAATGTGGAAGAAAAGTGGGAGTGATCAACCACCCCTCTCCTTCCAAAAGCACTCTGGAGTGCAGCACTTCCCACACTTCAGTGTGCACAGGAATCACCTGGCATCTTGTGGAAGGCAGATCCTGATACCTTGGGTCTGGAGGAGGAGCAAGAGCCTGCATTTCTCACAACTCCCAGGTGCTGCTGCTGCTGCTGCTGCTGATCTGTGGGCCACACTTCGAGTAGCAAGGCTGTAGCAGACAAAATTTTTGCCTGTCTAGCACTCCATTTTCTCAGAAGCCCATCCCAGCCTCATTCCATAGGAATCCTCCTCATTCCAGGTGATTCACTTGAGGCTACATCTACCTTCCCAAGAGCAGGGACATGCCCCAAGCCAGGCTGGCAGGAAGCCTTCCCAGGACATTGTCAGAACTATTCAGCATTGCCAACTGTGCATTCATAATGAACATGGTGAAAATCATCCTTTTACCATGTTGAGTCAGCTTGAAAATGACACCATCACAGAAGAAGACATAGCCAAGACATGATGAGAAAGAGGCAGGGCTCTGATGAAATCCTGCATCTAGCCCCACCTCTAGACTTCTCAGCTACAAACCCTCCTTCAGATACATAGTCAAGATAAGAGATAAATTGCCTGGGTGCAAATCCCACCTTTGCCACTTCCTAGCTTTATGAAGTTCGGCCAGTCACTTAGCTTCCCTGTGTTTCCATTTCCTCATCTGTAAAATGGGGATACTTATAGTTCCTTATTCACAGGGCTGCTATGATGTTTAGTTGCTTAATATATGTTAAATTCTTACAACAGTGCCCAGCACATGGTAGGATCCATGTAAGTGCCTACTATCACCATTACTACTATTTTTATTATTATTACTATTTTATCCCCAAAACAACCTCTCAGGGGACATATTATTATTTTTATCTTCATTGCCATTTTGTAGATGAGGAGACAGAAAATGACTGGGAGACAAAATCATTTAACACTGCTGAGATAACGCCAAATCTGCTGCTTCTGTATCCCCATCAGCACCCTTCCTCAAACTGCAGTGTGGACTCTTCTAATGCTATCTTGTGTTTTTTAGCTATTTTATTGCTATACCGATACAAAACAGTATATACATGAAATCCTATTATTGTCAAAAAATCCTATTATTGTCAAAACTACGTTTCTGTATCTAATTTTCTACGTGTAGACAGAAAACAAAAAGACTTAAGGAATTTATATCCAAATATTAACAAGGTTATCACTTCTGAATAGAAGGCTATGGATAACCTCTGTGTGTGTGTGTGTGTGTGTGTGTGTGTGTGTGTCTGTGTGTGTGTGTGTGTGTGTCAGGGTTTTTAATTAAGAGACTTTCAAAGACCCAGTAGTTAGCAGACGTGGGGTGCTGGGGTTTTCTCACCGCCACCCTCCCCACTGCTACCTGAGAGCTATCAGGGTCCCATCAATCACCTCAGCTGGAAATGGACTGAGGGAATCTTTTTGAATCTAGAATCTACATTTGCTAATACCCTTTGGTGTGGCTACCTGTCCCAGTGGGTCCTAAGCTGCTGTACTGAAGATACCATATTCCAGTGCTGCCATAAAATTCCATCTTATTTCTGTTTGGTGTCTTCTCAGTAAAGGATTGGGGGGGGGGGGTTGCATAGAAACAGCTGGGCACTCACTTGGAAGCTCTCCCTCATGGAAGAACTCATGTGGTCCTTTGAGGAGAAGGGGGTGAGGTTCCATTCCGGGTTTCTCCTTTCTACATCTTCTACAACCAATGTGCATCTTTTAATAGGGAAAAATGCATTTTAAAAGCCAATATTTATTCCACAAATGCATTAAAATATATGTTGAAGATATACTGGAAGAAGTTGCTAGTATCCTGCCAAGCATCACAGTGCTGAGAATATTTTTTCCGTACCATTTATTTTTGCTCTTTGAGAGTCCTTAAAATTCAACCAACTTTGAATCCTCCAGTCTGGATTCTTTAGTCTACACATCCTCTCAGTTTCCTGGCTGATCTACTTTCATGGAGGCTGGCACAGAACAGCTGTGAAATCTATAAAAATACTACTATGGTAGGTTTTTCCCTAATTTCTAAGAAAACAATTGTCTTTAAATATTTCAATATGTAAAAACTCAAGAAACTACAGAGTAAGTCTGACCCCTTGTTATCATTTGCATATCATAGCAAATATTTGTTTAGTGCCTTCCATGGGACAGGCCCTGGGGGTAAAGTGATGAATTAAAACATACACTCTTCTTGCCCTACAGGAGCTTAGAATCTAGTGGACTTAAACCCCACACATCTCTAGACATGATTTGCTTTTGTCATCTTTCTATGCTAAATGCTCTGCAAATTTTCAAAAATCAAAGCTTCCCATGTACCCTGAAGAAAGAGGTATCAGGGGGAAGGGCATTAGGAGAAAAGAAGTTGCTTCACATTTTAACTTCCTAACTATTGGTCTAAACTCTGCCTTTGCAAGTGTATTTCAAACTCCATGAGAACAGGAACCCTTTTTATTCACTGCTTTATCTCTAGCACCTAGAACTTAGGAGGCACTCAGCAAACACTGATTAATTTATTGAATGAACCTAGAAATCCTGTCTGGCAGATGGTAGGTGCTCACTTGTGGATAGTTCAGCAGATGAACCCATGGTGGAGTAGATGAGTGGATAAGTGGATAGATGAGTTAATGGTGGGTGGACAGGTAGAAGGCTGGGTTAGGTTAAAGGGAAATGAATGAGTGGGTGAATAAATGGATGGTTGGGTTAGTGCTTATGTGGGTGGGTGATTTTTAAAATGGCAAGTTTGAGTATAATGAACAGGATACTTAGGTTAATGTTCAGTTTGTAGAGGCTTGAATTTGTTCTAGTCAGGAAGATATCACAGAACACCACCAGATGTGGAGCAGCACATGGCCAGGAAGTGGCCTATACATTGCTGAATCGTCATGCCAGGGCATACATGGGTTAATGCCAAGAGCATCTCCTGTTTTTGCTATCCTCACCATCTTCTCTACTCCTGACAACAGCATCTTCTTCACCCTTCAAAGAACTACTTACTCCAAACATCATCTCATGGGTGGGCACGTGACATAAGCTGGGCTACTCAGATGCTTGCCCCCTGGAATTTGAACCTGGGGAAGAACACTAATCATGTCCTAGAGCTGCCATAACAAAGTGCTACAAACAGTGTGGCTTAAAACAACAGAAACTTTTTGTCTTACAATTCTGGAGGCTACAATTCCAAAATCAAGTAGCAGGCAGGGCCAACATGCTCCCTCTGAAATCTACTGGGGAGAACCCTTCCCTGCCTCTTCTGGCTTCTGGTGTTTGCTGGCAACCCTCCACATTCCTTGGATGCATGAACACAGTCTCTGCCCCCACCGTCACACTGTCTTCCCCTACATGTCTCTGTCTCTCCTCCTATATGGACACCAGTCTGGATTAGCCACCGTGCTCTGGCAGGACCTCATCTTAACTTAAGTACATCTACCAAAACCCTACCGCCCAATAAAGATCCCATTCACAGGTATGGAGGGCTAAAACTTCAACATTTATTTTGGAGGGACACAATCTAACTCATAATGACATGAAGCCTGAGACCATATGGAACTCATTTATCTGAACAGAGGAGCCTGAAGAGACTCCTTGGATCCTTAATGCGCCTTGGACCCTGTGTTTTCCAAAGTCTAATGGGGAGATTTTCCTTGATTCCATGAACTATACCTTCATTTCCTTACCATAAACTCCTTTTAATTTTGGCTTTTTACCCTTTCAAGAAAGAATCGGTTCATGCTGCCTGCAACCAAAATACCCTAACAGCTAAACCAAGCCCTCCAAGACAAAGGGGCTGAGTGTGATATACAAACACACACACACACACAGAGTCATCTTTTCCTTTCCCTTAGACCTTGAAAAATGTACTTGGCAAGCAGAGGCTAAGGGGTTCCTTCATCAACTTAAATGAAAACAAAAGGACTTTCCCAGTTACCTTTTATTCAACAGGGACACCACTTTCCCTCTGTATTTTAGTTCAAGAAGCTCAGATGGTTCACCAGCTAGATTGTGTCGAATCCTTGCCTAAACTTGTCACAAGGCCATCATGACAATTAAGTAGGGTGAAACCAATTTGAAAGAAAAACATGAGCTACAAAGTGCTACACAATAATGAAGGCCCATATCTTCAACTAAGGAGGATCAAGCAGTAAAGTTTAGATTCAAAAGACCCTTCAGTTAAAAATCAATGCCTTATCCTGCTTTATTTCCCTCTGTAAACATTTTTATGACCTGAAATTATGTTTTATTTGTATTTATTCACCAACCTGCTATTGTTCTTCTCCACTAGAAGACAAGTTCCACAAAGACAGGGGTTTGGTTTCACCCACTGCTTGAACCCACAGTGCCGGAAGGAATAAATGAGAGAATGAACAAATGAATGAAAGCAACAAGCTCCAAACCAGTTTGAATGTTAGCACTGTAGATAAATTACTTAACCTGAGTTTGAATTTCCTCATCACTAAAATGGGGATGGTAAAACCTACTTTGCTAGGTAATTTCAGGGAATTAAGAGGAAGTAGTAAGGCTACCTATTCAAAGTGTCATCTGGGCACAACAGCGTCAGCATCACCTGGGAACTTGCTAGAATGCAGATTCTCAGGCTCCAATCCAGACCCACTGAACCAGAATCTGCATATTAACAAGACACCCAAATGACACACATGCACATTATAGTTTGAGAAGCTTTTTCTTTTTAAATATTTATTCATTTTTGACACAGAGAGCATGAGCAGGGAAGGGCAGAGAGAGAGGGAGACAAAGGATCCGAAGTGAGCTCTGTGCTGACAGCAGACAGCCGACACGGGGCTCGAATCCACTAACTGTGAGATCGTGACCTGAGCCCAAGTCAGATGCTTAACTGACTGAGCCACCCAGGTGCCTCTAGTTTGAGAAGCTTTGAACAGAGGTATATGAAAATGTTTTATAAACAGTAAAGCAATAAACACATACATCATCATTACTGTATTTTCAGTTGTTTGCTGTAAGTACCCTCACTATTTCACTTATGTGTCAAAGGCACAAATCCCAAGAGCCTGGTAGAGCACTTACCACTGTTTAAATACTTAACACAAGGGGCACCTAGGTGGCTCAGTCAGTTAAGTGTCTGACTTTGGCTCAGGTCATGATCTCACAGCTCATGAAGTCAAATCCTGCACTGGGCTCTGTGCTGACAGCTCAGAGCCTGGAGCCTGCTTTGGATTCTGTATCTCCCTCTCTCTCTGCCCCTCCCCTGCTCGCTCTCTCTCTCTCTCTCTCTCTCAAAAATAAATAAACATTAAAAAATTTTAATCTAAAATAAATACTTAACACAAGACAGTGCCTGATAACAATAAATAAAAATCTTAGAAGAGCTCTGATATGCTGCTGGAGAGTATATTAATGGGTAAAATCTTTCTGGGAAAATACTCTTTAAATTTTTGTCCACATGCACAAAAATTTACCAAGACACCCAGGACAACCTTCAGTTAGGGAAAAAGAGAGACAATTCAAAACAGTAGATTTGATGGGTTAAAATAAATTCTGTATATACCAACAACAGAAAGTTTGTAATCACGTTATTATGGAAATATATGTAACCCCACTACATTGACTAACCAATATTTATGCAGTGTAATTTTAAAAAATTATTCTATTGGGGCGCCTGTGTGGCTTAGTCAGTTAGGCATCCAACTTCCTCCTAGGTCATGATCTCACCGGTCCTGAGTTTGAGCCCCATATCAGGTTCTGTGCTGACAGCTTAGAGCATAGAGCCTGTTTCAAATTCTGTGTCCTCTCTCTGCTCCTCTCTCAGTCATACTCTGTCTCTCTCAAAAATAAATAAACATTAAAAAATGTTTTTAATTATTTTATTTGTTTTCCAGTCTGCCTGTTGACAGGGGAGGATGGGTATTAATTCAGATGTCATATGCAAGAATTGTGTCCCCATGTTACCTATACTCTGTCTGACTTGGGTACAAAGTCAGGGGTTCCCACAGTCTCTCTCTCTCAAGGCTTCATAATTTGCTTGAACAACTCACAGAACTCAGAAAAAATGCTATCAGTTAATTATAAAGAATACAAATGAAGAGGCAGATGAAGGAGGTAGTTAGAGTGGGGTCCAGAAGGGTCCCAAAGGCAGTGGTCTTTGTCCCCTTGGGGTTGGAATACACCCCCCTTCTGGCATGTGGGTGTGTTCACCAATTTGGAAGCTCTCCAAACCCAGAGTTTAAGGGGTTTTATGGAGGTTTCTTAACGTAGGCATGACTGTAGCAGTTAGTGATTAACCCAATGTCCAGCATACCAACACCAGACACCAGAGAGTGTTGCTAAAAGTTCCAAGATTTTAATCAAGGTCTGGTCTTTCCAGGCACTAGCCCCCATCCTGAAGCTGTCTAGAGCCCAACCAACAGTCACCACCTTAGACCAACAGACACTCCTGTCATTTTTATCATATGGGAAATTCAAGGGTTTTAGGAGCTCCGTGTCAGGAACCAACCGAAGACCGAGTATCTTCCTTATGGTACCACAATAACAATGTTTACATGATTTCATAACTCTAATCATACTCGTTTGTAGATTAATTTTTAAAATTGAAAGAGTTAAATTTTATTTTCTACAGCCACTTGCTTTTCTGAATTTTCCGACTTTATTTTTATTTTTTGCACTATTTTTCTTTTACCATATCCCAGGGGTTTTTTTCCCAAACTTCTTATAATACCAGATATTCTATGAGGTCTTCATTTGCCTCAGAGACCTCTTCCCAGGGCCCTCAACGCTCCTTCTCTACTCTTTTTGGATTGGATTTACTGTTTTCTGCATCCTAGGTCTTCCCCTTTCTGGATTCATGTGATTGTTTTCTAGAGCTCACCTTCAAGAACATTTCTAAGGCAGGTTATGTGAGAATTAAAGTTTGAGTCCTTCCAAATATCTTGACTGATTATCCGTCTGGGTGTAGGACGTTGATTTGGCTTCCTTTGTAGGTAATGTGGTTTTTCTTACTAAAAGCTTTTGGGTTTTTTTGTTTTGTTTTGTTTTTGGGGGGTGTTTTTCCATAGTGATCTTACATTTCACAATGCTGTTCTTTGGTTTAGCTACTTCTTATTCTTTTGTTGGGTATCCAGTAGACTCTTTAACCTGGAGGTTCAAGTTCCTTATTTCTGGGCAATTTCTCATATTATTTCTGTGATAATTTGTTCCACTCCATTTTTGCTCTTCTCTTGTATTAATCTTCCAGGTTTCTTACCTTTGTATTCATTCGTTTCTGTTAAATATTGGCATGTTAATTATAGATCATTAAAACTAGAAAAAAGGAAAATAAAGATTTAAAAAACATTTTTATCACTCTTGCATATTGGAGGATTTTCCTGGAAAAAAAAAAATGTTTGGAGAATGGGGAGATTCTTTTTTTTAATCTGGGAGCTCAGTGTCCAAGGTTCAACTGATAAGATTTGCTTTAGGGTGAGTGGAGAGTTGGCCTTTAAGACAAATAACCTTTCAAAGGAGATGTTTAACTTCTCCAGAGTGAGCCCCCGTGATCTGGGCTAGCAGGGTGGAGATCTGGCATTCACAACTTAGGCTAAATCTGATAGTGGGGGACTGACGGACTGTTCTGCATGGAGATGTTCGATTCATTCCCTTATTTTTGGCAAAACATCTCACTTCACTTCCACTGTCTGTCAGACCTGGCATTTCCCAAGTCCTGAGTTTCTCTGAAAATATTCTGGAAAGCCTCAGTTACATCCCCATTTTCACATACTCCTAGATGATGGATTTCACTGCTCTTCTTCATTACCAACCACTCCTTCTTCAGTGTTCCATCCTGTAGAAAATCCTTGAAATCTCTCATTGCCTGATGACCTTACCTTTGTTAACATTGTAGGTTTATAGCTTTTTATTCCTACACTATTATTTTAGCAGGGAACTCCATGGGGAGAAATGATAAACAGGAGTAGCCAAGCAACCATCTTTCACCAAAAATCAATTAAATTAAGTCAGAGTTCAAAAAATAAAGAAAGATGACTGTTGTCACATTCAGCATTCTAGATTTTTCAAAATCATAGCGGCAACTATAATAACAACCAGTGTTTATTGAACAGCCATTACCATAAGTCATTCCTGTATTTCCAGAGCACCCTACAACCTCACTGGGATTGGGACAGAGTTCACCGTGGTGCTTTGCCTACTAACCTGGGAGTAAACTGTCACATTTTTCCTGTGGTGCCGTCTAAGAAAGTTAATAAATTCACAAGGGTTCACCTACATGACAGTTCCTCCCCTTGTCTGATCCTCAACCTGGGAGCAAGAAAAGAGGAGAGGGGAATGTAGTCCTACCTCCCTGAGGTGAGATGTAACATCCTAGGAGTCTCCAGTTTGTCCTCTCTCCCCAAGACAACCCGCACTCTTTTTTTTTTTTTTTAATGCTTATTTATTTTTGAGAGGGAAAGCATGAGCAGAAGAGAGGCAGAGAGAGAGGGGGACAGAGGATCTGAAGCGGGCTCTGTGCTGACAGCAGAGAGCCTGATGTGGGGCTCAAACTCACAAACCGTGAGGTCATGACCTGAGCCAAAGTCAGATGCAACTGACTGAGTCACACAGGTGCCCCCAACCCTCAGTCTTTTCTTAGTTATTTACTTCTTTAAATAAACATACTGAACATCTGCCATCTTTCAGGCTCTGTGCTCAACTGCTTTACAAACATTCTCTTGTTTTCTAGTACCTTACAAAGTGGGTACTATTGCTCCGATTTTAGGGAAGCAGAAACTAAGGCTCAGAGAACCAAACTAAAACATGCCCAAGCACTCTGATCTATTTAGTGTCAGCAATGCAAGCAGATAAACCCAGATTTGTCATTTTCCAAAACCTTTAAACCACCATCTAGTAAAGTCACTGCCAGAGGTAAGAATACCAAACATGGTCCTCAAACCACTGCTGAGTTTGAAAACTCTGGATTACAAGAATCATCATCTGTAATGGTCTTCCCTCCCCCTGCTCACCAGAAGGTCATGGCTAGCTCCAGTACCCCAAGCCTCCTTACCCTCTTAGTGAGTTGCTTCAGGGTCAAGGCATGCTCCTGTCCTCCCCCTCCTTCTCCTGGTTTTAAATAATTTTAGACTTATAGAAATGTTACAAAAATAGTATACAGAGAACCTTATACCCTTTACCCATCTTCCTCTTGTTAACATCATAAAAAACCATAGTAGAATTACAGAAACCAACAAATTGGTATTGAAGTAATGCTATTAAGTAATCTACTGCCTTATTCAAACTTCAAAAGCTTTCTCTCTGCTCCAGAATTCAGCCCAGGATCTCACGTGGCTTTTAGTTGCCATGTCTTCTCAGTCTCCTCTGACCTGAGACAGTTCCTCAGTTTTGCTGCCTCTTATGACCCTGGTACTTTCACATGATTAAATTGAAGTTACATGTTTTGGGCAAGAATGCCATGGAAGTGACACTGTGCCCTTCTCAGTAGGTGTGTGAGGTCAATATGCATCACTACCAGTGATGTTCATTTTGATCACCACTTTTTTCCGCTCCAATGTTACTATATTTCTCTAGGTAATTGACAAATGCTTTGCAGGAAGATACCTTGAAACTGCAAATACCCTGTTTCTCATCATATTTTCACTCACTAATTTTTAAATCTATCGATGATTCTTGGCTATGATGATTCCCCCAAGTGCATCCTGTCTCCACATCTCACTCACCTCCAAATTAAAGTCACGTCTGAGTATGCCTGACTGACAGAGTCCAGTTTGTAGGCCTGTGCCCCAGCTGCAGGGGAGGTCAGGAATTTGAGTCCTGATTTCTAGACTGGGATACTAACATAAGGATTTCTACAAACATAAAGCGGACTTTCCAAGGATGGTAGGCAGTCATGAATATGACTGATGGCCACTGTAATCACCAAGCTATTTTTAAATGAAAAAAGCAAAAACACAGAACAATATTTATACAATACTATCACTTGTACAAAGAGCAAAAATAGTCTACATGCATAGACTATCTCTGGAAGGTTCTAGAGGAAATAGGTAACCATTTTTTCTGGGGAAGGGAAGTTTATTATCAAAGAGGAGGAAGACTTGATTACCAGTGTATACTCTTTTGTATCCTTTGATTGAGATGGATGTAAAGGAGTTAAGGAGAAATAAAGAAAGGAGAGAGGAAAGGAAGGAAGGAGGGAGGGAGTAACCATCTTTCTTGCTCCTCTCATCGTCAATGGTGGGCTCTAGTGTAGCCTCCAGCAAGGCTTTCTTAATTTTTCTTTCTCCATCTAGTGCCTGAAGATACATCAGGACACACCCTCTCCGCCCTCGCAAGGAGAAAATTACAGAACTTGCCTGGGCATAGAAAGTGCTCGTTATCCATCCAGCCGGAAAGGCGGGTGTAGCTTTAATAGGCACATTAGGCTTCTTTGTACCGAACACAACATGTTCTCCACAACATGAATCCTGAGGACTGAGTGAAAATAAAAATACGTTTCAGGAATCTGTTGCCATTTCTTAGTTGCTAGACATTTAGCATGTTTATAACACTTAACAAAGAAGTTTACATTGGATAACACCCTGTCTGGTCAAATAAAACCATGGATCAAGGAAAAAAAAAAAAAACTCCACCCCTTTCTCCTTCCAGCAGCTTTTTCTCATTCTCAATTAAGTATATAGAGGACTGATGGCTCATCCAGTGGGAGTGCAAAGGTGCAGGAGGAAGAAAGTTGCTTGTGTTTACAAGACAAGGAGGACCTTCAAGGGTCCCTTTCCTGTTATTTCTCTTATTCCCTTATTTCCCTTTCCTGCTCAGTGAATAAGAACATGGTCACACTTCTCACCACTCATATCCCATATGATAACGCAGACATGACTAACTTACCTTTGGAGAGTACTAATTATTACATTAGTTTTTCAGTATCTGGGTGTCTGATAACAGTTATTTGTTTCAATATTTGTTTGTACTGTGGACACAAAGTTTTGAGGTCAGCAGATAGAGCTCCTCCACCTTCTGCCAACAGAAGCCAACCACAACTATCTGCTAACTTAAAAACATCTGAAAACAGTTTTCTAGAGACTACAGGTTATTATAGGCAACTATCAAGCTCTTATCCAATGCTTCAAAGTCCATCTCAAAAATCATCTCCTTTCCAAAATCTTTTCTCATACTTCCCCCAACTCTGCAAACTTGGCCAAAGTAGATACCCCTCTTCTGAATCCCCCAGCATCATAATTAGATCTGAAGATAAAAGTCTGTGCCTAGATAATCTGAGTATTTTCAGCACATATCACAGTGTCTGGCCCACAGTAATGCAATGGCTGAATGAATTAAATAAACTAATTCATTACTTGATTAGTATGTGTAGATTAAATAACTGATTCAAAGTGTTGATTCTGCATGTTTTTTAAGAGAGAGAAAGGGTGAATGTATGTATATATATATATATACACACACACACATATATATATTATATATATACACACACATATATTCATATATACATATACATGTATATATGCATATATATGTATATATATATTGAAATTTTAAAGGCAGAATACACTTTTTAATTCATTTCTAACCCAAGACCTTAAGGGATGTGTCAGATCTGTGTCACAAGAATGATACTAATCAGGTAGTAAGTAAAAAAAAAAAAATGCCTAGGACACACAATATGGAACACAATATGAATGAAACCCAAAAACATAATGTTGAACAAAGGAAGCCAGACATTAAATAGCACATACCATCTGGTACCATTTATATACAATACAAAGATCGGCAAAACCCATGTAAGGAGTTGAAAGTCAGGATAGTGGTTACTGCTGGGGGAAGTAGGGTGGCAGTAACTAAAAGGGAGGACTAAGGAACTCTGGGGGACTGGTAATGTTCTATTTCTTGATTTTGATGCTCATTACACAGGTGTGTTCAGTATGTGAAAATTCATCAGCTAAATATTCATGATTTGTATTCTTGCATATAAATATAAAATATATTTCAATTAAAAGCTTAAAAAATCATTAAATAAATAATTGATTAAAAATTAAAAGCTTAAAAATGGATGGCTCAGTCACCTAAGCAGCTGACTCTTGATTTCAGCTCAGGTCATGATCTCATAGTTCCCAAGATTGAGACCCGCATCAGGCTCTGCACTGACAACTCGGAGCCTTCTTGGGATTCTCTCTCTCTCCCTCTCTCTCTCTCTCTCTCTCTCATCCCCCTTCCTAACTCTCGTGCTCTCTCTAACTAAATAAGTAAACATTTTTTTAAAAAGCTTAAAAAATAACAGACCAAACAGAAAGCTTAAAGCCAGTTAAATTCTTCAGCAAAACTCAGATATTTTCAACTAAAATGAGACACCAATTTGGTATAAATGAAACCATTACTACTTTAAGATCACACAGAAAATCTTAAGGAATGTCTATGTCCTAAACAGCCATGAGTAGTCTCCACAAAGCAACCTTTTAAACACTTTCTGCCCAAGATAACATATTTGCTCAGTTGGTGTTGGGTACATAGGGAAGTGGGACCAGGTGACAGTTGACATCATTCCTGTAGTTGACAAACTTTACCAAATTAGGAATTTCGGTTTCAAGTTTTGTTTGTTTGTTTTTTTTTGTTTTAATTATAAAAACCCACATTTGCTAACAATTATTCAACTGGCCTTTTTAAAATTAAATGTAAAATACTTTAAAAACCATTGTAATGGCTGAATATGGTAATAATGTTCAAGCAAAAACAAAGATTCCACCTCTAAATCTTATAGTATTTTAAATGAAGTTATCCCGAGCTTTATGTACTTGGTGTAAATCGCTTAAAGCCTATATTATAGTGCATGAAATTCTGCCATGGATCGAATGAAATCCCACCCGGCAATGATGGTGGACATTCCATCTCTCCACCCATTTCACAGAAGAGGAAACTATCATTGGTTTGACTTTTCATGAAACCACTGAATCCTTCCTTAAAGCTCATCCCCAAGGCCTGGCACATAGTAAACACTCAACAGATGTGTATAATATGAACCGAGGAAGACTTGGACAGGCTGTGTAAATTGCCCAAAGTCACCCACCCTTCCAGGGTGGCCCAGCCGTCTTTGGGAGTAAATCCGACGGGAAGACGACCGGAAGGACCAGGTGGTGAATCTGAGGTGAGCCACCAGATTCCAGCCGGGGGCGTGGCCTTGGGTTGCCCCTGGGTCTCAAGTTGTTCATTATTTTGAGCGCCTCGCCCTTCTCAGGGGTTTGTATCATCCTGTTACTCAGAGAGGAGCCGCTCTTGTTTGTTCCACCTGGCGATCGCAGGTCCCCCGTGCTCTTTAAAGGGGAGACGGGAGTCTCCGGGCCTGGACGCACCCCGGGGAATGAATGATAGGTATACCTGGAGGGCAGGGCACGTAGCTAGTCTAACCCCCTGGGCGGCTAGTCCCCAACGGGCCTCGGGAAACTGGGAAAACTGGAGGCGGCCTACGAGGGGCCGGATGTGAGGTCGCTAGAAGGGCGCAGGGGGTGAGCGTCCGCCCCGGTTCTCTCCGTCCTCCCGCCGCGCCGCAGCCCTTCGGCCACCCTCAGCCCTCCCAACTCTGCGAGCGCTTCTCCTCTCCGGGAGCGAGACCCAGCAGGCCCGGGGCTGGGCGTGCCCTCACCTGCCCCGCCGCGCGCCGGCCTCGGCCGGGCCTCCAAGGGGCCGCGCAGGGCGGAGACCGCGCACCCCGCGCCCCGCGCCCCGCTGGGGGCGGGCGCCGAGCTTCGGCGGGAGGTCACGGGCGGCTTCCCTGCTGCGGCCGCGCGCAGCCTGGCCGGCCCAGCCTAGCGGAGACGCCGCCTCCGCGAACGCCGGTCGCCGACGCCCCTCTTCGCCAGCTTCCACAGCTTCGCGCGCCGGCCCGGCCAGGGGCGCCTCCGCCCGGGCTCTGGGGGCGCAGGCGTCCACGTGCGCGTCCGCGAGGCTGCACGCCACCCGCGCCCGGAAAGCAGGTGGGGACGCAGGGCTGGGGTGCGAGGGAGGGCTGTAACGCGCACCGCAGGTGCCCGAAACCACTGCCTCTTCCTTTTGCAGCCCCTTGCACGTAAATAGCTGCCTAATTAAAAAATAACGCCCCTGCTTGGGACCACTTTCTCCAGCCTTTCGTATCTGGCCTCACAAACTAAACCTTCCGTCTAGCCGCGGGGCTGCGCTCATGGGTCAAGGGGAGGGTTTATATCCATCCACCACACTCTCCCTGGCCCCAGCACCCTGTAGGGCTGGCAACGGACGGGCCCAGTGGCCTTTGGACCCGCACTCTGATCTTCCAGGGGAAGCTATTTCCCTCGCCTTTCTGTCTGGCTGTCCGGCTGCCTCTCCGTCTGTCCTTCTTTCTTGAATTTTCTGTTTGCAAGGTGGACAACTGGGCTTCACCCAGGGAAGGCAGGTCTGCTGGTGCACTTTGCTTCCCGTTCTAATCTCCTTGGATGTGCTTTCCCAGTTGGAGTTTGCTGCTCTCCTCAACAAGTAACAGCTTGCTGCAGATAAGACGTTCTCTCAAAAATGAAGGTGCAGAGAGATAGGAGAGGAATGTGGGGAAACCAGATTGTCTAATTTTAGCCTGAATTTTGCTGTAAGGGAATCACCATATATTGCCTAGGTGAGAAGTGTTTTGACTGCCCGGGTTAGGAAAAGAAGAGACCTGTGACTGATACTCATGAAAACAAGCAGTGAGGAGTCACTTTAAAATACAAACTTTTTAAGTACCTAAACCTCAAACCATAGCATTGTAGAAATTGTGAGGGTCTTAAGGTCAAATAGTTCAATGCCATGTTATGGAGTTACCTCTATTGCCTCCTCTCTGGGAAAGATCTTAGTAGAAACACTTAGTGAAGGTTCCTGAGAGTTTAGCTCCTGTGGTCTTAAGAGTTTTATTTCATATTGGTGTTGTAACTCTGTCAAGGACATGTCCCAGTGTAGTGGTTGAAGGTTTGGAGTTAGAAAGACCTGGATTTCTGTCTGGGCTCCACCATCTAACTTGCTGTGTGACTTCCAACAAGTTGCCTAACCTCTCTGAGCCTGAGTTTCCTCATTTCTAAATGAGATTGCTGAACAGGTAAAGTAGATAACAGGTACTCCATGGTTCACACAGAGTACATCACCAGGTAAGTACATAATAAATGATACTTGACCATGATGATGGTGAAACAGGAGTTTAGGCCCAATGGCATAGCATTCACTGTCCATGCAAGAGGTGTTCATATGTGCCTCTTTGCATGCAGAGATACAAGCATTACATCACTGGGATCCTTCTGGTCATAAAAACACAAGGGTCTACTTCTAAACTCTTGAATTTGATTTGAGCAAATAAAGTCTGTCCTAAGCCTGTTCTGACTTTCAGTGTATCGTTTTTGTGTATTTTGAGATTCTCTGATGCGTTCAAATGTGAACAGTTTCAAATGCACACAAAAGCGGCATAACACTGGTGATATCATTATTACTTATTATTAAAAATAATGTTCCTCGGATATCACCACGATCCCTGGCTTAGTATCAATTTGGGTAGATTGAAGGGAGGGACTGAGTCCTGGAGCTGATTTTTCACGTCACTGTGTGGACTCAAAAGTGTGAGCCACAGACCAGCATCACCTGCAACTTGTTATAAATGCAGGGTCTCCACCTCCACCCCACACCTGCGGAACAGAATCTGCAGGTTAATAGATGCCCAGCGGACTTGAGCACTTTCCATTGGAGAATCTCCTTCTTAGGAGTTTGAGTACACTGATGTTTCTCAAAAATAGGCCTTTTGGAAACATGCATCTCTTATAAGCCATCTCTATGTAGTAAAGGAAGAAAGATGTTTTACCATTTACAGGCCTGATCTTTATTTTAAATCTTTAAATAGCCAGGAGAGGTAGTATCATGTGCTTTCTGTTTTAAAAGTAAGACAGAGCCATCAAATTCAGCCAATTTTGGATTCCGGGGTTCCTATATCCCCCTGAAACATCATCAGTTTTGAGACTGCTTAGCTCATTTTTATTCTTGTTCCTCAAATGAGAGGAAAACTCTGAGTCTTGAAGTTCTCACCCCATCTGTGTTTTGAAGAGTGGGCTTTGTGTGTCTGTCACTCCTGTTTTCAGTCTTTTGCCAGAAAAAACTTAATTGATGCATTGAATTTATCAACTTCTATATAATATAAAATGGTAACGCAAGTAAATCAAATACCTGGCAATAATTATTAATGACCTATATCTTTATATATATTTAAGGTAAAACTACATATTATATGACTGAAATAGAAACTATTTTGCTATGATTTTTTTAATGTTTATTTTTTGAGAGAGAGAGAGAGAGAGACAGAGCGCAAGCAAGGGAGGGGCAGGGAGAGAGGGAAACACAGAGGGAGACACAGAATCCGAAGCAGGCTGCAGGCTCTGAGGTGTCAGCACAGAGCCCAACATGGGGCTCAAACCCACAAACTATGAGATCATAACCTGAGCTGAAGTTGGAGGCTTAACCAACTGAGCCACCCAAGCACCCCTGCTATACTTTTTTTTTAATTTTCATACCAGAAGATGTCATCAATATTTGTAGGAGGAATGTAATGATATAGATAGGTAGGTAAAGATTTTAATGGCATCCTTTTCTAAAATAAACTTTATTGAGGCGTCATTTGTATATAACAAAGGCGTTGTTTAAAATCTGCATTTCTGTGGTGAGCACAGCATAACAGAGTTGTTGAATCTTTATATTACATACCTGAAACTAATGTAACATTGTCAACTATACTCAAAAAAGAATCTGTGCATTTTATTGCATGCAAATTATACTTCCATGAAGGTGATTGTTTAAAAAGATATCAAGGATTGCCATGATTTGTTGCCTGTTACCACAGTAGTTCAGAGAAAGTCCAGAAAAGTCCATAGAGACAGAAAATGAAGATTGATGCATTGGGCAGACACAGAAAATAAATAGGCAAGTGGTCCTGTGGGAATAGAAAGATAAAGTTACATAAATCTATAAACCTTGAGACCTTATAAGACTTTTTGTCTTCAAAGTTCAGATGTTAAATTTAATATTGAGCACTGGGAACCCTGCAGAGTTTCTGAAGAAGAAGCTAAAATGGAAATAAGTTTTACCCTGTGGGATGTACTGGCAAGCTACGGTTTCCTTCTCACATTCTGATCCATGTCTCACTTTTTGTCGGCAGACACCTGCTTTTGCCACGATGCTCTCATCCACGGACTTTGCATCTGCTTCTTGGGAGCTCGTCGTCAGGGTTGACCATCCAAATGAGGAAGAGCAGAAAGATGTCACACTGAGAGTGTCCGGAGACCTGCATGTTGGGGGGCTGATGCTCAAGTTAGTAGAACAGATCAGTAAGTTCCCGTTTCTTCATGGTTTCCGTACATTTGAAACCCTCTCTGTTGCACTAACAGTAAATGGCTAATCTAAGCTGTCTGATCATCTGTTTTTCTGCTTATGTATCTTATGATGGCCCAGAGAGCAAGCCCCCTCCCCACAGGAGGAAGAGAAATAGATGATCCTGCAAAAGCCATAAACTGAACCCCCAAGTGCCCTTGTAAAAATTTCAGTCTTTGGTGGCAAACTAAAGCTCCCTAGTAGATATGAAACCATGTTTCCACAGGCCTATTCCACTGGTGACATCTGAGGTGACTTTAGGCGGCCTGGCATTAGATTGCTCTGTCAATTTTCAATTTGAGTGCTCAGTGATAAAGTCAGCTCAATGCTAATGTATCATTTCACACAGAACCACCATTTGCTACTCTCCCTGTTTAAACACACAGAGAAGTCTTAAGGGTCAGAGTCTTCACATCAGGAATCAATATGATCGACCTAGAATTTAACAGTGTTCTCTTTTATTTGTTTTTACCTTCTATCTAAGTTTGTCTAAATGTTCATTTTTCATTTACGCTAATGAAATAAAGATTTTTTAA
Source organism: Cryptoprocta ferox (assembly GCA_028646485.1). NCBI lineage: Eukaryota > Metazoa > Chordata > Mammalia > Carnivora > Eupleridae > Cryptoprocta > Cryptoprocta ferox. The sequence continues at coordinate 30,561,143 of CM053576.1, read as the reverse complement.
GTAAGGGGCTCCTGGGTGGCTCAGTCAACTGAGCATCTGACTCTTGATTTCAGCTCAGGTCATGATCCCTGGGTTGTAGGAACAAGCCCCTCATCAGGCTCTGTGCTGAGCATGCAGCCTGCTTGGGATTCTCTCTCTCTCTCTCTCTCTCTCAAATATAAAGAAATGAAGAAATAAAATTTTTAATGTTTATTTTTGAGAGAGAGAAAGAATGCGTGCACAAGTGGTGGAGGGGCAGAGAGAGAGGGAGACACAGAATCCAAAGTAGGCTCCAGGCTCTGAGCTGTCAGCACAGAGCCTGACGCAGGGCTCGAACCCACAAACCATGAGATCATGACCTGAGCCAAAATCAGACACTCAACCAGCACCCAAGTGCCCCAAGAAATAAAAAATTTTTTAATTAAAAAAATATATTTTAGTAAGTCTTCCTTGAAGTATAATATATACACAGAAAGTGCACCTATCATAAGTGTACTGCTCAACGAATTTTCACAGTCATGTAACTTCCACTCAGACCAAGAAAGAGAATATTACTGGCTCCCCAACCCAAGTATCACATATGACCCCCCCGCCAGTCGCTGCCCCACCAAGGGTAACCACTGTCTCGAATTCTGACGCGATAGGAATAATTTTACTTGTTTTTAAACTGTATATAGGTGGGATCATACAAGATATCCTCCTAATCATCCACTTTCTTTCACTTAACATTATGTCTGTGAGATTTACCCATATTGTTGCATATAGTTTTGGTTCCTCTACTCTTATTCCTGTGTCATATTCCATCATATGATGATGCCATTACTTATCCTGTTGATGGGGATATAGGGCTGCTATAGTACATGTCTTTAGTGAGTATATGTAGGCATTTCTGTTGCTCTAGAGCGTGGAGAGGAATTACTGAATAATAGGACTGTAGTCCAGTTATTATATATATAATAATAATATTATATATTATAATATTACAATAATAGTTGTAGCATTTATACTTCTACTAACAGCATTAAAAGAAAGGTTTTCTAATATAAAGTGAGAGAATGAGATAAGGAGAAACATTTTTTTAAAAAAAAAGATTGAATATTGATTCAACATTGACAAAGGGAGAAGATTCAACTCTGATGTAAGCATTGAAGGAGGGGAAAGAGTCAATGTTGATGCTGACATTGAGAGAAAGACAATATTCAGCTGATTTTGGTACAGACTTTGGAAACTGGGAATCTGATGGTACTGATAAAAGAGCTGGACAGTATAGAGAGGGGGTGAAATGTCAACTTTACAGTCCTTCCGTGGAGACTTTGAGAGTTATTGATATCCCATTGTGATCCAGTGGTGTAAGGATTCATTTCTAGTAGAGAAATAATCTTGATTAAAGTCAGATGCTCCTGGCCTTCCCAGAAAGGACCATGGCACTAAGGGACTTAAGGGAAAAGAACTCAGCATCTCATCATGAACAAAATTTGTATGTGTCTCTTCCTTTCACTGTATCTAAATATAATTGTGATAAGGTTCAGGCTCTGTTTTCTACCTACCCCACTTTAGAGACCTTGAAGAGGGGCCGAAGCATGTTGAGCCTTGGGTGGTAAAAGGAGATGGGGAGCTGAAGACCAGTTGTTTGTTTCAGGTTTTGCACACAATGGATGGACTCTAAAGTTCTCTCTTATTTTACTTCATTGTCCTTTTCATGTTTGCAGACATATCTCAAGACTGGTCAGACTTTGCCCTTTGGTGGGAACAAAAGCATTGCTGGCTTCTGAAAACGCACTGGACTCTGGATAAATATGGAGTCCAGGCAGATGCAAAGCTTCTCTTCACCCCTCAGCATAAAATGCTTCGCCTCCGCCTGCCAAATGTGAAGACAGTGAGATTGCGTGTCAGCTTCTCAGCTGTGGTATTTAAAGCTGTCAGTGATATCTGCAAAATCCTGAGTGAGTACCCCGGAGGGGCCCTGTGCCCTTTGGAGGGCAGGAAAATATGTGTGCTTTCTGCCTGCAAGCATTTGGCTTTACAGAACATTTCCCTTACTAGGAAGCATACTTTTCAAGCCTGGTTCTGGGGACTTTAGCCATGTAAATTTAAACCAAATGGAGCATTATTGGAGTAAATCAGGTTCACTTCCACAAAGTTTAAAGCTATTTCAAAAGAGGTCTTTAAACAGAAGAAAGAAACCGATTAAGATTGCCCCCCTAGAAGGGGGTGTGATGGACATGGAAGAGGGCACTTGTGGGGATGAGCACTGGGTGTTATATGGAAACCAACTTGACAATAAAATATTAAAAAAAAAAAAGATTCCCCCCTAAAATAAATTCATTCCTCTAAGCCATAGTAATATCATCATTATATTTAAGACAAACAAGAAAGAGTTCTGTTAAATCATCACCACCAGAGAGCTGATATATCTTTATTGATTTTGAGATAATGGTGTTGCAATGTCTTTTTTTTTTT
>CM053576.1:30523825-30558204 GCA_028646485.1 Cryptoprocta ferox | reverse complement strand
CTGGGCTCTCTAATCTATTCCACTGGTCTATGTGTCTGTTTTTGTGCCAGTACCATACTGTCTTGGTGATGACAGCTTTGTAGTAGAGTCTAAAGTCTGGGATTGTGATGCCTCCCATTTTGGTTTTCTTCTTCAGTATTACTTTGGTGGTGTTGCAATGTCTTAACTGCTTTACTAACATTTGGCTCCAGTAAATACTCAATCCACAAAAATTATTTGTGGAGTTTAAGCAGAAAAGTACACTTAATTATGAATTGAAAACGAATTCCTATGGCTTTAACAGTCATTAGGGACAACACTACCCAACCCATTTATTTGTGGAACTTCTATAATGGAAGTAAACTCTGAATCATGGTTCTTATTTTATATTTTTTAAAAGTGTGTAGGTACATTCTCTGGTTCCAAGGCTAAGATTCAGCATTTGAATATAGTATATACAATATATGAGTGAGTGATCTATCTTCCCCATTAAACTATTCATTCATTCCTTCAACAAATATATATTGATTAGGCAGGCATTGTGGTGAGTGCTAGAAATTGGTTAACAATAAAAATAGGCCAAAATCCCTTCACTTCTTGAGCTTACATTCTAGGATACAGAAGTAGAAAATGAATAATAAATGTAAAAATTAATTTATAAATAAGATGTTAAAAGGAGATATTTGGTAGAGAAAAAAAAGAAAAGCTGTAACAGTATGTGTGGGATTAGGAGTTCCAGTGAGCAATGGAGGCTTATATGGTATTAAATAGGGTGAAGACAGAAGCCATTACTTGAGCTTGCCCGTGTTCCTAACACCTAGCACAATGCCAGGCACACATTAGCTGCTCGTTAACTGTTAAGTGAACAAATGAATGGAACCTTCCATTACAAAACTCACCAGCAGTGCCCCTGGAACATGGTGAGCAAATGGCAAGCACCAGGGCACCTTGTTTTCAGTAATATTCCAATGAGGATTGGAAAACAAAGTAAGTGATTAAATAAAACCCAGTCCATAGTAGACTAGAAACACACATCATGGCTGGGACTGAAAACTTGAGGTTTCAAAATATACAGAAGCAGTCAGACGTTCTTCTCTTTTCCAGATTGTATCTTCATAGTAGTTCTAAAGGGCTCAACTTGCCATTTTAATCACTTTTTTTAATATCTGTTCTATTGAAGCTAAATCAAATTTTAGCAATATGATGGGTTTTCCCACAAAGATAGGACAACACACAAATCTTGGGCTTGGAGACACAGTTTTGTTTTTTGTTTGTTTGTTTGTTTCTAATGCTTCTACTGGAAATTCTGATTCATCTCCAAGTCTCATATATAAATTATTCACTTGGAATGGGCACAGGTGTGCGTCACAACCTGACAATCAAGCATCGTTAGTTATAGGGGAAGAGGATGGAGCTGAACTGCTAGCCTCAGCCTCGGCACTAAGCAATGTTTGAGAAATGGCAGGACCTATGGAATCAGTATATTTGCCTCCCAGAAAGCTGCTCACAGACTCTAACATCCATATTCCTTGGCTTTCACTTGGAATCATATAGCTCAGTGTGGCTCACTGTTATCAGGAGCTCTGATTGGCAATGGCCGTTATAAATATATTAGACTAATGGAGAAAAATGGGAATCATCTTGGTTTGAGTTCAGAAGCAGACCCTGCAATAAGAATTAAAGTAAAACATTTATTTGGTGGAGGAGGTGATTCCAGGGTGGGTGGGGGTGAGGAAGTAAGACTGGAAAGAGAAGGCCACCAGTAAGAGAGTGTCACCAATCAAATCACACTTGGGGCAATTGGGGGGCTTCTGCGAAACAATGCAAACATGCCTCAGAGCTTTCCCACCCAATGGGTGAGGGAGTGGAGGTATTAATATACCACTCATGTCAGTCATTGGGGGCTTTTTTGGAAGTGTTAATTCTCTGAACTTGTGTGGCCTGTTGCATCAGTATCTGGGCAATGCAGACTCTGGCATCCAGAGCAAGGCCTCAGGCAGAAAGACGCTTGTCCATGCTGCCACTGGAAGTCAGGTCAGAGTACACTGAAATGGTGAGGGCCCAGAAGAGATGGGCAAGACACTAATGTCATCTGCCACAGGGATGAAATTAGCGATTGCACACAGTGTAAGGGAAAGGCTCTCAGCATCTATGTTCTAGAAATAAAATGGTGGGGTTCTTGATTGTTATTTTTTTAAAAACTGAAGAAAGAAAAAAGAGAGGGAGGAGAAATTATAACTACATGCCTATAGTGGTTGAACTTGGCTGATGAAAGCATGAGGACGCCATTATACTATTCCCTTTGCTTTGGATATGTCTGAAATATTTTCATAATAAATTAAAAAACAACTAGAAATTTTACTAGATTAAATCTCCTTCCAATCTTTGACCCCTCCCCCACACACACACACCCATCTATTTCTTCCAAAGGGATGCAATTTAGTTCCATTTACTTCTCAGGAATTTCCTGAGAAATGATTTCAGATGCTCAGTATGACTCTGAGTCTTAGAAGGAATTTTCTTTTTACTCTTTGATAGTTTTTCTTTCTTCTTTATATTTATTTGTTTGTCTGTTAGATATTAGAAGATCAGAAGAACTCTCCTTATTAAAGCCTTCTGGTGACTATTTTAAAAAGAAGAAAAAGAAAGACAAAACTAACAAGGAGCCCATAATTGAAGATATTTTAAATCTGGAGGGGTCTCCAACGACTTCAGGTCCACCAGGTATGATTCGTGACAAGTGTTTTGTTGTTTTATTTCATGCTTGAATCTAAGGATTTCTTAAATCCCAAGAAATCTTCCTCCTTGGCTCCTCCTTCCTCTTCTTCCCTCCCTTCCTCTCCCCCCAAACAAAGGACTAAAATTGCAGGATTCCTGTGATGAGGAAAGGATATGCAATTAATTTCAGAATTCACAGAATTTTTTTAACAAGGTTTGTTTTATAGCTCATTATTTTTTTTAAGTAGGCTCCATGCTCAATATGGGGCTTAAACTCACGACCCTGAGATCAAGAGTTATGTGTTCTACCTGCCGTATAGCTCATTATTTTAACTGTGTTAAATAATGTTGCTGATGAATGGAAAACTTTAAGAGAATTGGCTGTGAGTTTGGGGGGGAAAGAGATTAGTTAGATCACTCAAATATACATTTCCTGATTATATCTTCATGTGACTCTTTCCTGAATTCAATTTAAATTTTGCATTGGGCACGTAACAAGTAAAAATTCTGAAAAGACATTATCCTTATCTTTTTATATAAATACAAATCAGTCTGTAGCTTGCTTGTAATATCTAACATTTTCTTCCAGAGTAAATCCCAATGCAAAGAGTAAAAGGGATTATTTGCCTTTTCCTTACACAAACCACATGATTTATAAGCAATCAACTAGCCGGGTTCTTAAAATTGGCAAGTACTGTTATTTGTTTATTAAAGGATTTGCCCAAAACTATAGTCTGTACATGCATTTTGTGAGGTCTTCTGTTCTCTAATGGTGCCAAAACTTACTGCTGAAACAGAATTTGGGGTTTTTTTAAAGTTTATTTATTTTGAGAGAGAGAAGGAGAGAGAGAGAGAGCACATGAATGGGAAGAGCAGAGAGAGAGGGGGAGAAAGAATCCCAAGCAGGCTCTGCACTGCCAGCAGAGAGCCCAGCGTGGGGCTTGAACTCACAAACTGTGAGATCATGACTTGAGCCAAAAGCAAGAGTCGGACACTTAACCGACTGAGCCACCCAGGTGCCCCAAACAGAATTTTGAATTATTGAGAAGGAGATAGTCCCCAATATTTGTCTGGGTTGGTTTTGGGAGCTTTTGTGGCCTGTGAGTTCTCAGCCTTCCCAGGAGTTAAAAACACCTCCCCTATCATGACTCATCTCCTTACTTTAAATACTGCAAACATTTAAATTCAAAATCCATTTTAGTATAAGCAATGTTAGTATTTATTTTTCCAAAGATTCCTCCCCCTGATTCTCGTGTCATAGTGCATGTTTACCTCTGCCTTGCAGTAAGTCCTGGATTATACAGTAAAACCATGACTCCCACATACGATCCCATCAATGGAACTCTGGCATCATCCACCATGACGTGGTTCAGTGACAGCCCTTTGACCGAACAAAACTGCAACATCCTCGCATTCAGCCAACCCCCCCAGTCACCAGAAGCATTGGCTGATATGTACCAGCCTCGGTCTCTGGTTGACAAAGCGAAGCTTAATGCAGGGTAAGGACATGGCTCCGTTTTCCTTCTCTGTAAACTGATGTTGATACAGTAAGAGAGATGAGAGATGGCACAGAGGTCGGGGAGAGGGGATTGTTTAGTTTTTAAGTTAGCATGCCTGGGGATTGTACACTATTAGCAAAAATCACTGCTGATTTTGGCTACAGAAGGGAGAAATGCCACTTTTGGTCATTGCAGTACATTGGAAGTATGGCAACATTTATGTGTTCAGGTAACTCAATGGATTGCCCTATGTGAATACTACTTCTTTGTCCCTGTGGATGTGCAAAGTGCTTTTGAAGGAATGTAGAGCAGTTTATAAGTGGGTTGGTCCCATGGGGCAGTGGGGAGACCCAAAAGGCCTGCATCGCCTTTTGTGGGACACCATGACTCCTGTTAAGTATTTGAATGAGCGAGTCCTTCAGCTTTGAAGTCATCTCAGAAAATACATTCAGACTACTTCTCAAACCACCATTTCTTTCACTCCCCAATGTTCACCAAATAAAGTCAAGTTTGTTCACAGCATTCTACCCCCAATGGGAGCTGGCCCAGCAGATGTCTCCATCCCATGCACTCACATGCCCCATTCCCCCCACAGGGCACACACACACTTTCTATCACTACCTTTACTCTGCTCCAGGATTCTTCTTTCCTCCTGCTCATCCCAGCTCCTGCTTGTCCTCTAAGGCCCAGCCGCATACTGTCTCCTCCTCAGAAACACCATTCTGGATGAGTTCATGCCCCTGCACTCCTGTTCTGACACTTACTTGCTCCCATGTCACGATGTTCCTGCCTTATGATGCTCACTCTCCCCCACTGGACTGTCACTTCCTTTAGGACAGAGATTGCATCTCAGTCATCCTTATATCCCCCCCAAAGCCTGTTATAATAGACCAACCATTTTCATTCTGTGGTACTGGATGCCACGCATCCCCACCTCATTCTGCTGTTAAGTTTTCATCTCCACCTCTCCACCCCTCACCATTACCCAGTATTTATTTTTCAACCCTAGAACTGTACTACCCAGTCCAGGAGTCACTAGCCACATGTGGATATTTACATTTAAATTTGAATTTAATTAAAATTAAAGCATGGCACTAGCCACATTTAAATCTTCAGTAGCCACATGTGACTGGTGGATACTCTATTGGACAGGACAATATAGAATATTTCCATTGTTACAGAAAGTTCTGGACAATAAGATAGACCCAGCATTGAGTCGGACCAGCTGGTGTAGAGGAGAGGCTGTGCGGGAAGTCAGCAGGTACAGATTTTCATTCTGGCTCCACGACAAGGCACATGACCTTGAACATATCACTTAATGTCACTACGACTCCATTTTCTCACCTATAAAACTGAGAAAACAAGAACTGCCTTGGCTTCTTCACTGGGTTAGTTTAAAGTATCTATGTAAACAAGATATATATACAAAAAGCACCTGGAAAGTTGTAAAAGCTATAAAATGAAATGCTGATATAAGTTATTATCAAGTCCTCTCCCTTACAGGTTTTTGGTTATATTACTCGGACTTTGTTCAAGGAAATACACACATATATATACATTTACATATACGTATATATGTATATAAATGTAAATGCATGTACTTAAGTATGTATACAAACATATTATGTAATGTAATATATGTGTGTAAAACTGACTGACTTTTAAACCTCATCCTATTGTTTTCTAGTTGGCTGGACTCCTCCCGTTCCCTTATGGAACAAGGCATCCAGGAGGATGAACAGCTGCTGTTACGATTTAAATACTACACTTTTTTTGACTTGAATCCCAAAGTAAGATGCTTTTTCTCTTCTCTCTCTCTTTTTTTTTAACGTGAATGCATGGAAGTGTAAAATTGAGTCATTTGGTTATCAGAAGTAGGGTTAATTTGCATAATCTTCCGTTTTGCTCTGTAGGGTTAGAATGATCAATGTATACATACTGTCTTTGGATTTTCGTCTTTTAGTTTCTGGAAAGTATGGTCAGCTGCCCCTGAGTTCACAGGAGTCTGTCTGGGTCTTCCTGCCCAGCACGGTGTGCACTGCCCCTCTCCATCAACACAAACAAACGAACAAGAGGAGAGTGGCTCACAGAGCCAGAATCCTTAATGCTTAGAAGGAAGGAGTGTCAAGCCAAGGTTAAGAGCAGGTTCTCGTGAATGAGCCCCATGATAGTGCACACCACACTCCCCACTGCAGGAAAGAGGGACCATCTGTATAAATAAAGACCCCAGCTGGCCACCAACTCCCATTAAGTACATACCTGCCACCTGAAGTTTACTAGGACAACTGAGTGGTGAAACAAATCCTCTGAATCTCTGCCCCTTCCTCGCCCCTGCTTGACCCTTTTGTGGAACTGTAAGTCAGCACCTAACTGGCCAAATGTAGAAAATATAAACTGAGTCACCAGGCCTCCAAGTGAACAGGGTGGTTTTATCCCAGTTGCATGCTTATTGCTCTTTTCTGTTGATTGCTGGGCACTTGTTTGAGGAGCACGCCTCAGACCAAGTCTTCTGTGTAGACCCTTTGCTCATGCACAACGGTGATTCTGCCTCTCGTGGCACTGTCGTCTCCTTGATCCTTGTTTGAAGTCTGGTCTTCAAAGGCACATCTCCGCTCCCACTTCTTCTTTAACTGGCATCTTCTTCAAAATAAGCCCTATTCCTGGTCATTTCTCTGGAGCTCCTGCTCAGTCTTTGGTTTAGATCCAACTTAATGCCATGGACCTAGCTCCGTTAGCTTGTGTCTGGAGTGCGTAACTTCCCCTGAATCATGGCAAAACAGCAAATTCTGGCTCTTTGATAAAGCCTTCAGGAGAAACTATTCTACGGCTTCTCCTAAAAGGGAAGGGAATTTTTTGTTTTGATTTTTTTTCAAGGGCACTGTGAATAATCATGTTTGCTTAATTGGTAAGCAGTTCTCTCTACATGGCTCATGAACAAAACTTATTCGAATCTAACGGCCAAATAGAAGCTGTCAACCCAAAGGTGACAAGAAGACTCAGGCTTTGGGGATACAGGTTTGGGGCACAGGAACAGTGATCCCCAACCACTTTAGAGTTCCCTTCTCCCCACTTCTAAAGTAGGGAATGCTATAAATATAACCTGATTTAAGGTTCTTAGTATGTGCTGAGTAGATAGAGGGGTATATAAATTTAAGATGTGGTTCATGTTATTATAGAATTTACAATCAACTCTAGAAGAACAAAGACGTCATGCATAAAACCAATGTAAAACTGCCAAGGCAGCCTACCAATGGGAACCAAATTGTACAGTAGGGTCAGGGAGCCTCTTTTCTCCAGCTTTCAGAAGAGAGACGCAGGCAGGCTGTAGCACCGGGGTAACAGGTACTGATTAAAATCTCAGATATACAAAAATACTAGAATATACAAAATCTCAAAAATAATATACTTTAAAAATACAAAACCCAGCATGCATAAAAGAAAACATTGGTACATTTTTATAAAAAATGAAAATCTTACACATGCCAAAAAACTATATATACAAAGTGAAAAAGTCTTGGCAACACATACAAACAAAAGGTTAATTCCCCTAATAAAGAGCTCCCAGAAATCAGTAATAAAAAGACCAACAATCCAGTAGACTAATGAGCAAAGGATGTGAACACATAGTTCACAGAAAAGGAACTACAATGGCTTTTAGCCCAGTACTGGCAAAGATCAAAAAGTTTCATGCACTATCTTAGCAAGAGTGTCGGGAAAACGGCTCTCTCATACAGTGACTGTTAAGTCAAAATACAAATCAACCTGATCCCTAGGGAGGGCAGTTTGACAATATGTATCAGAGTTACAACTCTACATAGCTTTGACCCAGGAAATCCACTCCTTGGTATTTATGCCACGGTTATACTCAAATATGTGAATTAACATGTCGGCACAAGAACAGCTATTGCTACATTATTAGAGGAAGAAAATTGGAAACTACCTAAACATCCATCAGCACGGAAGTGGTTAAAGACCTTATGATACATCCATGTAGTGTTGTTGCTAAGAAGAATGAGTCAGCTTTTTTTTTTTTTGATGTAGAAAGTATTCAAGGCATATTATCGAGAGAAAAACAAGGAACAAAAACAGTCCATAGAGAAACTACCATTTGTGGGGGAAAAGGAAGAGAAGGAGATTTAACTTTTTATTGTACAGAATTCTTTCATGATCTATTATTTTGCCCCCATTTAAATGTATGGATTGAAATAACTTTTATAATTCCAATAATTCACAGTATGTTTTTTAATGTTCAGTAGAGATAAAGGCACATCAGTTTCAATAAGAATCCTAGAGGACACGGAAAACTGCCTGCCAGCTAACAGGGAATTTTCGGTGATTAGATCTAAATAGTAACTCCTTCCTGAGACAGTGAAACTTGGAGAGGCAGGTTTTGTTATTTGTTTGTATTGGTGGTGGGTGGAAGGAGAGAGGGGTTAACTGACTTGACCGGAGGGGGAGAAACAGGGATTCAGGCAATGGAGGTGACAGAAAAACCACGTGCTTCCATCTGGGGTTTCTATTTTCAGTAAACCAGAAGACAAAGGAGATCTAGGCCCAAGGAGGGGGCAAGAACAGCCAGTCCCCACCAAGGGAAAAATTTGTTTCTAAGCCGGGAAAACCACTGACAGAGTTCTCAAAGAGAAAAAGACCTGTCAGGGTGCCTGTGAATAAGTGACCCATAAAACCTGGAACCTTGTGATGTTCCAGAGCCTCAGGGGAAACGTGAACAGGCCTTCAAAGAAGAAAATCCAGAGCTCTGCTGGCTGCCACAGAGAAATCCAGTGTTCCACAGTGGGAGCCAGGGCCTACCCTGTCCTTTCTAACATCTTCTACTAGATCCTGTTCTCCTCATGTCAGTTTGTAAATGTAGGTAACTTTTGTTTAACCAATAGTCTTTCAAGGAATTGTTGTACTTGGCTTCGAAGGAGTGGCGGGGGACTTAGGTTTGTTTAGGTGTGGAAGTTTTGATTAATTGTTTTAAATCTTTACTGACTGCATTGGAGAGAAACACCTTATGGGGTGATTTAACTTACTTTCACTAAAAGTCCTACTGCATTAGGATTGGAGACACTGTGACTGACTGGCAGACAGACAGGTACGACAGTCCAATTCAAATTTTAGTGGCTGCCCAAACTTATTTGGATTTTTATCTTTAGACTGTTAATTAAGCAGGGGTCTGTGGGGGGAGGGGCAGAGGTTGCTTGGTTTTTGGTGTGCGTTGTGTGTGGTTTTTCCTAGTTGTTGTGTCTTGACTGCAGTATTGCGCCATAAAATTCTAATATAATGATTGTTAGTACATTCACGTGGTTGTACAACCATCACCACAATCCAAAAAAGTTTTGCATCACCCAAAAAAGTTTCCTTAAACCCCATTTGTAGTCAGTCCCTGCTCCCGGCCTACCACTGGTCTGCTTTCCATCTTGAGGTTTGCCTTTTCTGGAAGTTTCACATAGATGGAATCCTCCAGTATGTAATCTTGTGCGTCTGACCTCTTTCACTCAACATGTTTCTGAGGTCCCCTGTGTTTTCACACACATCAATAGTGCGCTCCGTCTTACTGCTCAGTGGCCTCCCCTGGTGCATGTGGCCCACGTTCTGTTTATCCATTCACCAGGTGAGGGACACTGGAGCGTTTCCAGTTCGGGGCTGCCATGAATAACACCATTGTGAACATTCTCACGTGTGTTCTGTTTGGGTTTTTGGAGAGGATACTGGGGCTAGCTCCTAAACTGTACCATGACACCTGGCAAAGTTCACAAAGCAAAGACAGACTTTCTTAAGGTTCTCAGTGTTCCAGCTTCTGGAATACCACACATTTGGGTTTACACTCGTCTTGCCTGGCCAGCAGCTTTAGCACTGCTGAGGAGAAGCGTGCCTGTGGGACAGCCCCATTTCCCGCTGACCTGACAGCAATGCTCTTTGCTGGTTTGGGCTTGCTATGCATTTTTACATCCCTGTCACCTTTCTTCTAGTGTGTATAAGGGTAATGCAAAAGGAAAAATAAACTAATGCTAATCAACCTGTGATAAATCTGTTTAGGCGCTCTATCTTTCTTTTCCTCCTCCGTGCTTTCCTCAGCTTTTGTTTAAAGGATATAGTAAATTGTATTCTCACTGTGGGGAGTACAAAGGATACAAAGCTGCAGTTTTGCAAGATGAAGAGAGTCCTGTAGATGGATAGTGGTGATGGTTTTTCCCTCCAGCGGAAGTGGTAATAATAAAAGAGAGGGGGAAATAATGGAATCTGAGATGGGTCAATTTGGCCCCTTGAAGACGCTCTGGAAAATATTTTGAGAAAGTGCTAAGTTCAGAAGTAAAATGAACTGGGGCAGTGGAAAGAGAGAGAGAGGTATTTCCTTCACTTATCTGAACACAAGTTTATTGCTTCTGATTAACAAGGGATGGCCTCAGTTATTCCAGAATTTTTGTACTGAGGAATATAAATATGTGCCCCCCCCACCAGCACACACATAACTACCTGTTTCTTTCTTTAGTATGATGCTGTCCGAATAAACCAACTCTATGAACAAGCCAGGTGGGCCATTCTCTTAGAAGAAATTGACTGCACAGAAGAAGAAATGATGATCTTTGCAGCATTACAGGTATGGGAATTTCAATACCTTTTCTCTGGAAGAAAAATTTGTTTCATTTTCTTCATTCTGTTTTTTTCTTTGAAGAAAGAATTGAAAATGAGGGGAGTCTATTTAAATTTAAAATACGCCTCCTAACCCACACATGTGCCCATCTTATATAAGGTATTAGTCTCGCAATTCTTATCCTCACTACGAGTTCAGCCAGTGGTGGAGAATAATAAGTTTCAACATGACTAAATATAAATCTCAAAATAATTCAGATTAAAATGTCATTTTCCCTTCATAGGAGCGAGATCTCCTTCCAGGAAATGTTGTTACTATGGGGGAGTGGGAGAATTGCCTTCAGAAAGAAGAAATGGCTAATGGATTCATTTTGGTTTATAACATTTCTAAAACCTCTGTTTGCATCGTAGTATCACATTAGCAAACTGTCACTGTCAGCTGAAACACAGGATTTTACACATGAGTGTGAGGTCGACGAAGTAGAAGCAGCACTCTCTAATTTGGAAGTGACCCTAGAAGGTGGAAAAATGGACAATACCTTGGTATGAACTTTTCTGGTAACTCAGAACTGTGGCTGTGTGCTCATGGATTGACAAACATTAAATGAGCTTTCTTTTTTTTTTTTTTTTAAATTTGTAATAAGAGAATGTTTGGGAGCAAGGGAGAAGGGCAGAGGGAGAGAGAAAAAGAATCTTAAGCAGGCTCCACGCCGGGAGTATGGAAGCGGTCCCTTCACTCAGGTCTAGAGAGAACCACCCAGTCCGTGGCATGGCTAGCTGTGAGAATGGAGAAGATGCTTTACAATACAAAGCCTATAATCTACCTAGACATCATGCAGTGCAGCTGGGCAAGGCGGACAAAGTGAGGGCCTTTATTCTGGGACACTAGAAAGTTCCTGACACCTTCTGACTTCAAGAAATAAACAAAAATCTTCCGGTGAAACATCAAGTAAAACAACTATTTTATTGTCTCCTTATCCATGCAATGTGGCCAAATGGCAGCTTTATAATTAGAGTGCCTCTCCTGTCTGATTCATTCGTTGAATGCCGCCCTTCTGTTTAACTTCTTCAAATCACGGGAGTAAATATTAGTTTAATTCACATTGAATCAGATAGGTGGATCCATTGTAATTGAATATAAATAATAACATTAAAATGAGTCACTATATTCTTAGCTACTTAGTGCATGTTTCCTTATGATTAATTTCCTTAAAATGGGAAATTGGTACCATACGAAAGCAAATATTCTGTACAAACTGAATGCCAAGATTCTGTAGACATTCAGAGCCCTGTCTCACATTTATGGGAGACACAGGCCCCATGAAATTGGAGTTCTCTTTTGTCTACTTCCTCCACTAACTAGATACACCACGACCCTTCTCAGAAAAAATGAAAAATTCCTTCCTCCCTGCCTCGATATTTTCATGAGATGCTAAACAATAGGCTTTTCATTTAGAAGGTAGACACCAACGGACACTGCAGAATGAACTTTGAACCAGGTTCCTTGTGAGAAGTTAATCAGTGAACTAGATGTAACTAGATGTAACTAGAGTTACTCGCTCGGAGGTAGAATCTGTACAATATTTTGTTCGTACTTAAAAGTAGCAGTTTCTAACTCAAATTTTTAACTTGAATGGTAGCACTTGGTCCGTTTTTATAATCCCTTTTTTCATTTGCATGACATGTGACACAGAAAAGTGAAAAAACAAAAAGCAACCTGTAGCTTAACAAATTTGTATTAAACTACCACCCACATCACCACCCAAATCAAGAACTAGAACTTTGCCAGCCACACAGAAGCCCCTGCACATGCCCCATCCTACCCCCGCCCTTCCCCTACTCCCCAGCCGCTGACGTAACTACTAGAAATGTGGTTAGTGTGACTGAGGAATGGAGTTTCTCCTTTTATTTAATTTTAATTAATTCAGATTCTAATAACTCCATGTGATGAATGGCTATAGTATTCGGTAGTGCAGGTATAGAGTATCAACAGCACCTAATTACTGCTTATGAAATATTATCTGTTTTTCCTTAGGAGGACATTACTGATATCCCCCAACTTGCAGATAACCTCAAATTATTTAGGTAAGTCACCTTAAAGGGGAGAAGGATTTCTCATAAAGCCTTGCAGGTAAAGAGTCCAGGAATTTAAGTTGAACCTCATTAGTCAGGTTCATGGTTAAAGGTAAGAGCATGGGGTTTGGCATCAGACAGACCATGGGCTGAATCCTAGCTCAACAACACATACTAGCTGAGTTACCTAGGGCATTGTCATGTATTTGAGCCTCCGTTTCCTGATCTATAAAATACAGATATACCTCCTCTTGGGTTTATTGGGGGGGAATTAAATGAAATAATATATATGAAGCATTGAGCATGATGCCTGGCTCACATTAAGTGTTCAGTAATTGGAGGCACCTGGGTGGCTCAGTCGGTTAAGTGTCCGACTTCAGCTCAGGTCATGATCTCATGGTTCGTGAATTCCAGCCCATCGGGCTCTGTGCTGACAGCTCAGAGCCTGGACCCTGCTTCAGATTCTGTGTCCTCCTCTCTCTCTGCCCACCCCCCAACCCTGGGTTGCAGTCTCTCTTCTCCCCTCCCCCCTCTCAAAAATAAACAAACATTAAAAAATTTTTAAATGTTCAGTAAATGGTGTTGTAAACATGGCTGGTGTCGGCAATTAATGAACATATATATATACTAGATTGGAGTTTCTGTCATGGTTATCTGTGAGGCTCCGGACTTGATGTCATCTGAAGGTTCTTTCATGGTTTAAAAATCAATTGTCTCTAGAACATTGGCACTGGGCTTATATACAGTAGTCACCCTGGTTTTTCTACCTCTGCCTGTTAAAGTGTTTCTGATAAACTCCCCAGTCACCTCAGATCAATCTGAAACTGTTAAAAAGGCAGAGAAGCTTTTTTATTTTGTGGAAAGAAAGGACTGCTACATTTGTGATGGTGCCAGAGTGTGTTAAGATGAAAAGAATAGGACCCTTTTGAAGTTCTATCTGTTACTCATGTCACTTTATGGTTTGTTGGCTTTTCTTAACAAACTAACACCTCAATGGTTCATTTGGCTTGAAAAGAAACACAAGTTGCTTTTGGTAACATGTGATGCAAAACAAGACTTGGAAAACTGAACAGTGAATCAGGTATAAATGAGAAATAGTTCAACCTGTTTTACAGGTTGCTTTTTTTTTAATGTGTTCATGGAATGTGGTCTCAAACAGTAGGATCATTAATTTAACTTTTGTGGCATAAATGGTTGCAACCACACATATTGTCATAGCCAGAGCTACAGAAAAAAAGTAGTCATTTGAATCCACAAATACATCTTTATAATTTTTAAACAACCATTCTATGGAGAAGATAGGTTGCCATGTTCTCTGTATAGAGCAAATCTGGCTCTTGACAAACCAGATAACTACAGTTCCCTTCCTATAGATGTTTTCAGTGAAGGAGAGGATATTACGAAGTTGAGCCCTACATTCACTTCACTTTAATATGATTGCTTTGCTCAGGCTCACAAAATTGTCCTCCTGGTTCACAGTGGTCACTATATCTACCAAAGGTTTTTAGGTGTTGAATTTAATAGATAATATAGTTCATGGAAGAAAGAAGGAAAGGAGGAAGGAAGCAAAGAAAAAGGAGACACCGGAAGCAGGGAAGGAGACCAGGGAATGGAGCTCTATTCCTTGTGTGTGTGTGACCCTTAAAGCCCCTTTGTTTCCTTGAACTTCCTTTCCTTATCAGTAGAAAAGCATGGAGCTAGTCCTTTGATTTTTAATGTTTCTTTTTCTTTAACAGTGAAGCTCTTTTTTTTCCTCCCTGAACAAAATCAGTTGAACCCACTATATAAACACTGGACTTCAGTTTCCAGCAACTGATTTAAATGCACCCAATCTAATGCAAACTTTGGTCTTGCCATAAATACGTAAGAGTGCTAGATAAAGTAAAAATAAAAGAATTGTAAATACAGTGTTGAAGTGAGACTGGGAAAGTCCAGTTTGCAGGAAATACAGAGGAAACCTAATTCTACAAATGAAGCCTCGGGTGCAAAGAGGGATTTGGGCCATGGACATCTATTATCATGGGCTAGAGCTGGGATTTTAGTCCCTGGGCAGAGATAGGAGATGAAGTTATAGGCCTATTGTAAGGTACTGACGTGGGACTGAAGCCTGTGCCTAATGACAGAAACTTGCAAGGGCTGCCTTCTCTGTTTAACAGGGAGTAGAGAAACTGTCCATCAGCCACAGGAAGTAGTAAGCTTATCCCTGCATGGGGTTCTGTGTGGAGAAATGAAAAGTCTCTCTAGAGAAAACGGAGCCAAGTCCTGTGCCACCCATGCATGCAGATCTAAATTTAAATGCCTTACATGATAAGAGAATTCTGGGAAAAAAGAAGAAGAAAGAAAGGAAGGGAGGGAGGGAGGAAAGAAAAGAAAAGAAGAGAAAAGAAAAGAAACTGGCCCATGACACAAAACCTGTGAAGCCCTATCAAGTGTAATTGCAAAAATACTGGGAGGGAAATACCCACAATCTAGCATGCATGGGCCTTCTGGAGAAAACAATAACCCTCTAAAAAATGAGCCCCCAATAAAAACCATGGGAGTTCATGAAACCCATAAAGGAAAGACAGCAGACCCAACAAGCAAGAAGATTAGCAGTTTCAATAATTTTAGGTAATAGAACAATCTGAAAAAAAACATAAAATGAGTATGTTTAGAATCCTTAAGGAAATTAAAAGGTAACAATTATCATGAAAGAGAAGAGGCAGTATTGAAAAGTAACCAAATAGAAAGTCTGGAAACAAAAAATTTAGTCATCGAAATTTAAAATTGAATAGGTGCATTGAATGTCAAGTTTAAAAACACAGTTGAAGAGAGAACACAGAAAGGTAGAAATGGAAAATATGTTATAGGTAGAATGAGAGGTTTCATTATATATTTACTAGGAGTTCTAGAAGAAAATATAGGAGAGAAGCAAGTATTCAAAAAAGAATGCTTGAGAATCTTCCATAATTGTTAAAGACAAAAATCCTTAAATTCAAGAATGGTAAATCCCAAGCAAAATAAATCACTATAGATGCACATCTTAATAAGGCCAGCCATTGATAAGAGAAAGTCTTTAACTCAGAGAGAAAAAAACAGATTTCCTAGCAAGAAAAACAGCTGAGTGGGCAGCAGACTTCTCTTTGGCTAGGAAATATCTTGAAAGTGCTAAGAGAAAGTAACAGTCAATCTAGAACTTTATGCCCAACCAGCCTTTCAAGATTCTACTTTATGCAAACCTCTAAATATAAACCAGACAAGATACAGTCCTACTAGTAAGTTACATATTTAACAAAAACAATGATTCGTGTCCAAATTATAGGCTGTGACCACTGTTGAAGAGACTACTTGGGAAAAAATGGTTCCACTAGAGGACTATAGAGACGGAAGCCACGCATAAAAGTCATTCACTGCGTCATTCACAGACAAGTTACTATAGGGAAGTAGGCAAGTTACTGTAGCAAAGCGGGTCCAGGCAGATTTACACAATGTGCTATAGGAGACTATCAGTCAGAGAAATACAAGACACCAGAAACACATCAGAATCTTTATAATACTTCATAAAGAGAGAGTGACTATGAAAATCTTTAGTCCCTTCAAGACACATTGGTTATCACATGGAAAAATACCTCTGAGTGGAGTTATGCACTCTTGTTTGTTTGTTTGATTGTTTTTGAGAGAGAAAGAGAGAGAGTACTAGCAGGGGAAAGGCAGAAAGAGAGGGAGACACAGAATCCAAAGCAGGCTTCAGGCTCCGAGCTGTCAGCACAGAGCCCTACACAGGGCTTGAACGCATGAACCACGAGATCATGACCTGAGCTGAAGTCGGATGCAACTGAGCCACCCAGGTGCCTCAATACACTCTTGTTTTTTTAAAAGATAGTGTTCCAAATTTATGACCTCTCTGTGATGACAACTGGCCATCAGTAATAAACCTCCAGATGCTTTCAAAATAAGAAACAACCTCTCCTTTAAGGAAAAGCTGATTGTGAAATGAGTAAGAACATAATCAGTATTTGAAAGAGATTAGTGCTATGAAGAGAGCATTATTTGAAAACGTTTCCATGGTCATAGTGTTGGCCAGTAATGATACTGCCTATTAAAACAATATTAACCTGCCTTAAATTTTGATCACATCTCTCAGTTAAGCTGAGAGTCTGATCAAAAGGGGGGAATTGTTAAAAAGAAAACTACAGGCCCAAAATGGCATCGCTTAGACCAAGTCACCAAACTGGGGCTTTATACCTAATTGCAGTTTCAACCTTCCCCAAAAATTAGTCTTAACTGGACAGGAGGGAATTTTCTGATCAGCACCAATGAGGTCATCTGTCACATGAGTCTTCCATCTCCCCAAAAGATGACGTAATCCACCTAATAAGACCTCCTGCCCTTCCCCACCAGGAAGGTGACCTTGCCTAGAACAGACCTTTCTTTTGCTAATAACTTTCTTACCCCAACTTCCTTCCTCTAACAGTCTTCCATTTTGTACCACACCTCAGAGCTCCCCTCTGCTTGCTAGATAGGATGGTGCCCAATTTATGAATCACTTAATAAAGCCAATTAGATCTTCAAAGTTTAAAACATAATAAAATAAAACAATGTTATCTGCATACCTTTAAAACTTAGAAACAATTCTTCTGCATTAAACACCATCCAAATGAAGTTACAGTGTGTTTTTTTAGAGTTTATTTTAAGAAAGAGAGAGAGTGCACACAAGTGGGGTAGGGGCAGAGAGAGAGGGAGAGAGAGAATCCCCAAGCTGGCTCCACACTATCAGTGCAGAACCCGAGGCAGGGCTCCATCCCACGAACTGTGAGACCATGACCTGAGCTGAAATCAAAAGTCGGATGCTCAACCAACTGAGCCACCCAGGTGGCCTGAAGTTACAGTATGTTTTAAACCCACTTATTAAAAATATAAAAATGCAACATATTCTGATTAATTTGCATAAGTGACAGAGCGACATCAGGGAAGATGGAACTCAGTAGCTGTGTTTCAACAAAACCTTCAAAACTAGGTAGATGGCATTATACAGCGAACACTGTGATTTAGTAAGTATGGCCAATAGTGTACTTCCTCAACTGGGATGTATGTAACTGAGTAACAACCTCCCTTTTTGAAACAAATTGAATTCTTCATATTCATTTTTAATTTATATATTTGTATAGGTTTTATAATGTATATGTTACAGATATTACAAGTAAATAATTGTAAATATGTTAAGTAAAGGGTATTATATTTACATAATACATATGGGTTAATATTGTATATTAAAATATACAAAATATTTTAAAGATGGAGTGTACCCAGTTTTAGTTTGGAGATTACTGGCCTAGACTAGTGTTTCTCAAGCTCAGGAATCACCTTGGGAAAGCATACTTAAAATGCAGAACCCCGGGTCCTAACCTGGACTTGCTGAATATGAGTCTCCAAGACGAGGACTTGCATATTTCTAACAAGCTCCCTTCCAATTTTGATGAACACCAGAGTTTGAGAAAATAAAGAAAATATTCTAGAAAATAAAGTCCCAACTCCTCACGGAACATTCAAAGTCCTGCCCTGGCCCCAACCTATCTTGCCATTCCCTGTCTCCATCATCTTCTACCCATGGGAATGTTGTAGCTACAGAAATGTCTATTGCTCAGCTCAGTGCCCAGCATGATGTAGGTGTCCAAGAGTGTTTAACCCAGCTCTTGTTTACAAGGTGCCCAACTCTGACTCCCCTCTATGCTTTGCATATGCTGTTGCTACCTTCTGAAATTTCTTTTCTCTTTCCTCCAAATTCTTATCCATCCTTCATTCTATGTTTAAATGCTGTGTCCTCTGCAACTCACCACACTGCACATCCTTGTTCTGTGACTTAGCATATTTTATTTATTGATATGTGCATTTCC
Source organism: Cryptoprocta ferox (assembly GCA_028646485.1). Classification (NCBI taxonomy): domain Eukaryota; kingdom Metazoa; phylum Chordata; class Mammalia; order Carnivora; family Eupleridae; genus Cryptoprocta; species Cryptoprocta ferox. The sequence goes on along the minus strand of CM053576.1, from coordinate 30,539,468 downwards.
GTCTTGACCCTATGGGCTCCATGAAGATTCAGAAGACTGCCTCATTCTTGTGTTTATCATGTCCCATGTAGCCACCTTCTCCACTTCTTCCCCTACCTGTCCTGCTGCAGCCTCTGGACCATGGAATAGGAGCAATAATCATTAGCTTTGGGAATTAATGGAAGCACCCTGGAAGATGAACCAAACTGGAAGACGATAGCAGTGGGAATCTCTTGATACTTTTATTAAAATCCAGTTAAAATGGAGCAGCAGAGTTCCATTCTTACTTATGACTAGAAATATTTAAATGCCTAGGACTTAATGAGACCTTACTTGCTTTTGCTTAAAGGCTTGTCTTCTGATTCTATTTTTGGAAATACTATTAATTTTGGAGATTCTGATTCTTAGACAAACAACCTTCAAATGTATTCCTTAGAATTATCATAACTACAGCTTTCAATGTAATTAATATTATTTTGATGCAGCGGTTTTGTAAATCTTAGAAATGTTACCTGCATATAATGTTTTTCAATTTTATTTCATACTTTTTATGTTATACAGTGGCTTTTTGATGAACATCTTCTCCCTTATCTTTGTGTTAAGTGTAACACATTTTTAACTAAGGAAAGACGAAGGTCAACATGTTAAAAATCTTGCCCCAAATTATGTATGAGTGGGGTTACCACAAGGCTTCCTCTGTTTCTCTCGTTCTTGAATGCAGAAATCCACTGCTGTAGCATGAGATTCGCCCCCACAGCCAGCACTGCTGCATAGAACCATGTACAGCTCATGTTATCTTTTCTTTGCCCAGCTATACCCCCTCTCCCACTTCCCAGCTCGCTCTCGTTTTCTATTTTCAGTGACCCAAATGAGACCTGCCATTGGCACCACCAACCTTGTGCAGCCCAGAGTACAAAATGTCTCAGCCCCCACAGATACCACTTTTGGAAATCTTCCCCCAAAACATTTGTAAATGTTTATTAATTTTTGAGAGAGAGAGAAAGCATGAGCAGGTGAGGGGCACAGAGAGAGGGAGACACAGAATCCAAAGCAGGCTCCAGGTTCCGAGCTGCCAGCACAGAGCCCGACGTGGGACTCAGACTCACAAACTGTGAGATCATGACCTGACCTGAAGTCGGATGCCTAACCGACTGAGCCACCCAGGCACCCCAAAACATTTTTTAATAACATAGAATCTATACAGATTAGCTGTAGGTTTTTGTAATTTCCACGACTCGCTGGGAATTCTCCGGGGGTTTCTCTTAAGGACAAGAGGAAACCACAGAAAATGTAGCTTACTTTTAGATCTAATTTTTATGTCTGATAACTTGAAAACTGTGTTGTCCATATGGACAGCTTTTTCAGATCCCAGAAGTATACAGAAATTACAGATGTCCCCAGATTCATGGATGTTTCCCAAATAACAGTAATAATAATAATTTATTGAACACTTCAGTTATGCCAGGTCCTGTGATAAGCACTTTCAGAGATTACCTCTTTCTGTCCTCACAGAAGCCCTGTGAGTTGGAGGCTGATACTGTCCCCATCACACAGAGGCAGTGCCCATGGCCCAGGCAGATGAAGTGTCTTTCCCAGGGTTACACATTAGGCAGTACCAGAGCCAGAATGGGCTAACTCCTGAGATTCTGCATTAAATTCTACATCTCATATTAAAAACTCCACTTTTACTTTTTAGAAATGAGTAAGAAATTTGAAAACTACTTTCGAAAATAAGAGTATGGCGTATGAACGGGTTTCTAGAGCATCTTGATCCACTTGAAATCTGCAGCGTGTTCCTGTGTTTCTGGGTGGGTGTTAAAATGCTAATTGTACTTTCATTTGCAGGCCCAAGAAGCTAATATTAAAAGCTTTCAAACAATACTGGTTCATCTTTAAAGACACATCTATAGCCTACTTTAAAAATAAGGAACTTGAACAAGGAGAACCAGTAGAAAAACTAAATCTTAGAGGTAAGAGAGTCCTACATGAGGGTGTGGGCTTGTCATGACCCAGCCAGCATGCATATGAAAGCCAAGACTCCTACCCAATGAAGCAGGGTTTACTTCCAGAGGAACCTATCTCACTCATTTCCACATGGCAGCCTGTCTGCAGCATTCTGCTGTCCTTTCTTCCCCAGTGTGTCCACACCTATGGAGTGGTGGTAATTGGTGTCATCAGTGAGGCATTGTAGGATCCCGAAAACTTTCTAAATTCCAGAACAGTTCTGCTTAATTCAATGTCACTTCAGTTTCTGTTCCAGTGTCTAAAAGCGGCTGTGAGTGTACTGGTAACTCCATCAACTGAAAATACTTAACCAAATGCACTCAGTTCCCTTATCATATGGTGACAGAAAATTCCCTCTGCTTTGATGTATTTTAGAAGTTATTCATAACTCAGTGCTACTTTGAGTTAGAATCACCAAATCAACCTGGACGATGAATTCAGTTGATGACATAGTTAAAAAGATAACAGAAAATATTTTTTGTTATCCATGTTAGTTGTTCATGAGTCTTAGTTATCTTTTAATTAATGTTGCCTGCTTGGTCCTCAGTTTTTCAGAAGAGAACCAAAGCTGAAGGGCTTATGTTCAAAGTGTTTCTTTTAGATGCACATCTGATATTGATGTAACAGATTTCTCAGAACTCAGTTTTGTCCCTTCCTTTTATCATTCAGGCTGTGAAGTTGTGCCAGATGTAAATGTAGCAGGGAGAAAATTCGGAATCAAGTTACTAATCCCTGTTGCCGATGGTATGAATGAAGTGTATCTGAGATGTGACCATGTAAGTAAAATCACAAAAATGCTAACTCCCTTCACCTTTATTAAGCCTAAGGACAAACCAGCTGAGATGCTTTCTCAAATCAGAGCACTCATCAGTCAGCTATTGCTTTGTAACAAACAACCACAAAGTCAAATGACACATACCAGTAAACATTTGTCTCTGAAACATCTACAGGCTTGGATGATCAGCCTTGTGTCAGCTGGACAGCTCTGCTTCCACCTGTAAGTCTGGCTAGGCTTGGCTCCTTGCTGGAGGTTAAGCTCACTGTATTTATTCTGGGTGCCCAGCTGCCTGGGGAGGCTCTGCTCATAGTGATGTTGGAAGTGCAAGACAGGAACTACAAACATGGCAGACCTCCTAAAGCTTGGGCTTTCAGTTAGTACATTCCATCGGCTAAAGTCCATGGGGGGCTCAAAGTCAAGAGGTGGGAAATTACACTCTGGCTTCAATGAGACAGACTGTAAAATTACATGGCAAAAGGTTTGGATACCAGGAGGATGAAAATTGAGGTCAGTAATTCAGTGCACCATACTTACTGTTGCTCTGAAGAATTCTACCATTCAACTGCATCCCCTCAGCTCCTGAGACCATTCCACATGGCTCCCTGAGGTAGAAAATGAGCACACATTAAAGAACAATAGAGGCCACCACTGACTGGTTCAGAGCCCACCAGTGGACCTGATTCCTACCATGGGATTTGAATCTTTACCAAGACTAGACCAGGGTAGACATTATATGGGAAATAAGTTAATGATTTTTTCCCTCATTTCCTTCTGTCATAGAGATCAGACATGATATGAAAACAGAAACATATATCAAGGAAGTCTGGCAGGTAGCTTGGGTTTTCACCTATCTATGCTCCATGGCGCTTCTGTGTCCTTGGTTTATCTTTAAAGGCAAAGTTTCCTGCATGGAATTTATCACAGCCAACATTCCTACTATCTAGCCCTTTAGCATAGAGAAACTCAACATGGAACTCAAAAGCTTTTGTTGGGTGTTAAATTAGGTGATTGACAGCCACTCAGAACATGTGCCACTTCACATTTTTCCTTCCTTGGTAGGTGACACTTTCGTATATTGTAGAAATGAAAGCCCACCTCCTGCTCCATTCCCAGGAGGGTGGCTTTGCACTTGAATTTGTGTCTTAGCCCTCTGATGTTTGCTGCAGGAGAATCAATATGCCCAATGGATGGCTGCCTGCATCTTGGCATCGAAGGGCAAAACCATGGCAGACAGCTCCTACCAGCCAGAGGTCCTCAACATCCTTTCATTTTTGAGGATGAAAAATCGGAACTTAGCATCTCAGGTGGCTTCCAATATTGAAACCATGGACATGAACCCTGAATGTTTTGTGTCGCCTCGATATGCGAAAAAACACAAGTCTAAGCAGGTACTGCTAATCTTGTTTGAGTGACCAGTAAATTCTGTATTTTCTGAAGTACAATGAGGAATTAAAATAATTGAGGCCATCATCATGAAAAAATCGGCTCATGGGGATATTTGACTTTGGACTCAGTATTAGACAATGTTAAGAGATTATTGTTCATTTTGTTAGAGCTAAATACTGCTAACTGAACATGGTAATATTCCCAGATTTAATTAAAATTATTTAGTTCCCACAAACTAAAATTTTAAATTGTGCGTCCATCAGAGGGGGTAAAAAGTTACACAAATAGACTGATGTAAGTAGAACCACTGTCCATGGATACTAGATAGACCCTAGAAAGAGGGACCCATCTACATGAACCTTAGAAGTTTATGTGTTGGTTGATCTTGTTCCTTCTTCTCCCCAGTGATTTACATGTTTTATAGAAGGAGAGGGGGGAAGAGAGAATGAATGAATGGGTGAATGAATGAATGAATGAAAATGAATTCTCTTTGTAGAGCTACAGTTGAGCCTTGCATTTATTCTTCTCACTGGGGATCTGAGCTAAAGGGACAATTATAGAATAGTCACTGTTTGCTAAGGACAGTTTGATGTCTATCACTTCTGCTTAGCTGGCAGCCCGGATTCTAGAAGCCCACCAGAATGTGGCCCAGATGCCACTTGTCGAAGCCAAGCTGCGGTTCATCCAGGCGTGGCAATCTCTACCTGAATTCGGCCTCACCTACTACCTTGTCAGGTGATTACAATGTTCACTTGCCTTTCTTGCTCTCCATTTGTTTCTAAGTGCCTTTCTTGGATCCCAGTTTCTTCTCAGTCTAGAATGTAGAACTCTTTTTTAGAATCCTGTCCTTTCACAAATGGCCCAAACACACTGGCTGCTTATAATGATCTTCCATACCTTCTCTTCACAGTACCCAGCTGGGTTCCCTGCTTCTCCCCTTGTTCCCTAAATTGGCAGCCAGAGTGATTTTTTTAAGATCTGAGTCAAACCATAGCTCACAACCATCTGAAGGCTTTCTGGCTCACTCGGTGTATAAACCAAATCTTTACAATGGCCCCACAAGACCTTAGCTCTGGGATTTCACACCTCTGCCCCTCCTTCACTGTGCCCAACCACACCAGCCTCCCGGCAGGTCTTTGAGCACACACACACAAAAATAAATAATTAAAATGCTGCAGGCTTGCACTGGCTATGCCCTCTGCCTACAATATTCTTTCCCCAGATACCTACATAGCACATTCCCTCACCAACATCTTTAGTAAAATGTCCTCTCTCACTGCAGTCTTCCCTGACTCCCTTTATAAAACTGTAACGACCTTGTTTACCAGTATTCCCTGTCCCTCTTCTGTCTTTTATGTTCCTTCATGATCTTATCCACCATATATATTTCACTTACTCATGACCCTGTCCCCCCACTAGAATACAAGCTCCATGAAGATAAACATATTCTGTCTATTGGGGTCACTACTGTATACCTTGTGCCTAGAAGGGTGCCGGGCATACACAGTTGGCAATTTTAAATTAATTGACTTGACCCTTTCTTACTTTGCTTTCCACTGATGTAAGTTTTACATAAAGGATATGTGCAGACAGCCTTAATTCTCTCCATTCTTCATATATGCTTCATATAATAGTAAAAACACCCTTCTGTAGAAAGCTAATCCTTCACTGTCCATTCTTCGGATGTCATTTAGAAATGTTCATATTATCTTTAAGAAGTTGGATACCAATGAACATCATATTACAGGAAGCAGTTGCTTCTTTAATTCATATTATTTTTTTTTAGATTTAAAGGAAGCAAGAAAGATGATATTCTGGGAGTTTCCTATAATAGGTTGATTAGAATCGATGCAACCACTGGGATTCCAATTACAACATGGAGATTCACAAATATGAAGCAGTGGAATGTAAACTGGGAAATCCGGCAGGTACAATGAAAGTTTCTGGTGTATTCAGCATTGAGCCTATGCATGTGTGTTCCATCGGAATTGTACATTACTCTGCTCATACATTTAGAACTCAGGAACCACAGGCACATGGCCATTGTCTGCTGAAATAATCACATACAATTCTGGGCGGTTTCCTAACAAGTACAAGCCAAATGGTTTTGAATTAACACCATGGGTTGGCTTAGTCTCCATATGGACTTTCCATACAAACTCTAAAATTGCTGAGCAGTTTGATTAGTTTCCTTCAACTCAGCATAGGATTATATAAGACTTAAACTGATAATTACTTAGCAGAAACTACCTGAGATAGAACTGTCATCCAAAATGAATCCAAAAAGGCCTCATCTGATGGGCTCCCAAGAGGTCCAACTAGTTCAGGACTCAGAGGCTCATCTGCCCATATGGAGAGCATTACAGTCCCCAAAAGGAAAAACTGTTAGAGAAGCAAGTGATGTGAGCAGGGATGACTGAGAAAAGCTTTGCCTCTTGAGTTAGGGGGCCCCCAAACCATCTGCCTCCCATTAACTGCACCCCAGGAACTAAGTTCAAGCCAAGGCTATAAGTTGGGAAATTCTAGATCAAGTCAGAGGCACCTTAGCTCCAGCTGATTTAACACATTCTGATATTGATAAAGAATCTTTTCTCCTGGCGCACCTGGGTGGCTCAGTCGGTTAAGCATCCAACTTCGGCTCAGGTCATGATCTCTCGGTCTGTGAGTTTGAGTCCCATGTCGGGCTCTGTGCTGACAGTTCAGAGCCTGGACCCTGCTTCAGATTCTGTGTTTCCCTCTCTCTCTGCCCCTCCCCCATTTTCTCTCTCTCTCTCTCTCTCTCTCTCTCTCTCTCTCTCTCTCTCAGATTGAAAAAAATTAAAGAAAAAAAAGAATCTTTTCTCCTTTGTTTACTCTTTTTTCCAGTAGAAAGCTATCCACCTAGAGGGATGATAAGAGACACTGTTTTTTAAATTTTTTTTAATGTTAATTTATTTTTGAGAGAGTGTAAGCAGAGGAGGGGCAGAGAGGGAGACACAAAATCAGAAGCAGGCTCCATGCTCTGGGCTGCCAGCACAGAGCCCAACTTGGGGCTTGAACCCACAAGCCATGAGATCATGACCTGAGTTGAAATCAGATGCTCAACCAACTGAGCCACCCAGGCACCCCAAACTCACACTTTTTTTTTTAAAGAACCATGGATTCCTTTCAGCAGAGGCACTCATTTGTAGAATAAAAGTCTGAGATTAGGTGGCCTCTAAGGTAGTGGCTCTAAAACCTTGTTCAGATTTAGGATCACCTGGGGAGCTTTAAAACACCACTGCCCAGGCCACACCCTAGACCAATCAAATCCCAGTTTCTGGGAGTGGGGGCCTGGCATCAGTAGTTTTTAAAAGTTCACTTGGGCAACCAAGGTTTGAAAACCAGTGAAGAATGTTTCTTCTGGTATTTAGAGTTTATGACTTTCAGCTGGGAAGAGCTGCAGGCATGTTGGGTGCAGGAAAATTCAGGGGAGCCTTTTATTCTCCATCAAAAAGTCTGCAAAGTACCCTGCCCCTCGACAGAGGGGGTGCTTAAGAAGTTCTTACATCGAAACAAGAGTGACAAAGTATCTATGTGTGTTGGGAATTATAATGTTTTGCCAGGTGTACAGCAAAGCTGACACCACAAGAGGGCGCAAAGAAAGCAACGACAAATTTGCAGTAAGCGTTTAATGGAAGTGGTGATTGCTTTGTAGTTGTTTTTTGTTTGGGGGGGGGGGTTATTTTGTTTTTTTGTCTGTGGGGTTTTTGGGGAAGCAGGAGGAATTATCTGTAAGCCATCTAAGCAGTCCTCAGCTCTGACACCATCACAAGGCAGTTTTTTCTTCATTTTCCTTGCCAGAGTTTAAGCTCACCTGTGCCTTCCTCTTCCAGGTGGCAATCGAATTTGACCAGAATGTCTCCATTGCATTCACCTGCCTGAGTGCAGATTGCAAGATTGTGCATGAATACATCGGTGGCTACATTTTCCTGTCCACCCGGTCCAAGGACCAGAATGAGACACTTGACGAGGACCTGTTCCACAAGTTGACTGGTGGTCAGGACTGAAGCAAAGCAGATCTGCCTACACAGAAGGTGAGCCAAGGACGGTCCTCCCTGGACAGATGGGATCCTTGGCTTACATAATGTGTAGAGTCCAGACTGACAGACAACATACTTACCACTGGTCACTCAGATGAAGATCCTTGCCTCATTTCAAACACACTGCCTAGCGTATCCCTTTTCTTTACCCTGTCCTATCAGTGATGGAGGGGGCCTCAGTGGCCTTTTCTCTAAAATGGGTGGGTAAAAGACAGGCTAATACTCCAAGATTACACTATAGCCCAGTATGTAGCTGCAATTCTATGACTTCTAGAACCTGCAGGTGTATGGCTAGAAGTCACCAGTGTGCTTTTCTGCTTTGTTGCTAAGTCATCAGAAAGACAGAAAGGTTAAAAGCACATGTAGCCAAGGATATATCTTATTCCCTAACTCAGGTATAAAAAGAAATTTTTCTTTCCTTAACAGTACTGCTTTTAGTTCTCATCTTGTGAAAATGGCAGAGTCCACACACACACTTTTTCCCTATAGGTCAAGGTCTGGGGGTGGGGAGGGGAGAGGTGGGGTTACCTGGTACTAGTTGGTGACAAGGGGTCAGAGCAGTGGCCTGCAATGTCATCAGTTCACAGAGATTTCTGCAGAAGTGACTACTGACCCATCTGGTCTTGGACGTCGGTCCCCTAAGGTTACTGCTGCCACCTGCAGGTCCTGTTCCATTCCTGGGGATTCCTCAGCCACCTTTAAGTCCTTCCTGATGACATGGGTGACATAGAGGAACAGGGAAATCCATTCCTCAACCCAGCTGCATGTCTCAACTGCTTCTACTCTGAGCTGGGGCTCAGGAAGATGGGCCCAGTTCTCTCTGTTTATAAACCTCCCTGCATCCAGGCTTACAATGGGGTCTCCATCCCAGCTGGCCAGGGAGAGAAGGACAAACCTATTCTCAGACCACCAAGTTCAGGGGCTGATGGCTTCCTCACTGGCTTCCATCTACATTTTGTAAATCAGGAGCCGATAATAGACTTATTCTTTTTCTCTATTTGCTCTTGTCATCTCTGCCTCAAGACACGAGCGTGAGCCAATTAATAACTGCCTCAATTGTCATTTTCTGTTTTGGTTTGTCAGCTTTGGGAGGAATGTGTTTTGAGAAAGAAAGAAGAATATAGCTATAGAGGGAAATATCAAATAGTATTTAATTACATTTTTATAAATACTCTCCTGTCACAGAAAGGACTTGGGCTGCAACGGTAAAGCAGAGGCTCCATTTCCATTTTGAAATTCTTTTAGGATACAAACCTCTGGGAGCCTGGCCAGAGCTCAAATGCCCCAAAACATCAACTGTGCTTTCTTCTCCAACTGAGACATTTGAGAAGAGGGATCTCCACAGCTCCAGGAACCACACTGAGACAGCCCTGTCTAGGGAACCCCAGGCCCTGAGCTGGAAGCTGTTACTGGAAAGTCCTCTTTCAGCCTCCCCTGAAAACTCCCCAGGCACCAGCTGAACTTCCAAGGCCCAGCTTAAAGCCAGGAGGTGGCTTAGGCACTTGGAAAATCTGGTCCACATCATAAAGAACTTCGCTTGAAATGTTTTGTACAGAAACTAGTTCTGAGCATACTGTTCACTTGGTGTTGGTCGTTTCTATATAGTCTTGGGCTCTATTATTTAAGAACCTAAGTCAGTTCTTTAAGATTATGTTAGGCCCTAGGTTAAAATAATGTTCCTTGAGGCCACATGTTACGTGTCTGCTACCAAGCACAGCCCTCCATAACTTACCAGAATTGAGCCTTCAGTATAACTCTCTTCCTTAGCTTTCCATGGTTGTCCGACATTCCCATGAAGACACTCAAAGGAATTGACTGGTCTTCACCAAACTTTCCAGGGAACATTTTTTTCATGACTATACAGCCACATCCCAAAGGAATAAACAAGTGTGACCAACAAAATTTTAAATGCTGCTATTCCCAAGAGCAACTTAAGGACTCTACATTGGGTGCAAAAGGTCATCTTACTATGATGAAATTTTAAATTAATGTGTCTTTCAGCCTCTGCTTTCTTATCTACACTAGATGGGGCAAACCTAATTTTTTACTATTTTTATAAATTTTGTAATTAAAAGCTTTATCTGGATTTGAGTATGGTCTGGTTGTGTCCTCTCCAGTCTGCTTTCAAGGTTAATGCATACTTTTCCTCACAGTTCCAAGATTCTAGCTCATTCCTCCCTGTGAGATTGACTTAGAGACCTCACTTACCCTTTGGCTTTAACTCCTTTCCCATTGAAGGTCCCTAGATTTCCTGACATCATAAGCTCTTTTTTCCATGTCTACCTTTTAGAAAAAGCATGAGAGAGCAAAGAAAAACCCAAAGGTGAAGGAGCATCAGAGGGCCTCTGACTTGATGGACAAATGTCCAAAACATTCGGATTTGATTTAGTGGTAGATGGTCCATAGCAGGTAGTAATGTGCAGCTTATAGATGCCCCTTCATACAGTTCTCACGTCAACCCAGTGTGGGGGAGGAATGGCTTGCCTTCTCATTTCACAAAGGAGGAAACAGGCTGAAGGTGAAGTAACTTGCCCAGGCTCACACCACCAGTAAGCAGCGGAACCAGAATTCAAAACCAGGTATGTCTTACTAACACTGTCCAAAGACATACACTGTTGACATTTTGGATTGTGTCTTTCCAGCCTTTATACCATCTCCCATACTAGTTTTTGGTTTTGTATTTTAATAGTATATCTATTAAGTCATTCTACATTCATGGAAATTGAAAAATTCATGAGATATTCACTGAGGAAAAAAGAAGAGTAGCTATTTAGCTGCTGGCTGAATGCAAAGTATGGGGCTATGAACCTGCCTGAAAGCAGCTTAAAATGTCCCCACCTTACCCACTTCCTCCACCCTCCATCCCCCACATCTGGCAACCGTCAGTCTGTTCTATGAGTTTATTTCTTTTAGATTCCACATATAAGTAAGATTATACAGTATTTGTCTTTTTCTGCCTTATTTCACCTAGCATAATGCCTCAAGTTCCATCCATGTTGTTGCAAATGTCAGGATTTCCCTCTTCTTTATGGCCGAATAATATTCCATTGTGTATATGTATATATACATTTTATCTTCATTTACCCATGAATAGACACTTAGGTTGTTTCCATATCTTGGCTATTGTGAATAATGCTGCAGTGAACATAGGGATGCAGATATCTCTTCAAGACGATTGCATTAGCCTGGTCAATAAGGAAACTGGAACAACAAAAACAGAAAATCCAAGCCCCCACCTGACAGTGTATGTCTCATCTATAAAACAAGCATCTGGATTGTGCAGTTTCTTATAGCCTTTGTCTCCAGTATTGTTTGGTTGTGATCCATTTTCCCCACAATCCGGTCAGGGTACATCCTCCACTCCTGTGCACCACACACACACTTTTCTTCCAAAACTCTAGCATCACTCTGCCAACACTGGCCCATTATCCGAGTCAGGCCACATAGTTCTATAACTTAAATTTCAGGGCAGGTCGACAGGCTGCCCTGACAGTCAAATAAGGCACAGGGGCAAAACAGATACCAAGAGTTAAATGGTTGTGCCAACCAATATTAGAGCAAGTCAGATCTTGTGTCTGCCTCCCCAAATACTATTCTCAACAATAATAGAGTTATTATTACATGGCTAAAAGAATTAGAATGCTAACATGTATTAAGGGCTATCATTTGTGCTTCCCATGAGTCCTCTCAGTTCAAACTCTGGGTGAGATAGGTATTGTCAGCCTCATTGTACAGATCAGGAAATATGCAGTGGTTGCTGGTAAACACATGGGGAGACGTGATTCACCCATTTCCCAGTGTAAAGACTCCCACCGTAGCCAGCATGGTGCCAGTGAACACAACTGGGAAGATACCCAAACACCCAGGTCCCTGACAGGGACAAGCCAGCTCTAGCACACACTGGAATTATTGTGTACAGAGAAGTCAAGCAACTTGGCAAGGTCACCCCGCTAGAGTGTGGAAAGCGGGGATTTGAACCCAGACCTTCTGCCCTGAGTCGTGTTCTCTAGCACTGTTCTTGATAATTCTGTGTGAATGGCAAGGCCTCTTGACTCAAGAGCTAGATTGTCTTTGTGATAACTCCCTTGAGGTGATTTCCCCCTATCCTGCCCCAATATATTTCAGTAAGGCCTACAAAACTCCATAGCCATTTTTTCCCTTTCAATTACATTATACCAGATTTCAAAAGGCAAAAGAGTGAAATTTTCTACTATAAAAAAATCTTCAGATCCCAACTGCTGGCCCACTTATCCAATATGATAGTTGACTGCAAATCTGGGTCAGAGGTGGCATTCAGAGGTGGGAAAGAGTTCTCCCTTCTTCCCAGCAGAGAAAACACCAACCCATGACCAGAGAAAACCCCATCCACCTCCATCCCCACAAATGGTTGGCTCTGATCCTGCCATTGCATATAAGTGATTAATGCAAATTCCACCAGAGAGAGGCAACTTTCCCTCAGGGACTGAGCTCTGTTTTTAGAGGCTGAGTGAAGTGTTCTTATTCTGACCTTTTCCTCCCTTCATAAATGGTTCTTTGAATCAGGTAGGCACCAGAAGAGAAAATGGGCAGCCAAACAGTTGGCAAGAAGCTGTTGAATAATCCACTCCTTATAACCTAAGCAAAGTTCATTCTAGGACAAGGGACTGCAAATGCTAGTGTGTTTGGGGGGAGGTGATGTACACAGACACAGTCAGACATGAGACACAGGGATTTGTGAGGTTGGCCGTGCCTAATATTCACAGATCTTAAAATATATGAATACATATCTAATATATCCAAGAACCTCATGTAGCCTATGGGCCTATAGCTGTCAATCCATGCTAGGCTTCAGCCAACTGTATTTCAGCCAGTTCAGTTAAACACACACATAGACACAAGAACACACATATATATATATAATATATACATATATGTTTTATATAAGCTATATAACATAAATATGTGGTTGATACATTTATTGTATATTTATATTTTATATTTATATATAATATAAATTATATATACATATATATTTCCATCAGTTAAAATTGCTTAGCTACAAGTGACAAAAAACTGAAAATAACAGTGGCTCAAACAAGGGAAGTTTTTCTCTCTTCCACCTGAAACTCCTAAGGCAAGCCTAGACCAATAAAGCCTATATACCATATCAAGGACCCATGTCACTGCATCTTTTCCATCCACTATGTATAGCTTCTATTCACAAAGTCCTCTCATGATCCGACATGGCTGCTCTGGCTCAGGCATTATGTCATATGGCTTCAATTGACTGCAAGGGAGGTTGAAATATTTGGTCTTTATTCAAAGTCGCCATGCCTCAGCTAAAAATCAGAGTTCCTTTACTGGTAAAAGGGGTGAGAGTAGATATCAGGAAACAAATAGCTCCATCTGCCATAAGCACCTACTATGTGCTAGGCACTTTGCTAGCTGCCAAGGATAATACAATCTAGCAAGAGATAGACAGCTGAGTAAATAACTCTGTAATGCCTCTGTAAATAACAGGCATTATTCTTGATGCATTAAAAACATACGAGAACAATAAAGAGGGAATAGTTTTGTTAGAGTCAAGAGCAAAAGGAGGAAGGATTTCCCAGAGAGTGGGACATTTAGACTTGGTCTTGAAGGATGAATAAGAGTTTTCCAAGTGGGGAGAAGGACAGAAATAAGGTCAAGCTTGGAAGAGGGGCCATTAGTGACTGGTGTGTGTGTGTGTGTGTGTGTGTGTGTGTGTGTGTGTGTGAAAAACTCATTTTGAAAGCAATTCCAGAACAAGAATTACAAACATATTTTCAACAACTGAAAGCATCATCTGCAAAAAGATATCATCTACCAAGTGACTTTGCTCAAGACCAACCCTTGCCAGATAATTTTTTTAAATCACTCTCAGGAGCTGATGATCTAAACATCCTCTTCAAGTAAAATAAACATGTTCTCAATTCACCTAAGAAAGAAAATGATCTCAGAGTTCTAATCTTGGGTTCTTTCTCAGACTTACGTTATGAACCTAATGCTAGTTCCTTCAGCAACAAAATGGAAATATAATACCATGTGGTCTCATCTAAAAGAATCTGTCAGCAACTTCCTAGAATTTAGAGTCTCTCAGGTTCCATAAACACTTGGTGTAATTAATAATCACTAAAAAAGTACTTTTCTTAATATATTATTAAGGATTAATCATGTACTTACAATCTATACTATTTTCAGTAATGACAAAGCCATCACTGTTAAAATCTGCTGTTTAAACAAATACTTAACATTCCAACTCTCTGAAATTACTATTTTGTATCTTCTTTTCAACCTGCCTCAACACCTACCCTCAGCTGATGATCTGTAACAGAATGACCTGCATGTTACTGAGCATAGTGATGTTATCAGATGGGAAGAGCCTCATCTCTTCACTCTTCATCTGTCCTCACAATGTCTTTCTTCCCTCTTGCCCCAGTGGGAAAAGTGCCCAATGCCCAGCCTTCTGAGTACTGTCCCCTCATGACCTCCAAAGGACTCAATTCTTGCAGTTTCATCCTCTCTCTCTTACATCACTCATTTCTCCCCATCTCTTGATACATTCCCATCAGACTGCAAACATGTTCTCTCTCTTTGGGGGTTTTAAAACACAGCTTCAAATTCTCTCAGTGTCCTCCCATCAAGAGATGGGATCTGTGTCCCCTCGCCTTAGATATGAGTAGGCTTGTGGCTGGATTGACCAATAGAGTACAGCAAAAGTAATGCTATGTGACTTCTAACTGTAAGTCATAAAGGGCCATGTAGCTTCTGTTTTGTCCACAGGTTACTCCCTCTTGGAGCCCTGAGGCCCCATGCTAGGGAAGCCACAAGTAGGCACTCCAACTGAATCTCAGCAAAGCCCATCCTGTAGTCATCCCTACCAAGGTGCCAGACCCATGAGTAAAGCCATCTTGAAGCCTCAAAACCAGCCCATTCAACAGCTGAATACTACCAATGCCTCCAATCAATGCGTGGAAAAAAAGAAACATCTAGCCAAACTCTGACCAAATTCCCGACCCTCAAAAATCATGTAATAGAATATAACAAATGTTGCTTTAAGCCACTAAGTATTGGAAGTATTTATTGGGCAGCCATAGATAACTACAACAATATTCACCACTCTATGAAAGGTTTGAACTCTGCCTCATCTTTCTGCTCCTGCTCACAGTAAAAGTTCTCCAAATAGTTAGGAAGGCTAATACATATTTTCTCATGCCCTTAACTCACTCCTCTCGGGCTTCTGTCCCTCCCCCGACTAAACCCTTCTCTTGTCCAGGTCATAAAAGTCCTCCATTAGGAAAGAGTATCCAATGGCAAAAAGATAGCCTCTTTAATAGGTGGTGCTGGGAGAACTGGATGGCAACATGCAGAAGAATGAAACTAGACCACTCTCTTACACCATACACAAAAATAAACTCAAAATGGATGAAGGACC
>CM053576.1:30428880-30523325 GCA_028646485.1 Cryptoprocta ferox | reverse complement strand
GAAAACAAACTGAGGGCGGAAGGGGAAGGGGGAAAGGTAAAGGGGGGTGATGGTCATGGTGGAGGTCACTTGTGGGGAAGAGCACTGGGTGTTATATGGAAACCAACCTGACAATAAACTATAAAGTTAAAAAAAAAAAGTCCTCCATTATTTAGTCTGTCAAAACCTGGCTGGCTGTGCTCCTCTTAATAAAACCTTGTTCTCTCTCAACTTTCATGATTCCAAATTTTCCTGATGTTTCTCCTACCTCCCTGGCTGCTCCTTCTCAGCCTGCTAGGCTGATTCCTCTTCCTCTGTTCTACTTTCAAATGTTGGCTTGATCCTCTTCTCTTCTCTTTCTACACACTTGCCCTAAATGGCCTTAACCAGTCTACTGGCTTCAAGCACCATCTATATGGTGATGCCTTCCAAATGTAACTCTCCAGCTCTGACCTCTCCCCAGAATTCCAGTTGGATGTCCAGTTATCTCCCTCAGCATCTCCTTGTAGGTCTGACATCTCAAACTTAATATGGCCAAAACAGAGCCTGTAATTTTCCTACCCCAAATATGTTGCTCTCCTAGACTTCTCTTTCCCAGTAAATGGCATCTCAATCCATCCAGTCCTCAGGTCCAAGAGCCTAGGGATCATCATTTTTTTTAAACATATATTTATTTATTTTGAGACAGAGAGACAGAGAAACAGAGAGAGAGAGAGAACACCAGCAGGGGAGGGGCAGAGAGTAGGGGGGGCGGAGATAATTCCAAGAAGATTCTGTGCTGTCAGCACAGAGCCAATGCAGGGCTCGATCTCACGACCTGTGAGATCATGTCCTGAGCCAAAATCAAGAGTCAGACGCTTACCCAACTGAGCCACCCAAGCGCCCTTAGGGATCATCCTTGATACATTTTTTCTCATCCCTCATGTATTCTCCATGGCTGTTACCACAAATCACCACATAAGTTTTCCATGGCTGCTAATAACAAATCACCACAATTAAAACAATATACAATATTATTCAGCCGTAAAAAGGAATGAAATGTTGACATATGCTACAACATGACTGACCTTGGCATTAAACATTATGCCTAGGGGCACCTGAGTGGCTCACTTGGTGAA
This sequence comes from Cryptoprocta ferox, assembly GCA_028646485.1. Taxonomy (NCBI): domain Eukaryota; kingdom Metazoa; phylum Chordata; class Mammalia; order Carnivora; family Eupleridae; genus Cryptoprocta; species Cryptoprocta ferox. The sequence continues at coordinate 30,522,228 of CM053576.1, read as the reverse complement.
ACGTCCAACTTCTGCTCAGGTCATGATCTCATGGTTTGTGATTTTGAGCCCCGTGTCATGTGCTGACAACTCAGAGCCTGGAGCCTACCTCATATTCTGTATCTCCCTCTCTCTCTCTGCCCCTCCCCTGCTGGTGCTCTGTCTCTCTCTCTTTCAAAAAATAAATAAATAAATAAACAAACAAACATTAAACATTATGCCTAGTGATATAAGCCAGGCACAGAAGGACAAATATTGCACAATTCCACTGGGAGGAAGTATCTAGAACAGACCAATATAGAAACAGAAAGTAGAACAGAGGTTACCAGGAGTTGGGGAGGCAGGGAAAGGGGAGTTGTTATTTAATGGGTAGAGTTTTTATTGTGATGATGACAATGTTTCAGGCATAGATAACAGTTATGAATGTATTTAATGCCACTGAATTGTATACCAAAGGAGTGGTTAAAATGATACACATTGTTCTATATATTTTACCACAGTAAAAACAACAATGACATACGCATTTATTCTCTCAGAGTTCTTGAAATGAGAATTCTGAAATCAGTTTCCCTGAGCCAAAATCAAAGTGCCAGCAGGACCATACTCCTTTGGGAGGGGTTGGGGACAATCCATGTCCTTGCCTTTCCAGCTTTTGCAGCTGCATTCTTTGCATTCCTAGACCCTTCTCCTATCTTCATTATTTAAGCTTATTTATTTGTTTTTGAGAAAGGGAGAAAGAGAGCGTGAGCAGGGGAGGGACAGAGAGAGAGGGAGAGAGGAGGAGAGAGGGGGAGAGAGAGAGAGACAGACAGAGAGAGAGACAGAGACAGACAGAGAGTGAGAGAGATTTGAGATTGACTCCCAAGCAGGCTACTTGCTGTCAGCACAGAGCCTGACATGGGAGTCAATCTCGTGAACTATGAGATCACGATCAGAGCCGCAATCAAGAGCCAGACACTTAACTGACTGAGCCTCCCAGGTGCCCCTTCCTCTGTCTTCAAAGCCGGCAGCATAGCGTCTTCCTTCAGTCTCCACATGGCCTTCCTCTTCTCTGTAGTAAACTTTCCCTCTGCCTCCATCTTATACAGACACCTGTGATTCCATCCAGGACCCATCCAGATGATCCAGGATAATCTCTCCACCTCAAGACACTTACCTTAATCTCATATGCAAACTCCTGTTGCCATACAAAGTAACACCTACAGGTTCCAGCAATTAAGACGTGTGTGTCTCTGGGGGCCATTATTCAGCCTACCACACGCCTCACTTCCAATCCATCTGCAAGTCTTGTGGATTCCACTTTCACAACATATTTCAAATGGGAACACTCTTCTCCACATTCACTGCCCTCATTCTCAAACCAGCATCATCTCCTCCCCCTTGGACACTTTCAGCACCCCCCTAATGTAGCTCTCTTGCCTACAATAGACATAGCAACTAGAGTGACCTTTAACACAACCTACTTAATCACATCTCTTCCTACCTCTCCCATCTCCCATCATCCTCTAGCCACAAAGATCTGCTTTCTGTGACTCACACACAAAAGGCTCTTTCCTGCTTCCAGATCTTGTTTGCTCTGGAATATTATTCCCATGGCCCTTTGCTTGACAGCTCCATCTGATCCCCAGGCCTCCATGCAAATGAAGCACCACTTCCGATGACGACCTCTACTCCTCCCCAATTCTTTATATCACATCAGCCTGTTTATTTCCTTTATAATTCTTACTGCAATCTGTAATTATATTATTCACTTAAATTCCCCAATATATGCACAGCAGCCTCAGAGGAACTCTGGTCTTCCTAAGGACCCGGGCTGATATGACAGCCACCTTCCCAAATACTGCCAAGTTTCAGAGGGGAAGAGAAATCCCTGGAGGGTCTCACACCAGCAACTTTGCTTTGGGAAGAATTTTCTTTAACATACTGAAAATCTAAATAAACATACAAGCAAACCATGACTGTTCTGTGGAAAACCCCAAAAAAGGAAATATGACTGATCAGAAACAAAAGAAGGGAAGGACATAGTTAATAAATGCTCATTCATTCAGAAAATGTTTCTTTTTAATTTTTTTAACATTTATTTATTTTTGAGAGACAGAGAAAGACACATTGTGAGCCAGGGAGGGGCAGAGAGAGAGGGAGACACAGAATTCAAAGCAGGCTTCAAGCTCTGAGCTGTCAGCACAGACCCCAACATGGGGCTCGAACCCACAAACTGTGAGATTGTGACCTGAGCTGAAGTTGGATGCTTAACTGACTGAGCCACCCAGGTGCCCCTCATTCAGCAAATATTTCTTAAAAACATTGTATGCAGGTACTGCCAGACAATGGGATGCAGCAGTGAACAAGCTAGACACACATTCCCTGGGCTAACGGGGCTTGCATTTCAGCCTTCTGTGACAATATAGTACGCTCACACTGATGGTGACTGTTCTCTGTCTTCTGCCCCTTCTAGACAGGGAATTGCTTGAAGGGCGTGGTCCAGGTCCTGTTTATCTCTGAGTCCCCATGTTATATACTGAGCACCTGGGGCATGTGCTGGCATGTTCTCAGTGATGTGTGTGCTGAATTGTTAAGCCTGGACCAATTTATTTACTTTATAGATGAGAAATATGAGACAGACAGAAGCTTAAGAATACAGATACTGTACCCAATAAAAAAGGAGCATCATTAAAATACAAACCCAGTGGGGCACCTGAGTGGCTCAGTCTATTAGTCCCTTTGGCTCAGGTCATGATCTCATGGTTCGTGAGTTCGAGCCCCAAGTGAGGCTCTGCTGACAGCTCAGAGCCTGGAGCTTGCTTGGGATTCTGTGTGTCCCTCTCTCTCTCTCTGCCCCTCCCCCACTTACATTCTCTCTCTCTCTCTCTCTCTCTCTCTCTCAAAAATAAACTAAAAAAAATTTTTTTTAATGCAAACCCAATATCTTGCCCCAGTTTTAGGACCTTTCCACTCATGCGCTGCCTCAGGTTGTAATGAATTCCAGAATGTGCTTTACAAAAACAGCCCATGTACTGTCTTATCCCACTCCCTACATGCAAAATAAAGTGGGAGATTAAAGTCTCACCTCTCATTTCAGTTTGAATCTTTCCCAATACAATTCTAACAGAATCTCAAATGGTGTGTTTTAAAATTCTAAGCATTCTACAAATCCTTACACTGAAAACTTACTCCTATTGAGGGACACCTCAACAGAAAAATAACCATGACTCTCAACCCATAACTATTTTATTCCCTGAAGATCATTTCCTCACAGGCAGGTCAGCCACGTGAGCAGAGCCCACTCAGACATCTTGGTCCCCACCACCTGAAGGCCTCTTTTCTGCATACCATTCCATGAGAGCTGGCTGCCTGGAGACCTGACCACCTGGTACCGTCTCCTCCCTTAAACACTCTCCCATTCCTCCAACTTATCTCTGCTGTCAGAGAAGAATGCAGCCTTCAAGCTTGTACATTCCAGCTCCAGCACTTACGGGAAGAACCCTCAGCAGAACCGTCTGGTATCTGGGAAGCAGGGCAGGGGGAGCTGGCCGAATAGTCACCTGCCACCTAGGCCGCCCCTCACCCCATCCTGGGCTGCTACAACTGTGAACAGAGCTGGACAGGACCCCTGGGGAAGCACCAATTCTGGATCTCTGGGGCAACCTATATTAGGGGTATTTATTTCTGGAGTTCTGGGGATAGGCTGGGGAGAACAGGGGTAAGAAGAACCCCCAGAAATTCTGCCCAGGGACCTGATGCTCATCAGGTGTGTTCAGTTGGCCATACCAATGGGGAAAGACCCACAATGCTAATGCTGGGGCAGGTGAGACCTGACTGACTATGCAGATGAGCCCAGAATAGAATAGTGAGAATGAGATCACCCTTCCTTCTCACTAGATTGCTAGGATTCACCTCTGTAACCTCAGACAAGCCAATTTCCCTCTCTAGGGCTATTTTCTCCCTCTAAAGTGGAACCAGACAAGTTGTAAAGTCACTTTTAAGGCCAAGAATCCACTTTTAAGGCCAAGTCTGATTTTGATCTAAATCCAGAAAAGAAGTGTGACCAAATGTATAATTAATTGCTGGCTTTTTTTCTTTTTCTTTTTTTTTTTTTTTTTTTTCTGCAGGCCTTGGTTTTACTAACCCTCTGACCTTGTGGTCTTCTTCCGTGAGATCTTTCCCCAAAAAATCCATAAGAGTGTTAGGAGTCTGGGTTGGAAATTTCTTTGGGACCCAATTCTCTCCTTCCACTTTCATCCCCACCCACCATACCCCTTGTCAACCCTCACCTGAGCTCTTTCAAGGCTGGGATGCTGGCGGGGCCTGGGAATTCTATGCTTACTGTTTTGAGTCCTGCCCCATCTACTCCTGGGCACTGTAGAGGACATTGTGACTCACCGTGTACTCTTCCCATTCATTTGTCGAACATTTCTCCTGAGGGCCAGGTTCCATGCTGGGCTCCAGGGCTACTGAGAACAACAATGTGTTTCAGGAAGTTTAATCCATTTATTAAGAGAGATACCATGTTGGGGCACCTGCATGGCTCAGTTGGTTGAGTGTCCGACTCTTGATTTCAGCTCAGATCATTATCTCATTGCTTGTGAGTTCGAGCCCATGTTGGGCTCTGTGCTAACAGCATGGAGCCTGCTTGGGATTCTCTCTCTCTCTCTCTCCCCCTCTTTGCCCCTCCCCTGCTCACACACACATTCTCTCTCTCAAAATAAATAAATAAAATATTTTAGAGCTATGACATGTCAATCCACCTGACGGCAGTTAGCCTAGGTCAGAGAGAACACCAAGGGAGGGCCTATCTGGGCAAAATCTTGAAGGGTGCTACAGCTGAGGCTGTCAGTGCCCACTCCTACCCCACTCAATCCATGTTCAGGACAAGCCAGGCATGTTAGGGAGTTGAGGGAAGAACCCTCAAGTAAACAGGAAACAGAAGCTGGTAGGTAAATACCCCCAATTCACATCCTCCCACACTTGATCCTGATCAAGTGTGCTCAAACCCAATGGGATTGAGTGATCAGCTCATTACGTCCTGTAGTGCCTTCCCTTCCCCATCTCACTTCCTATTTCCTATCCATGCTCCTTCGGACCACCTCCCCAATAAACCACTTGCATCCAAGTCCTTATCTCAAGGTCAACTTTTGAGGGACCCCACAGTAGGTATGGAAGAGTAAGCTTAAATGGAAAGTCAGGTGGTCAAAGGGGAGAGCACCTAGGCAGAGGGAGCCACTTGGGTAAAGTGATGGAGGTCAGGACATGGCATGGCATTTGGAGGACACAAACTTATTGTTCTCGGGACTCTGCTATGGGACCTTAGCATCTTTGTCCAGAGGGGACACTTAAGTCATCTTTTCCTGACCTCCCAGAGGTGCTGGAAGAGAAGGGGCTGAAGAAGATGGCCCGAGCCTTCCTGAGAGGTGCCCAGTGGCCCTACCCAGGTATCCACCTCAGTCCTGGGCCCTCAGGGGTACAAGAGGTTTCTTCTGAAAATGAGCTGCTCAACTGTGAAAAGGAATTTCCCAACTGTCCCAGCTGCTTGAATAATTTGGGTCTATCTAAATATTTGGAAAAGGTTCTCTTGTGCTTATAGGGAGTATTAGAGTATCAAATGTTGAGGCCTATGGAAGGCAATATAAAGGAGTGATTAAGCCAGACAGACTATTTAGTCTAGGCAGACCCTGTGAATCTCAGTTTCTTTATCTGTACCATGGGAATAACAGTACCTGGTGAGGATTCAGTGAGATCATGCACATGGCCTTAAGCTCTGACTATAACAGAGGCTCAATTTTTAAAAGGTGGTGCTGGGGACAAGCAGAGTGCACCCAATGGGGCAAGGCCAACCAGCCACCTGAGCAAGACCAGTAAGCAAGCTCTGCCATAAAGCATCTGCCACCAGACTCCCCAGCTCAAAAGCCTAACTGGGCAGCCCACCAAGGATGTGTCTACTTGGGTTGGGCATGACAAGAGCAACAGCGCAACAGAGCAAACCAGACGGCCAAGCTCAGACATTGGGTCAGCCTGTCCAGGCCAGGCCTTTGCCATCATTGATGAGCTGGCCAGCAAGCAATGGGGACAAGAAGTTGGCTCAGAAGGCCTGGGGCTCTGGGCAAGTGCAGGGCAATGGCCTCAGTGGGCTTCCTCAGCCCTGGTCTCTCCAGACCCCTTGCCCCACTGGTGTACAGAGGAGCACCCAACACTGGTTGCTGGGATCTTCTTTTATAGGCCTCCATGGCAGGGAGGGGGACAACTACTTTCCTCATCAGGGTCCCTGTTTCAATAGATTTGGCCCCTCTCATCTGGGGAGTCCTGCCTACACTCCCCAAACCCCTGTCGGCCTCTGGGTAGACGTGGCTGGTTTAACTCAGAGAAGGGAAGGACTCTGGAGCCTGGGCTCCGGGTTCCCTGGACAGTGACTGCACTGCCCCAGACAGGGTTGTACGGAACAGGCCTCTCCCCACCCCCACCTGGGCCAGAGGAAGGAATGCTTCTGAGCAGCAAGGCCCCAGACTGGCACTTCGGCTGATATTTTGAGGCTCTGGGTAGAGAAGTCCTCAAAGGAGATTCCAGGGGACTTGCAATTACCCAATTAACACAACACGCCAGTCCCGAGGTGTCCTGGAGTTCCTTAGGACTGCTCAGATAAGGACTGACAGGAGGAAAGATCCATGAAGTCTGGTCCTTGTCTGTATACACAATGCTGGGGGCGATTAACCTCTGGTCTGGGGGCCGTGGCCGGAAGGGGGATGAGGGTGTGGGGGGGGAGATCAAAGGCTCTCAGACAAAATGGCCAGTCTTGGAACTCTGGGGGGAAAGGCTCTGTCTGCTCTAAACAAAGCATTTTTAGCATCGCCACAGCTTCAGCATCAATCACCCCAGTCTTGGGGCAGGAATGTTCTTTCTGCACTTCTGCCCTCTTTATTTATCTTCACAAGATCGAGAGACAAATGACCATGATGTCACGGAACTGTCATCAGAGAAACCAATCCAAGAATTCCTGGGGACTCCTGGATCTGGGTTGAGCCTGCCCCTGCTCCCAGGTTCCTCTGAGGACCTCCTCTCCTGCCACGTTGTCCTCTCAAGCTCTGCAAGCTTTCCTGTGGACTGGGGTGCCTTCCTCCTACAGGGAGAGGGCTTCCTCCTCATTCCAGCTGACCATTCAGCCTCCAACCATCCCAGGAGTGGGAACCACCTGGCAGGAGGATCAGATTCCTGGGAGGGGACTGTGCTGCTTCTGCACCACTGCACCCATGAGCCCTCAGCACTCGCTTCAGCCAAGGAGAGCTGCCTCCCTCCCTCTGTCAGGCCCTGGAAGGCAGTGTCAGGAGACATAAAGATGGGGGAGGGCAAGGAGGAGGTGCCAGGCCTGAAAAAGAGCAGGTTCAGGCCCAGCGGGGGAGGAGGGAGACAGGCGGTGAAAGCCTGGGCTAAGGACCATAATGTCTTGGTGGGGAGGGAGGGGCTGCAGGGACTAGAGTAGCTCAGGCCCTCACAGGGGGTGGGGCCCGGTGCAGGGGCACCTGGGAAACAGGCCTCCCTCTGGAATTCACAGTTCAGCTGCTGTCTAAGTCACTGACCCCTGGAATCTATAGGACAAGACAGAGGACTGCCAAGGGGCATCCAGGGGTGCCACACTCCAAAAGGACAGCTTCAGGTGAGTATGACATACTCCCAGACGGCTGGACTCCTGGCCTCAGTGTTCAGGATCCTTCTCATTGCCTTGATCCCCACTAGCAAGAGGGAAGCTGTTTCCCCGGAGCCTGGGTGGTTGCTCTGAAACCTGGTGGCCAGCAGAGACACTGAGGTAGAGGAAGTGGGGCCATATGAAGCAGTGACCGAAAGGCCAAGCCTGGTTGGAACTAGCTTTGCGCTCCCAAACCAGCCCGCGGCCGCATGATCTACCCCTACCTGATCTCCCAGCTGCTCTGAGAAAGTCTGGGTACTCCAGAAACTCCACACCTAGGAGCCTTCAGCCATCCCTCCAGAGCAAGGCTGACCTCAGGGGCTTTCTCTGACACCAGCATGAGACCAGGAAATGTTGACTCCAGGTTCCCAGCCCTCAAAGCTTTCTGGGGGCTCTTTTCTTCACGAAAGCCAAACCTGAATGCCCTCTCAAGTTCTGCCCTCAGAACTTATTTAAAAATATGACCTACAAACCAGATCACAGGCAAATGGGACTTACCTGTGGCTGGGCAGTTCTCAGGGGAACAATTGAGGCACCTGAGTTTCCCTGGAATTAACAAAATCTTCCAGAAGTTCCATGCTTCTATTCCAATAGGGCTCCTCCTGACGGAGGTCATTCACTGGTTCATTATTAATAGATGTTTCCGGAGCAGCATCTGCGGACCTAGGGAAAGTTTACAGTAATAAAGGACACGGTCCCTTCCCTCCAGAAGCTCACGCAATGGGGACAAGGGAGGAGGTTACTTGAAAGTTCAGGCCAGAGGGGACAGATAAAGGAGGCCTTCTGCAAGAAGTCACCTGTGGATGCTAGCTAATCCACACGTGAATCAGAGGGAAAGGCATCACTGGGTGCAGGAAGGGCAGGAGGTGCCACAGGAGCGTCCCCCACCCTTCAGGGAACATCCAGGGCCTGTGCCTCTCCTCAGAGCCCGAGTGAAGCGGGGCACATTTGCCCCTTCGTTCGGGATTTCTGCTGGATATAAGGGGCTGTCCCGCTCTTCTCTCCTCAGCCACGCACCATGTGGTGGGTACTGCTGCCGCTGCTGCTGCCGCTGCTGCTGCCACCGACGGCGCTGCGCCCCAGCTGGGCAGGGCCTCCCCAGGAGAGGGCCCCTCTTTTCCGGCTGACTCAGCAGGGTCCCTGGGAGATTGGGGCCGGGAACGCCACGGCCTCCCCCTGCGAGGGGCTGCCGGCCGCCGGAGCCTCCACCTTGACCCTCGCGAACCGCAGCCTGGAGCGCCTGCCCGACTGTCTGCCGCCCACGCTGCGCAGACTAGACGGCAGCCACAACCTGCTGCGCTCCCTGAGCGCCGCCGAGCTCGGCCACCTGCCGCAGCTGCAGGTGCTGACGCTGCGCCACAACCGCATCGCCGAGCTGCGCTGGGGCCCCGGGGGGCCGGCGGGGCTGCACACGCTGGACCTCAGCTACAACCGGCTGGCCGCGCTGCCGCCGTGCGCCGGGGCCGCGCTGCCCGGCCTCCGCTCGCTGGCGCTCGCCGGGAACCCGCTGCGGGAGCTGCAGCCCCGGGCCTTCGCCTGCCTCCCCGCGCTGCGGCTCCTCGACCTCTCCTGCACCGAGCTGGGCCGCGACCCCGGGGCTGGCGTCGCCGACGCGGCCTTCGCGGGGGCGGGCGGCACGCTCGAGGTACTGGATCTCAGCGGCACGTTCCTGGCGCAGGGTGAGTCCGGGCCGCGCCGGGACTTCGGAGCCGGGCTGGGCATGCGCTCCGGGGGCGGGGCCGTGAACTCCCTCTAGGGGTGGCTACCGGGCGACTGTACCGGGGTGAGTGGGACAGTGCGGCCCGAAACAGCCCACCTCGATTCCAGAGCCAAGCGGACCCTGCTCAAAGGGCCATATTGGGGGTCAACTCCTGGAGGCCCAAGGGGTGGGAATTATTATTATCTAACATTGGGAGTTAACCCCTGGAAGCCCAAGAGGTGGGGACTGTTATTATCTATCTCGGCGTCACACAGAAGGGAAGGGCATGGACGGGAAGGCGAGTGACTGGCCCGTGGTCTCAAGCTCATTAAGTGGTATCTCCAAATCTGAACTCAGGCATTCGGGATCCAGAGCTCAGTCTTAGCCGCTCTGTTCTACTGCTACCCAGCAGAGCTGGAAAATGCTTGTAGAATGGGGAAGTGGAGGCATCTGTCTGGGGCTGATTAATGAACGTCCTTAACACCAAACATGCTAACGTGAAGCAACAGATGTCCTGGGGATGAATTCATTGATTTTTCTACTTGGTTGGCTCAAATTGTTTCTGTGAACGTTGGGCCTTTCAAACAAGACACAGGAGGGAGGTGAGAATACCAGTTCTCCTGTACTTGGCGGTGTTCTGACTCTAATCCACAAGGTTGGTTTTATTAAAAACAAAACAAAACAAAACAAAACACTTCATGTGTCTATAATCACCTGTTCCACCGCAGACAGAAAAAAGAGCAAGAATGGGAAACAGGGGAAGTAGCATGTTCTCCATTTGTTAAGAGAGCCACGAAGTTGGGTTTTGGGCCCTCATCCAGCCTTGCTCCTCCTCTCCTCCTTCCTCACCTCTCTCAAAAATGTCCCCAGTCCTTGTAGCCATCAGAGTGAAGTCGGGAGAGGGTAGGGCAGCAGAGGCCTCGGAGACAGCATCCTGGGTTCAAGTCCTGATTCTGTCCCCTCCCGGCTGTGTGTCCCTGGGCCTGTCATTCTCCTCTCTGACCTTGGCTGCCCCTGGGAAGGAAGGAAGGAAGGAAGGCAGGAAGGCAGGAAGGAAGGAAGGGGGAAGGAAGGATGGAAGGGAAGAAGGATGGGAGGGAGGGAAGACTGGCCGTCTCTGAGGGCTCCTCCAGCTGAAATGGTTGTGCTTCTGAGATTCCCAAAGCTGCTAACTGTGCCCATGCTCAGCAATGACCTTCATGACTCACATTGTCCTTCTCTCTGTTTCCTTAATGCTGGGCTAGCCTCTTGGTACCTTCCTGGGTAGTGGGCAGTTTCCCCTCTGTGTTTCAGTTCAGTCAGGGTGGATCAGAGACCTGAGAAAGCTCAAGACTCTCTACCTGAGGAAGATGCCCAGGCTGAGAACCCTGGAGGGGGACATTTTCAAGATGACCCCTGACCTGCAGCAGCTGGATTGTCAAGACTCCTCAGCACTTACCTCTGTCCACACACACATCTTCCAAGACACTCCTCACCTACGGGTCCTTCTATTCCAGAAGTAAGTGTTTCTTTTTTTTTTTTTATGTTTATTTTTCAAAGACAGAGAGAGAGCAAGCAAGGGAGGGGGGCGGGGGAGGGGGGACAGAGGCTCCAAAGCAGGCTCTGTGCTGACAGCAGAGAGCCCAATGTGGGGCTTGAACTTGCAAACCATGAGATCATGACCTGAGCTGAAGTCGGACACTTAACAAACTGAGCCACCCAGGTTCCCCAGAAGTGTTTCTAAGACACATCTGAATCAAATAACTGATTTCTGCCCATTACACTAAGTTCAACACGTGTAACCATTTTATAGAACTAACAAGACCTTAATTCTTCTCCCTCTGCTCTTTCGCATCCTCTCAGGGCTTCTGTTCTTCCTCATCCTTTGAGTGATATCTTGGTCAGGTACCAGATGGTGCATCGGCCTAACAACCATGGAACTCAGTCTTGTCCAGATTAATATTAAAACTCCAAAGTCTCATGTATGTAAAGTTTCCTTTAAGCCCAGTCTGAGAAACTTGCAGCAGAAAGACGGGATGAGGCACGGGGTTCTTCTCTATTTCTGGATCCCCCTGCTTCCCCAGGTATTTATGCAATTCAGCCTTCTAAAGTTTGAATGGGCCTAGGAAGGAAAAGTGAAAGGGTAGAAGGGTCCTACTTGCAGCTGGGGCCCCAGGTTGGTACTGTCAGGCGTGGTTGTCCGAAGTGTCACTACATTCACCCTCCTTCTCAAGAGCAGCTGTCCTGACTTCAACAGGAAGGGTAGTGTCACTTTGAAGATGAGCCCAGGCCACCTCCTTTCCTGAGGGCCCACATCTAGGCTCTGGAAAGCTGGCACCTTTGCCCTATCATCACTTTTAATGTAGCCACATCTCTCTTTTCTCTGCTAGCTCCAGCCACAACCAGAGTATTCGCTCTGGGGCTTGTCATGACAGCAAAACAAATAGAACATGCACACAGAGCACTTAGCTCAGTGCCTGGCACATGGTACGTGCTGTACCACTCATGAAGATGATGGAGGCTGTGAAGAAGGCTCTCCCGTTCCTCAGCATGTGGGTGGTAATTCAACTTGATTTTATCGAGTGCAAGTTGCTTTGGTGGCAGAAATGGTCACCAGATAAGGAAAGGATGTGTTTTCCTTATCTGTAAAATGAGCAAAATATTATTACCTCGCTGAACTGTCATAATGATGTCAACATGAGACAGTGGATGTAAAGCAGTGGGCGATGTTACCTGTCAAAAATATGATAATCCCTTCCTCTCTCCCTTCGGCAAGAAGACAAGTATTTCCTTTGTGTGCTGAAGTGCTAAGTAAACTCTCATTCTAAGATTCTACTCTAGCTCTGTGAAATCTGCTAAAAACAAGCATGCATGTATGTATATACTCAAATGTGTGTGTTAAATTTCAATATAAATAGCACACACACACGTGTATCTGGCGTCCCACAGAACAGCTGGCAGGTCCCCACCACCCCAGAGTGTTAGAGCAGATCTGGGAAGTGGGTCCTTCCTCCTCTAGCACATAAGCAGCCCTCTCAGGGCACCTGGGGAAGGCACATGGTTCCCAGGCAGGTGGAGGAAAGCCAGCCTTTAGTCAGAAGAAACCTGAAGGGAAAGTGCAGCTCCTGTTGCTCTAGATGGATTATATATGGAGTATATACGTAAAGGAGGCCAGAGGACTCGGAGAGTTGAGAACATTGAGGCCAAACGCTCTGTTAGACTCTAGGGAAGAAAGAACCGAGTGTTGGGAGGGGCCCTGCCATTGCTGGGTGTTCTAGACCCTTTGCAAAGCTGCCCCAATAAGTCCTCCCATCCTCGTAGACACACCCCTTCAAAATGTGACTTTGCAGCTCCCCCTGTCAAGAAGAGGAATCTATTCTCCATCTCTAGAAGCTGGGCTCAGCTATGTGACTGACTTAGGCAAGTGGGACATTAGCAAAAGTGATGTGAGGAGAAACTTGAAAGCAGTTGAGGAGGATTGGAGCTTTCCCCTCTTGGATGGTGGGGACCCCTCCACCACCATGCGCACTAGCCTGGGGCTAGCCTCCTGACTGATGAAGAGTGCATGGAGAAGGGGCTCCAGACTAGTGGAGGTGCCATGTATATGAGGCCATCTTAGAGCTTCCAGCCCCAGCTGAGCTGGGTCAGACCACAAGAACCATAGAATCATTTCTTGTGAGAAAGATTCTTTCTTATGAGAAATAATAAATATTTGTTTTTTTAAGCTACTAAGTTTTGGGGAAATTCTCTACTCAGCAAGAGCTTCACTGATACACTCAGTGAGGCATGTTCCAAAGCACTAGTGTTGAGTGCCATCAGCTACAGTTCAACTGCAAGAGCATATATTCAAGAATGTTCTCATTAATAAACAATTTTTGCCATTTCTTGTGACTGGTCCATAATAATAATACCTTACTTTTGTGTAGAGATTTACACTTACAAACATTTTCATTATCACAGATTTTTTTTTTTTATACTAGTGGGCAGGGCAGCGTTGCCTCCATTTGATACAAGGGGTGATAGCGACTGAATTGGGTTGGTATCTCTACTTTGCAGATGACAAAAAATGAAGTCCAAGATCATTAAGAGTTTTGTCCAAAGTAGTATCACCTAAGCCCTAACAGGATGGTTTTGTCATGACACCACCATGGCTCTCTGGGGATAGGCTTGACTTGATTTTTAAAACCTGTCTTGGGGTACCTCGATTGGTTGAGCATCTGACTCTTGGTTTCAGCTCAGGTCATGATCTCACGGTTCATGAGATTCTCTGACCCAATAGCGTGGAACCTGCTTGGAATTCTCTGTCTCCCAATGTCTCTCTCTCTCTCTCTCTCTGCCCCTCCCCTACTTGCGCACGCTCGCTCTCTCTCTCAAAAATAAATAAATAAATAAATTTAAAATAAAATAAAATAAAGCCTGACTTAATGGATTTTTGTGTATTTCAGCTGCAACTTGAGTTCCTTCCCTCCTTGGAATCTGCATTCCTCCCAGGTCCTAACCATCAACCTCTTCGGCAACCCCCTCACTTGCAGCTGTGAATTGGCCTGGCTCCTGAAGGATGCAAAGAGAACTATCCTAAGCAGGTAACACATTTACAAAGCAGATGACTGAGAGGTGAGCTGAAGTTCTCACAGCTTATGCCTTGCTCACCTTGGGCAGTTTGGCAGTGTTGGGCAGGGTGGCCACACCCAGAGAATCACCCTCAGGGCCCCCAAGGATAGAGGCTCTTTATTGCAGCCAGCCAGAGTAGCAGAGAGCATTGAGGAACAGACATGGTGGTTTTAATGGGCCAAGCCAGGAGGAGGGGGGTGCCCATCACTTCCACTCACATCTCATTGGCCAGATGTCAGTCAGCAGGCCACGCCTATCACAAGGGAAACAAGGAAATGTAGTCTAGTAGTATGCCCAAATAGGGGGAAAAAAATGGGCTAAGTGAACAGCTAGCTTGACTCTGCCAACGTGGTCTTATCATTGCCCCATTTTATAGATGTGTGGGTTGGGGCCCAAAGGGAGGAAGTGTTTGCTTAGGTTCATGCAGCTGCTGGCCAGAGGAGGCAGCATCTGTCTTCCTCGAAAACTATGCTCTTAACCTCTACTGAGGCCCCAAGATGTAGCCTGGTCTCTTGCATCATTCAGTCTAAGACCAATGGGCTCTTATAGGACAGGGGAAAAAGAAGTCCTTCAAAGACTTCCCATTGGCTGTTGGCTAGAAGAGCTGTTTTTACAGTGGGGAGCCATGCCCAGGCTGGCCACCAGGAGAGAACGGGGGCTGGCTGGGGACACCTCTGATCTTGAGTACTCTTAAACCAGCTCCACTAGCTAAACTCTCCTCTTTGCACCTCACTTTAGGAGACACCTCCCTCCATCCGGTATGGGTTTTTTTCTCATGTCCCACCCAAACCCAGCTGTGAAACAGGGCTCGGTCTACCTCCATCCCTTTCATGTTATCTCCAAAGATAAGTACGTAGGCCCTTTGCAGTGAAGGGTCTCACTATGGTATTAATGAGGAGGTTGGAAAAAAAAAGACTGAGAATGAGGGGGGAAAAAAGACTGAGAATTAGAAAAAAAAAAAAGAGGTTGAGAGTGCACTTACTTCTGTTGATTTTGGCTGCATTGCTTTAACCTCTCTGTGCCTCTACTTCCTCATCTGTAAAATGGGGATAATAGTGGCTACCTCCTAAGGTTATACAGATTAAATTAGTTGATACAGTAAAGTGCTGATGGTAGTCACTAGCACATGGCAAGCACTCAGAAAATGTTAGCTAGTGTGAGTATCGTTCCTGGTACTCAGCCAGGAAGCAGATAGGTGAGAACAAAATGGCAGACCACAGTCAGGGACTCTGGACCACCATTCACAGTGCTTGCCCTGGGTTTAGGTTCTGCCACTTGCTATCTTGGGCAGTTCGTTTCTCTTGCTGAGCTTCTGTTTCTTTCTCTGCCCAATGGGAGCCATGAGGGGCATCTCCTCCACGGGCTGCCCTGAGGATCAGTGAAGCGAAGCAAGTAGAGTGTGTAGCATGTTGACACAGTTTGAGGAGAGGGATTGCCTGCACCGAGGACTTAAAACCCAGCACACACAGGGACCCTATACCAAATACACTCTAACTGGTTGGCCTCCCCTCTAGGGCAGCAGACACTGTGTGTGCACCAGCTGCAGGATCCCAGAACACCTTCTCAGCCCCTCTTTTGCTGTCCTATCTGCCCAGTGTGTGCCATTTGGACCAAAGCACTACCCTCCTGGATGCCAACTCCCCCTACCCTGTTCCCGTCACCCACGCACCATCTACACAGAGCCCTGCCACCCCACAGAGCACAGCCCCCTCCACTCCACCTGTGGAAGTCAGACAGAGTGTCACCAAGACCCCCTCCCTCCCTGCGGATTCCCCCACACGGACTGCATGGTCGCACAGTGGCATCAGGACGGGGACCACCCCCTCCGCTGCCACCTCTACAGCAGATTCCAGCAACTCTAGCGCTCTGCGCAGGGCTGCAAGCACAGCCGGGACAGAGAACCAAGAACACGCCGCCAGGCTAGTCCATGAGCCTGACATCGCAGCTGCCTCCACCCCACCCACCAGCAAACACCTTGGGCTCCTCTCCACCTCCTGGAACCCAGTGAGGACGCCCCAGCCAGGCCACAGGCTACAGGCCACGCCGCAGGTGCCTCACCCGAGTCCTTCCGACGACGCGATTCCAATCTTGCTGTTGGACGACTCCAGTGAGGAGGAGGAGGAGGAGGAAGGGGCGGGGAAGAAGGAGGAGATGGGAGCGCCTCCCCAGGACGTCCCCTGTGATTACCAGCCCTGCAAGCATCTCCAGACCCCATGCGCGGAACTGCAGAGGCTCTCACGGTGCCGGTGCCCCGGGCTCAGCGGGGAAGACACTGTCCCGGACCCCCCCACGCTGCAGGCGGTGACCGAGACCACGGACACGTCGGCGCTCGTGCGCTGGTGCGCCCCCAACTCGGTGGTGCGCAGCTACCAGATCCGCTACTCAGCCGAGGGCTGGACGGGTAACCAGTCGGCGTCGGTGGTGGCGGACATCTACGCCACCGCCCGGCAGCACCCTCTGTACGGGCTCTCGCCGGGCACCACGTACCGCGTGTGCGTCCTGGCAGCCAACCGGGCGGGCCTGAGCCGGGCGCGGGCCTCGGGCTGGGCGCGGTCGTGCGCCTCCTTCACCACCAAGCCCAGCTTCGTGCTCATCTTAGCGGGGCTGTGCGCCGCCTGTGCCCTGCTGCTCGTCACCACCCTGCTGCTCTCCGCCTGTCTGTGCCGCCGGGCCCGGACGCCACACCCACGGCGCTACGACACGCACCTGGTGGCCTACAAAAACCCAGCCTTTGACTACGGGCTGAAGCTCCAGACCGTCAGTTAGCGCAGCGCCCCCTCCGGTGGAACTCAGGTCGCCTGGGTGCAGAAGATACAGAGGGTCAAAGATGGCCCCGTCAGTTCGGAATGCCTCTCCTGCCTGTGAAGCCAGCACTCCTCGGGCACATGGGGAACTTGCCCTGCTGTTTCTCAGTACAAGGAACCACTGCCTTCCCTTCCTCCTACTTCCCCTCTGTTCCCAGAAACGTGCACACCAGATAACTCCCATTGCCACAGGGCATCCTTGTGGGTTATTTGGGCCTTTCAGCAGTCGATGCCAATTGGGTAGATTGTGTACAGAAGTAGATGGAGATAAAAAATAGTTCACACAGTTCGGGCTCTTTTGCCATACTGGAAGTCATTCAAGTCATTTCAGGGAAGTTCCCTTCACAGTCAAGTTCTGGCTAAGGCAGGTGTTACTCAAGGAATCAACTCTGGTGGAGTCTTCATCTGAGAAGTGGGGATAAGGGAGAACTACTGGTTATGTTTCCCTGAGGCCTCTTGGGTTTGCGTTCCATGATATGGCACAAAATGTGCTTTTGGCTTTGTCATTAAAACTGCAGTCTTCTGGGAACATTTGTGAAACACAAGGAAAAGCTGTGTTTTTTAGTAATTGTTTACTGCATTTCACCCTAGACTAAGTAGTCAAAGGAACTATGAACTCCTTTTCTTAAGAAAGCATAATAAGGTCACTCTCAGGATTTTGTTTTTTGAGAGAGAAGAAATGAGTTTAAAAGAGAAACCTAGGGGAGCCTAGGTGGCTCAGTCAGTTAAGCATCTCACTCTTGATCTCGGCTCAGGTCATGATCCAATGGTTGGTGAGTTCAAGCTCTGTGTGGGGGCTCTGTGCGGAAAGTGCAGAGTCTGCTTAGAATTCTCTCTCCCTCTCCCTCTGCCCCTGCCAGACTAGTTTTCTCTCAAAATAAATAAATGAACTAAGAAGAAAAAAGAAAAAAACCTCAAGGCTCTAGCTAGAAGCTAAAGCATTTTGCTCTCAATTGCATCAAACATTATCTTTATGATTGGGATCTGAGTGTGCAATGTCTCACTACACCCCTTTCACTTGTATACAAATGGGGAAAAAGTGATTTTACAACATTATAATGTGGGTCATATTTCTAGATTTTAATTTTCTGCATTAGAATTTTTTACTTTTCTGTGACAACTGAAACAATCACCACAAACTGGATGCCTTTAAAACAACAGAAAGCTATTCTTAACAGTTCAGGCCAGAAAACCACAACCAAGCTATCAGCATGTTCCTTGCCCCTCCTGATTACTGGCGATCCTTGGTGAGCGTTGGCTTGCAGATAAATCCGAGCTGCACCTCCACTGTCTTACTGCATTCTCTGTGTCCAGATTTCCTGCTTTAAAAAAATAAAAATTATTTCTCCCCATCTTTAAGGGGATATAATTGACATATAATTTTAAGTTTACAGTGTACATGGTGATGATTTGATACACATATATATTGGGAAATGATCACAAAAAGTTAGTGAACACATCCTTTACCTCACATTGGTTACCTTTGTGTGTGGTAAGAACTTTTAAGACCTCCTTTCTAAGCAATTTCAAGTATACAATGCATTATTAACTATAATCATCATGCTGACTTCTGGGGATCATTAGATCTCCAGAACTTACTCCTAACTGGAAGTATGTACCCTTTGACCATATTCACCCACTGTCCCCCACCCCGATGAAGCCCAATATACCAATATACTGTTTCTATGAGTTTTGTTTTTGTTAGCTTTTACATTTAAGTGAAATCATACAGAATTTGTCCGTCTCTGCCTTATTTCACTTGGTATAACGTGCTCAAGTTCCATACGTATTGTTGCAAATGGCGGATTTTCACTTTTATGGTTGAATAATTTTCCTGTGTGTCTGTGTGTTTGTGTATATACACATATATACACATGCATTTTATCCATTCATCCATTGACACTTGGATATTTTTTAAGAGAGAGAGATTGAGTGGGAGGTGATGGGCAAAGAGGGCTAGGAGGAGGGAGGGAGGGAGGGAGAGGAGCGAGAGAGAGAGAGAGAGAGAGAGAGAGAGAGAGAGAGAGAATCCCAAGCAAGCCCCATGCTGTCAGCCCAGAGCCCGATGCAGGCCTCAATCCCATGACCCTGGGATCATGACTTGAGCCAAAATCAAGAGTTGGACGCTCCACCGACTGAGCCACCCAGGCGCCACGATGTCCTGACTATGGTAAATAATGCTGCAGTGAACACAGGGGTGCAGATCTCTCTTCAAGATGGTATCATTTCCTTTGGATATATACCCCAAAGTCAAATTTCCTTCTTATAAGGACACTAGGCATTGGATTAAGGCCCACCCAAATTCAGTATGACCTTACCTGATTACATCTATAAAGACCCCATTTATAAATAAGGTCATATTCATAGATACCAGGGGTTAGAAATTGAACATATCTTTTGAGACGCAATTCAACCAAAAACAGCATTTATTTCTACTATTTTAAAAAAATCTAGTTTGATTCCCATGTATCTTGTCTCCAAAATGTGCCGCAACACAAAAACCATGCTGCAGGTACTCCATGTATCCAAGTTCAACCTGAATAGGTGTTTGAAGTTTTGAAAAGACTTCCCAAAATTCTAAGGTGGAGCCCAAGTTTCATCACCTATGTAACCAAGAGAATTGGATGAAGCAATCTTTTAAGGTATCTACCAGCTCTTGATTGAAAAATTGGAAAGCAAAAGCCAAAAATATGACTAGCATAGTTTTCAGACATGTAATTACCTCAATGCCTTTTTTAGTTCCTATCAGTCTCAAATCCATTATGCAGAGGCACCAAAATGAATGTCATGATTGATTCTGTCATGTCATGTCACTGACTCATTGTATTGAGTGCATGAATATACACTCAAACATGTCTGATACAATTCCAGTCTTTTGTAAACTAGCAGAATTTACATTTTATAACAATATCCAAAACCCTGAAGAAGCCTGTGCCATTTTTCTAAGGGTTGAGTTGTATTAACCAGAGCCAGATTAAGACCTTGATACAAAAGAGACCATGGGCCCAACTCATAAGTAACTCCAAATAGCATTAACACTAAACCATAAAATGAACACAATGAAGTACAAAATTCTAATTTTTCCATAATTACTTTATCTCAAGTTCTCCCATTTTAAAACATTTTTTGTGATTGCACTTGGCTAGTGCCAAGACGTGTTCCATTTGCCTCTTGGGTGGGAATTCCACCTCCAGTGTCACCACCTCCCAAGCTATGAGACTATACACAGGAAATTCCAGAAGGAGAAAATGGCCAGCCACAGCCATCCTCCACCGTCACACCACCCTCCATCTGATCCAGTGACCGTGTCCCTGGCTGCAGGCTTCAGTATGCTTCAAGCCAAGGGCAACTCAGCTGCCAGTCTGGAAACAAGGAAGCCAGGACTGAATGCAACCGAGGGACACACTGATCCAAGGATGCCACCACCAAGAGGCATGAATTTTGCTTATAACTTCACATCTTAATTTAACACAGCTCAACAAGCTATGTTTGGATAATCTCACCACACAACTCCATATTATACTTGGGACAGGCGGCAGCAATAGGCCTCCACTGTTAAGAGGAAGAAACCAGCAACAGCCATGGTCTTCCTCCTCCCTCTCCCTGCATCTCCCACTCTTCCAACATGATGGTGTAGCCAGAATAAGGACTTATAAGTCAGATGGTCCCCAAAAAGTTATTTTTACACTGACTGTGCAATGGATTTTATGAATCAGAAAACTTACACAAGAGTGAGGCTCATAACATGTTCTACAGACCACCACCACTGAAGGTACTTTTCCAGCTCTTTTATTCCTTTAACATCTTAACAAAAGATTCCCCAAAATTTAAAAAAACTTTTGAAAAATATACAGTTTCATATTATTTACATCGAGTACAGGTTCGAATATCATATAAACATTGCTATGTTAGAAACAGTGGAAGGCATTATGTAACTCACTGCCTCCTGGATGGTGTAGGTTAATGGACATCCTTTCATATTTCAACCACCTCAGTCACTTGTTATCCTGATACACAAACTATTAGGCACCTGAGAGGCTGGAAGACTACTGAACATGAACTTCAATATCTTCTATTTTGATCTTATTTTATAATTTTCAAAACTTACTGCATTTTAAATCTCTTTATAAGATTACTTCACCCACAATTAAGCTACCTTTATTGTCATTATCCTAAATGATCAAATATTAACCACATAAACTATTAATGTGTATACAGTTCTAAAAATCAAACATCAAACTGTGTAGCCAAGTTGTGTAGGATAGATACGTTAATCCAGGAAATTCCCTAGTGCTTTGTAAGCGATCTAAATTCTGTTAAACAGAAGTGGCAACTCTTCAGTTTCCATGCTCTGGACTATGTTTTTTAAAAATGTATTAAAAAGTGACTGACAATTGGAATAACTGGCACCTTATAAATTAATCAAGAAACCTAAGATAAAAAAATTCTAAATTATAGTTTTATTTGTATTTAAAAATACATTGGAAATTCTGCATATGCCCATGATGAAACTTATTTTCAATGCACATTACTTAAATCTGGATGACATGGTTTGTTCTGACAAGTCCTTTTTCAAGCTGAACACCCAAATATGGAAAGTCCTGCAGGTTTCCACCAGCCTTGCCACCAATGATGGATACTGCTTCCTTGCTAATGATGCTGGGTGACTTTCATCTGCCCTTTATCACCTGAACAGTTTTTCGACCGTAATGATAGTAACTGTAAGCAGATGCAGCTGTGGTGAAGGCTGTTAAACACCTTTTATGGAAGAAAGAAAGAAAGTTTAGTTGTCAAATCTAAACAACAGTAACCATGAGAATCACAAAGATGACATTTAATAGTTCTTTAAAAAGCAAAAGGCTATGGGTGGAATTCTTTTAGCTACAACAATCTACAGCTACTGCTTTTAAGATTTCATTTGAAGTAGTAATGTCAAACAGAGTTAATCTAGTTAATGAGCCTGAAAAAATAATACTAGCAACTGTCACTTTTACCCAGCCATTACTGTAGGTGTCTTATGTGATCGTTTTATTTTCACAACCACCTTATCTTACAGAGGAGCAAAGAGAGCCCAGAGAACTGTGCTCAGGGCCACAGAACCCTGTGTGAGCCTGGCATGGTTTCAACTTTAGAGCCCATGTGCTCTTTCCACTGCTCCATGCTTGCTTAGGGTATTAGGCTTTTGTTTCTTGCAGAATTCTTTTCTTTTTTTAAATGTGTATTTATTTTGAGAGAGAGAGAGCGTGAGTGGGGGAAATCTCGCCAGAGAGAGGGAGAGAGAATCCCAAGCAGGCTCTGTGCCGACAGCGTGGATGTGGGTCTCAAACCCACGAACTATGAGATCATGACCTAAGTTGAAATCAAGAGTCAGACACTCAACCAACTATGCCACCCAGGCTCCCCTTCCTGCAGAATTCTAGTATCTGAGTCATTTTAAATAAAATCCAGCTTTTTTTTTTTAAACTGATTTTTCCTTAAGTGTACTGCCAAATTAACCAAATTCTCTTTGAAGTTACATGACTGATGCTCAGGGCTTGCTGAGTGCTTATGGCCTAATGGGTTACTTAGTGCACCTGTGCATGTCTACATCCACTAGCTAAGGAGGAGATGACAGAGACTCTATTTTTTATCCTAAAGCTGTTTGTGCCAGCTTGGTAATCTAAATTCACACGTAATCAATGAAACATACATGTAAGAAGATCTGCTATTTCTGGGAACTAACTTGGATGGCTTGGAAATACTTTATCACAGGTGAGTTGCTAAAAACTACTGTCAAAGTAGGCAACATGACTGTTCAAAGGTTGGAAAAAATGGTAAAAACCTAGGAAGTTTCTATACTTAGACTGCTTTGTAAGTGTCTTAAGTTCTTATATCACTTTAAAGAAGCAAAAAATACAGAAGCAGCGCAGAGCCTGCTTGGGATTCTCTCTCTCTTTCTCTCTCTCTGCTCCTTCCCCGCTCACATGCGCTCTCTTTAAAAAAAGTTTAAAGCAGCAAATGAAAATTGGAGAGGTTATATTATGGATGTAGTTTACTCAAAGAAGAAAACTCCCACAGATGGAACGATACTCAAAGAGGCATTGGTCCTGTATCAGAAGATGTAGGATGAATCCGAATAAATGTACACTTATATTTTGGAAAGTAAAATATTTAGCATGTGTATCGTTTTTATGCTTCTTTAGCTTAACTGACTCTGGTTATCCATTCTCTGGCTCAGACTGCATCAGGAAAGGTTTTAAAGTGCACTATAATAGAGTGTTTCAGTCTCAGTGTGGCACATATGGACTCTGAGCATTTGAATTTGACATATTTTCAAGGTGATACATTTCAAGCCTATAAGTAAGGACAATAAAATAAAAATCAAACTCCTTTCTCCAAGTTTTCCTCCCACTATGTCCCTAAGCCACGAGACTGGATGCACTGTCCCCTACCCGCTCTCCTATCCCTAACTTTGCCCAGGTCAGTCCTTCACCTCAGTGGCCTCCCCCATCTCTCCCTGTATAAACCCACTAGACCTCTTGCCCAAATGCCACTTCCTCCCTGAAGCGTTCCCTCTTCTCCCTACCTGGAACCAAGTATCTCTCCCTCCTCCAAAACCCCAATACTTACTTTATCTATACCTCTCAACCCTTTTAACTTGCATGAAAACTCCTTTAATTTCTATATCCCATGCTTGATAGTAAACTTTAGAATAGTAGTATCAATCATATAATAAAATACCGCCCACAGCTTCACCCAGCTGGTGCTCAATAAACACAATAAAAACCAAGTAATTCTAAGACTATCATAATAAGCTAATTTGCTGACATTCTAAAGAGAGTAATTCTAAATTTAGCTTACCACAGTATCTGAAGATAAATGCTGTCAGCGTAATTGAAAACTGGAGCTGCCAAAGAAGCTGCCACCAAGATTAACTGGACTGCTGTGTTTACCTAAAAAAAAGGAGTCACAAATAAACAGTGCCAACCAGATCCTGTTTCAAGCTCAAGAGACAAAGGCACAGCCTATCACGCTGTAACATGACATACCCTCAGCATGCTTGCTGTTGTGATATCCTTGCCAAAGAAGCTGGCATGCATACAAAAGGGTGAACTTCACTAACCGGCTCCTCTGTCTGCACAGCTGCCCTTGACAGTGAGGATAAGGGCATCTGTCAGAAAATACTACTACCTTGAATTTCCATGGCAATTCAATAATGTTGCAAAGTTCTTTGCCTTTTTCAGCTGTTAAAATAGCCCTGTGACTATGGAAATAATAAAGCTACCTCTTCACAGAACATGTAATGAGCTAAGTGACTTGCCTGCAGTCACAGCAGGTTACAGAATTAAACCTAGAACCCAGATTCCCCAGCACTTCATTCAGTGCTCCTTCACTTGTCCAGACATCAAACCCTACGAGGGCAGAAAACTGAAATGCACTCATCTCCATAAGAGAGGCCCTGGAAGAAATGAGTAGGTTCCCCTACATTACAAGACAGCAGGGAAGAGGAAAGGAAGAAAACAGAACCAAAAATGAACTGGAGACCGCCTCCTGCTCTTGAGAAGGGTGCTGGGGAAGTGCGTCAAGAATGAAGCACTGGGAAATATGCACAGAAGCATCTCTGTTCTATCGTCCATTCTGCAACCAAAAGACAAGGATTCCACTTCATCTCAAAAAATAAATAGTGAGGGGAAACTGGGTGGTTCAGTCAGATAAGTGTCCAACTTTGGCTCAGGTCATGATCTCGCGGTTCATGAGTTCGAGTTCCACATTGGGCTCTCTGCATCAGCCAGGAAACCACTTTGGATCCTCTGCCTCCCTCTCCCTCTGCCCCTCCCCTGCTCGTATGCACATACTCTCTCTCCCTCTCAAAAATAAATAAACATTGGAGTGCCTGGGTAGCTCAGTCAGTTAAGCGTCCAACTTCGGCTCAGGTCATGATCTCGCGGTTGGTAGGTTCGAGCCCCGCATCAGGTTCGTGCTGACAGCTCAGAGCCTGGAGCCTGTTTCAGATTCTATGTCTCCCTCTCTCTCAGCCCCTCCCCCACTCGTGCTCTGTCTCTGTCTCAAAAATAAAGTATAAAAATTTTTTAAAAATTAAAAAATAAGCATTTAAAAATAAATAATAAAATTGGAGAACTTCTTGCACCTCTTTAAGTCACTTTCTAAACAGTGCTACACTCCAACTGCTGTACTTGATAGAAATATGTCATTTGAATCAAAAAACAAAACAAACAAAAAAAAAAAAACCCACCATAAATGTAGGTAAAAGTCAACCCCAGGGAGTTTTAGGTATAAAAGTAATAACCTCTCTGTCCCAAAGATGATCTGTGTCCCTAACCTATTAAACTTCTATCACAAGGGACAGGGCAAAAGAATAAACATATCAAGGCTACTAGAAGAACAAACAGGCATCGAGAGGCATTACGTTAACAGTGTGCTTTCTGTATGCAAAGATTGGCACAGTTACTGTCCTGAAAAGGGCTCAGGAAAATCAGATGGACAACTTGAGACAAGCAGTTGTTTATCAGTCCTGAAAACTTGTTCCTATACTTTCCATGGAATAATCAATATTGAAAATGAAGGGCCCAATTTTATGGTGTTTTCACCACATAAAGGTGGGTAATGAAACCAGAAAGGAACCTCCATAATTTTTTTGTATCTCAATCAAGATGCAATTACATTTCCACCCCCTCCACCTTCCCTAAACAGTGGCCCTAATACCTCACTCAGAAACTTAAATACTCAGACCACCAAGAGAAAATACAATGCATATACTAAAGACCCAAAAAGCTAGAAAGAAAAAAAGAACTGGGTTAATGACCCCACTCTCTATCCCCTACAGTCAGTGCATTTAAATTTGTCTCATTGTCAGCTGCTCCAAATTGAGGTTTACATTCATTTTAATAAACATTCACAGGGGAGTAACTTAAAAGGACACACGTGTCTCTTACCTTGCTGATGAAAGTTGGTTTTAACCTAGCAGTGGCATAGCAAGGATTGAAATACTTAGAAAGTGTTCGCTGGCAGAGGACAAAAAGATAAAGTTTATTTATCATTCAAGTTTAAAACATTTTGTTATTATATGTAGGTAACAGTTACTGAATATTTACCACGTGCCTGGTTCTATGCTAGACAAGCCCTTTACCTGCATCTTCTTTTATTACCCTAAATGAACAGTGTCTATATTCCTTTTAAGTCATACAAAGGTTACTGAAAACAGATTTTTTTAAATTTATAGAATACTCAATCCCTACAAAACTGTAACATAGTAACTATCATAAAGTCTGCTTGACTACTTTTTTCTAAATAAACTCAATAAATCTCCCTTATGCTATTTTCTTTCATAGACTAAAAAACGAAATTAATAAAATACTGCGATTTTCACTGTACTGAGAACCAAAAGATGAGATTATGCAATCCCTACGTGCTCAAACATCGTAGAACAATGAATATGCAACCAAACCATTACACTATGATTTTAAAAACTAGTTCTAGACAACCCATACTAGAGGCTAAATCAGACAGCAAAAGGGGCTTGGTTATAAAATCTCCTAACAGTTTGCTCCTAGGGACAGGGCTAGCTGGTCTGGGTTTTACGTGCTATCAACTAAAAAGGTTTTGACTTACACACTTATAACTTCAAATCCAAGTTAGTTAACATGCAGTGTAGTATTCGTTTCAGTAGTAGAATTCAGTGATTCATCACTTACATATGACACCCAATGCTCATCCCAACAAGTGTCCTCCTTAATACTCATCACCCATTTGGCCCATCTCCCACCCAACACCCCTCCAGCACCCCTCAGTTTGTTCTCTGTATTTAAGAGTCTCTCATGGTTTGCCTCCCTCTGTTTTTATCTTATTTTCCCTTTCCTTCCCCTATGTTCATCTGTTTTGTTTCTTAAATCCCACATGAGTGAAATAATATATTTGTCTTTAGTTTTGCTTAGCATAATACACATTATATGTATTATGTTCCATCCACATTATTGCAAATGGCAAGATTTCATTCTTTTTGATTAGCAAGTAATACTCCATTGTGTGTGTGTGTGTGTGTGTGTGTGTGTATTTTTATCCATTCATCAGTCGATGAACATTTGGGCTCTTCCCATAATTTGGTTATTAAACATGCCCTTTTTAAGTTGGTCATTCATGTGTTCACTAAACAACTACCATAGTGGGTGATTCAAATAGCAAGATAACAGTTATGTGTGTTTTTAGAATATTCTTGGTAAATGGATCAAAAAATAATGGCCATAAATTACTCCCATAAAGTGAAACTCTGGATACAATACAGTGGGGTTGTTTTTTGTTTTTTGGGTTTTTTTGGGTTTTTTTGCATTAAGTTATAAGTAATAGTAGAAGAGTTTTTTTTTAAACTAACTCACCGGTGTTGGAAGAGTTCGATATCTGACATAAAAAACAGCAGCAATCAACATTACATCTCTTGAAATTATCATATAAGTAAGTGGAACTGAAAACCAAATAGAAAAAATAATTTTGATCAGGATTTTGAAAATTACTGATATTACACATAATAAAGCCTCATTCAACCTTATCATAAAATGGTGGTTCACATATGTAAAAATGTTATAATACTATTGATGGTTTAAGGTCCTTATAGTGAACCAGTAATTTTTATATTCTTCTTTAACCTACCTCAAACCAAATGAAGAACAGACTATGGCTTTTAAAGTCTACATCTGCCTTTCAGAATGTTGATCCTCTTTCCTCTTTTCCTTCTTGCATATGTTTTTAAGCTGTAGCTATTACTGTCAGCTCTACTCAGCCCCCACTGTCTCCTTTGTTACTTCTCAGCTTTGTGAATTTGGAAAAATGATCACCATGATCACTATACTTACATAGAATGAATGAGACGGTGGAGACTGGAAAAGTTACTGGAAGACTTTATTATGGTGACTCAGATGCTCTGATGGCTTCTGCATTCTGGACTATTTTATAAGCAGTAAAATTTGCTATATGTACCACTGTGGAGAACCCAAATATTTTCATTTTTGTCTGGCCAGTTCCTATCCATGCTAACTGCTATTTTTTTCTCTTGCCCTATTCATTCAATAAATTTTTTTTTAAAAGTTTTTAATGTTTGTTTATTTCTGAGAGAGAGAGACAGATCATGAGCAGGGGAGGGCAGACAGAGAGGGAGACACAGAATCCGAAGCAGGCTCCAGGATCTGAGCTGTGAGCACTGAGCCCGATGCAGGGCTCGAGCTCGTGAACTGCGAGATCATGACCTGAGCCAGTCAGATGTCCAACCGACTGAGTCACCCAGGCGCTCCCATTCAATAAATCCTTATTTAACCTGTTAATAGTTTCCTCATTAGTCTTAAGATTCTATGGCATGGCCCCAGAGCAAGAGCCAGCCAAGTATTTTAGACTGATACCCAAAAAACCCCCTTGCTGAATAACAATGGGAGGGCGGAGGTCTTATTTCACTTCCTGTCTTCTTTGCTATAGGAAGTCTTAACCAAGAACACATACTGCTTTTATTAGGAAAACACTTTTTTTTTTTTTTTTTTTTTTACGAGTAAAGGGGCAGGGCACCTGGGTGGCTCAGTCGGTTCAGGCTCAGGTCATGATCTCATGATTTGTGAGTTCAAGCCCCTGATCAGACTCAGTGCTGACACCCTGGAGCCTGTTTGGGATTCTCTCTCCCTCCTTCCCAAGCACTCTCTCTCTCAACATAAATAAACTTTATTTTGAATAAAGTTTTAATAAAAAAAAAAGAGATAAAAGTGGCACCTGCATAGCTCAAATGGTTAAGCCTCCAACTCTTGATTTCAGCTCAGTCATGATCTCAGAGTCCTGAGATGGAGCCCCACATCAGGCTCTGCACTGGGTGTGGAGCCTGCTGGAGATTCCCCTCCCTCACCCTCTGCTCCTGCCCTGCTTGAGCATGCGCGCACACACGTGAGCACGCTCTCTCTAAAAATAAATAAATAAAAATGTTTTTAAAAGAGAAAAAAATCCTGACACTCAGTTAAATTGTTTCAAACTAAAATAACAGGACCACGAATATGCCTTCCATAATACTTTCAAACAGCTCTTCTACGAATTACTTTGGAGATCATGTTTGTTTATGGTCCCCTCCAGGTCTGCCATTTTACTGGTTCTGCAACTTGAACAAAATCTAACTACAGATTTAAAATTTAAATCTCTGTTGGTTACAGCTCTCATGTACGTGTAGATCTTTGGCCTAGTCCTTGATGACGAGACTATTTCAAACAGAAAATGCTAATCTACCACTCAAGTCATGGTACTTAGAGCACACAGAAGACACAGCTATAGGAGTCAAGTAACAGAAGAAGCCAGTCATGATTTTTAGAAGCATTTTTGTGTTTGTCAAACAGACTTTTCAACAGGAGTCATTAGCTGACAAAATCTATCAGATTATAAGAGGCAGCAAGCTCATGCAAATTACATATAGTAAACATCCTAAACACAACTTTAGAAGAGAGTGAACACCTGTTATTGTATTTTGTCATCATAGAGGAAAACATAGGTTAATGTCTGCAACAAAGAGGTACATCATGGGCAAATTTTATTAGCATTCAAGGTAAATTAATAAAATAAAGTCACTTTTATATATTACAAGTGCTCACTATCAATATCATAGGTTACTGCATTGAAAACAATAAATTTAATTTAGCAGGATAATTATTCCAGAAATTGACTTAAACCAGCAATAACTATTTACTATACAGTAAACCAAAAATAATACAATGAAAAGGAATGGAAATCGCTATTTAGTAAATGTGGCAGAACACATACACAGTAGAAATTAACTTAGACTGGCATCCCAGATTGGTAAAATATAACAAAGTTGTTTTCATCCTTATCTCCCCTCCCATAGAAAGAGCAAGAAGAGTTGAGGAAGGAAGCACATTTCTTACTCTTGGCAAAACAAAGCTATTCAAACCAAGGGGGATGTAACTTTTACAAAAATGCAGGCAGTATAAAAATAACAAAATGCTAAGACAGCATATTTACATTTCTCCCCCAAAAACCCTTCTAAAATGACAGTGAAGGAATGAAAAGACAAAGTTACAAAGAGAATGGAAAGAGGAGACAAATTTCCCCGTTCTAAGTTTGTAAAAACTACTTTAATTCGACCTGACTAAAGACATCATAAAAAGCCTAACAAATCCCAAGCAAGATAAATAAAAAAGTCACTTATAACCAGATATATTACTGTGGAAAACCCGAAAGGCAAAGAGAAAATCTTAAAAATTGCCGGAGTAAAAAAGTTAACTTCAAAAAAAGAAATGGATTAGCAGTTGATTTCTTAATACCAATAATGGAAATGAAAAGATAATTGAACAATATGTTAAATATGTTGAAATGACTATACTCAATAAAAATATCCTTCAAGAACAAAGGCAAAATGAGAGAAAGACAAACACTGCCCAGTATCACTTATATGTGGAATCTAAAAAATAAAATAAAATAAAAGTTGAACTCATAGAAATAGCAAGTAAAAAAGTAATTGCCAGAGGCTGGAGGATGGGAGAAATAGGTAGAGATTGATAAAAGGCTGCAACCTTCCAGTTTTAAGATGAATAAGGTCCAAGGATCTAACGTACAATATGGTGTCTAGAGCTGATTACACTGTATTATAGTAACTGAAATCTGCTAGGCAAGTAGAACTTAAATGCTCTTATACATAAGAAAGAATAAAGGAAAATAAAAATATTTTCAGAGAAACAAAGACAATGTACCACCAGTTGAGATATACTTTAGACAAAAAGAAAACGATCCCAGATAGAAGGTCAGAGATACACCAAACAATATAAACCAGAAAAAAGTAAATATGAAGATACATCTAAATGAATACTGTATCAACAATACTGTGTGGGTTTAAGAAGTATATAAAATTATAGTATGGCAACAATAACCTAAGCTGAAAAAGGAGGTAAAGCATTCTCAAGCCCCTCCAGTGCCCAGAGTGCATATTCTCTGGCACACAGGGAAAACAAGTATAATGACAAAAAATATACACAAATGTAGAAAAGTTCATATGAGCCAAAAAAGAACACATAAAATAAAGACTGCTACACAAATATTAGTAATCACAATTAATGTTAATGGATTAATGTTCCAGTTGAATGCAGGTATAGTAATATTCAACAAAACAAACTTAAAGGCAATAATCATTATTAAAGAGATGGAGGGTCATTTCATAATAAAACATTCAATTTACCAAGAAGACATAAAAATCGAATTTATATGCACTTAACAGCAGGACACAAAGCAAAAATCAGAACTACAAAGAAAAATCATGGAAAACTTGACACAAAGTAGGAAACTAACCTACTCTCTCAGTAACTGACACACAAGCAGATAAACAGAAAAAAAGTCAGTAAAGATTTAAACAGGACTCAAAATCTGACCAAATGGATGTATATAGAACATCACAACCAACTACCTGCAGGATACACATGCATCTGAAGCACACATAAAATTTTTATAAAATTTGACTGGATACTGGGCTAAAGGGCTAAAACCAGAGCATGTTCTCTGGATACAAGGTAATTATGCTTGAAATTAGTAACAAAAAGATACCTAGAAAAACCTACAAATTATGAAATACATTTCTAATAGCCCTGTAAGTCAAAGAAAAAAATTATAATGCAAATAGGATATTATGAACTCAATAATGGCAAAAATACTCCCATCAACATACGCAATGCAGTGAAAGGGATACTCAAGACAAAATGTAGAGCCAGCCTTAAATGTGAACTTTAGAAAAGATGAAAAGGCATGAGTTAAATATTTATCTACAGCTGTGCTATTCAATACAGTAGCCACAAGCACCTGAAATGTGGCCAGTCTGAATGAGAGGTACTGTAAATGAAAACTACATCCTGGCTTTTAAGAGCACAGTATGAAAAAAAAACTAATTTTTTATTGATTACACATTGAAATGACAATATTTTTGATTTAGTGGGTTAAATGTTATTAAAGTTATTTTCACCTATTCCCTTTTATTTTTAATATAGTTACTAGAAATTTTTAAATTTCATATATAGCTCCCATTATACTTCTACTAAACAGAACTGATGTAAAGAATTTGAGAAGAACAGCAAAGGAAACCTGGAGAAAGAAATAAAAGAGCAAGATTTAGGGCCCCTGCATGGCTCAGTCAGTTAAGTGACCAACCCTTGATTTCAGCTCAGGTCACGATCTCACATTTCGTGGGATCAAGCCCAGTGTTGAGCTCTGCGTCTCCTTGGGATTCTCTCTCCGCCTCTGCCCCTCCTTCACTGTACTCTCTCTCTCAAAATAAACATTAAAAAAAAAAAAAAAGAAGCAAGATTTAATGAAGGAGTAAGCATATCAGACAAAACCCAAATTGGTTCTTTGAAAAGATTCATAAAACTGACAAACTTCTGTTAAGACCATTCAAGGGAAAAAAGAAAGAAGAGACAAATGACTAATAATCAGAATGAAAAGGGGGGCATTACTACATATCCTACAGACATCAAAGTTAATGTGGATGCTATAAGTAGTTAATGGTAAATCATTATAAATGGAGCTGTAATGGACAAGTTCTTAGAAAAACACCATAACTTACCCAACAGACAAAAGATGAACCAGAAAATCTGAATCATCCTATAACAAAAAAAAATTAATCACCTATTTGAAAACTCTTTCCTAAAGAAAACTCCAGTCCTCAATGCTTCAATAAGTTCTACCAAACATTTAAAGAAAGAATATTGCGATCTCACACAAACGTCTCCCAAGATGGGGGAAAAAAACGTAGACTTCCTATCTCTTATTATGAGATTAATATAAATTTGATACTAAAACGTAACAAAGATATTCAGAGAAAAAAAATTCCAAGTCAATCTCATGAATATGGATATGAAATGTTCAACAAAATATCAGAAACCAAATTTAGCAATATTTTCATAATATATCATGACCAAGTTAGATTTATACCAGGAATTTCAGGTTAGTTTGAGATTAGAAAATCAATAATGTAATTCATCACATATTAACAGCTTAAAAGCAAAAAAACACAACTCTCATAATACATGAAGAAAAAGAATTTTATAAAATTCAATACCCAATACCCAATTGTAATAAAAACTCTTAGCAAACTCCCAATAGAAGTGAACTTTCATAACCTGAAAAAAGGAAATCTATCTACATAACCCTACAGGAAACATCTTATTTAATAGCAAAATGTTGAGGGACGCCTGGGTGGCTCAGTAGGTTAAGCGTCAGACTTCAGCTCAGGTCATGATCTCACAGTTTATTAGTTCAAGCCCCACATCAGGCTCTGTGCTGACAGCTCAGAGCCTGGAGCCTGCTTCAGATACTGTGTCACCCTCTCTCTCTGCCCCTCCCCTGCTCATGCTCTGTCTCTCTCTTTCTCAAAAATAAACATAAAAATAAATAAATAATATAAAAATAATATATATTAAAGAAATAAAATTTACACATAAAATGGAAAGGGGTAAGAATATCAAAGGTAGAAGGGCTTGCTCTATTATTTAGCAAAGTAGTAATAAGAATGGTACTGGTGCAAAAATAGATCAATGAGTGGAAAATAACCAGACAACCCAGAAATGGACCCATGTATATATGGACATTATAGTGAGTCTGTATGGAAAGTACAGACTTTACAATAAAAAGTGCTGGGATAATTGGGTAACCACAGAAATAGCTAGAAAATTAATTTTTTTAACTTTTTTAATGCTTTTTATTTATTTTTGAGAGACAGAGACAGGGCACGAGTTGGGGAGGGGCAGAGAAAGAGGGAGACACAGAATCCGAAGCAGGCTCCAGGCTCTGAGCTGTAAGCACAGAGCCCAACGCGGGGCTCGAACTCACGAACCGTGAGATCATGACCTGAGCCAAAGTTGGACTCTTAATCAACTGAGCCACTAGGCTCCCCAAAAATTAATTTTTAGGAGAGAATTTTTTCCTAAAACATCAACTAGAAAAAAAATGTAAACAAAAAAAAAATCCTAAAAACTTTCCAATATAAAACATAATCACATATAAAGGAAAAGTTATCAGAATGGCAATGAGACATCTCAAGAGCAAGATGGAATTTGGAAGTTTACAGAACAGGGTCTTCAAAAGTGAGTGAAAATAATCTGCAACTGATAATTATGCCCAATTCAAATCTCAATCAAGTATGGAGGGTAGAATAAAGACATTTTAGAAATCTGTACAATAAAGACACTGTGGACCTCTAAAATTCTGGCTGCCACACTGAATCCTGCACAAGAAACAACTGGAGAAGTTCCAAAAGGAAGTTCTCAACAAGGAAGCCATGGGAGCTTGGAAAAACACACCCACACAGAAGAGAGGGAACAGAAACTCCCAGAATAAAAGAAGAGAATTCTTAGCTTGCAAAGCAACCTACACCAATTATTTAGGTAAAGGTCACAGAAACATTATCTATAATTACTAAAACCTGGATACAAATTCTATGTTCAAAAGGGAAATATCTGGTCAACCTCTGTAAAACAATACAACAAAATACAAAATAACTAAAAAATTGGAGGCATGACGGTACGCACACACATGCACACACACACACGATCATTTGGATTTGGAATAGTGTCAACAGAATGCTCCTTAGGTTCCTTTCCTCCTGCCATATTGTATTAGAATGAGAGTACCCCAACCCCTTCAATGCCCCCAACGATATGCATACCAAGATTCTGACTTTCATAGAAACACATAAATATAAACATTAATCCAGTTTATTTTGAATTTGTTATGGGAATTTAAAAGCCTAAAAGTAAAAGCCTCTAGACTGAGGAGACTATACTAGACTCAAATGTCATTACACTTCTTCCTATCAAATATCAATAATAACATACTATTGAAGGACCATGTGGCAGCGCTTTCTTTATTCTCAGATTCTAATACTTGGAAAGTAACAGTTTCATCTAAACCAAGAGAGAAAAATTAAGAAATATAGCTTAAGTAGAAAATGACCAGAAAAGCACATGCAAAATACAAAGCAAAAGATCATAAAATGTTGTTAGAAAGAGTATTCAGATATGAACAAACTATATATGATTTGAAATTGCCTAACAGTGTCTAAGTAATGCTAATGTGAAATTTTATAGACATCCTCAGGATTTCAAAGCTCTCATTTTTTTATGATTAAATTGCACTTAATATATAATAGACTTAAGAAAACTTTAAATTGCTTTCAAAAAGCTACGCAATAAGAGTATAAAATACTATTTCAAAAAATCCTAGACTAATACGAATTGGCACTGCGAAATAGTATTTGTTTAAATTTAACTTTCAACAATCTAAGAAAACAACAGATTCTAATATAACATGGACACAAATTCTAAAGTAAAACAACAGACTGACGAGCAAAACAATTCAGTAGTTTAAAATTAGGAAAACAGTTTAGAGTTGAAAAATATACTTTTGGAACAAAAATTATTTGTCTCTCAATCAAGAGAAATCCTCAATTGACTAATGTCAATCTTCCTATGCTATTTAAAAGTACGCATGATGGCGTTCTTACCTGGAATAAGATCTGCATAGGTCAAGCTAACATATAAGATACTGATAAGTATTTTATCAGCAAGTGGATCAAGAGCACTTCCCAAAGCTGATTTTTGATTGGCCCAGTTTCGAGCAATAAATCCATCCAACTGAAAATAGAAGTTTTTTTTTTATAAATGTCATGATCCGTACAGAGCAGATACCATGAAAGTTAATAGATACCAGAATAACAACTATATTTTCATAAAATATTTATAAAATCTCTTCTGTTTCTTACCCCCAAACCTTCTCATTCTTTCTTTCACTGGTATATATTTAGCGTTCAAATTACCAACTGGTCTGAAAATAACTTCACTTTTCTACGGTACTTTTCTTTTTCAAGGCCTTCAGGGATTTCTTATATTTTCATAAGGCCCTTTTTGCAGGTTGAACTCAGACACAAATTTAGAGATGTAAAGAACCCAAATAAAACTCACAGAAAGCACAGCTGACAGAGCACGGACTAGGACCTCTCCCCGTTGAGCCTGGGGCTATTTCACTACAGCCAAAATAGCTGCTTTTGCTTGCAAGGATTACTCTCAAGTACAAGACTCTAGTGACTCACTCCTACCTACTTTTCTATATGATCCAACACTCTTAAGTTTTCATTGTTACCATTTCTCTTTTTTTGTTTTGTGCAACTCTTAATTCCAGATCTGACTGTATGTGAATAAAAAACTCAATCCTCTGTACCTGGCCTACTTAAAAATTTTGACGTGCAAATTACTTATTAACTATTTCTGAAGGCAAATTGCGTTTTAAAGCAGAGGTAGTACATGGTTACCAATGGGCCAAATGGGGCCTGCAGGCGGACTTTTATTTAACCTGCCCAGCACTTTAAAAAGTGTAAATTAGTTGCCAATATTTAAATATTCAAAAATATTTACCACAAAAATCCAGATCTCTAGCTACACTTGAGAAATGGAAAGATCTGATCACCCGGGGTGCCACAAAATGAATTGAAACCAAGTATCTATCATTTATTCCCATGAAATAAGGGAGGTTATTTTCTGGCTTTCCAAGTCCCTACTTGGCTTTCACACATTTTATTTCGCTTCAAGCTTCAACAAATGATTGGATTTTCTAGTCCTATTTCCAAGGAAAAAGATCAAATTAATTTAGACATAATTTAACATGGTATATCTTAAAGGATAAATAAGTTCTCTATATCTTAAGTATTCCTGTAAGTTAGAGACAGCAGAAGTACAGGACACTGGTTAAGAACTTGCTCTGTGGCAGCAGAACATAACTGGTTCGAGTCCTGGCTCAGCCATTTACTAACTATGTGACCTTGGGAAAGTTATTTGGCATAAGCTTCCCCTTCCTTATCTGCAAAACCTACCTCAAAGGGTTGATTGTGTTCAGCACATAATGGGGATTAATACTTGGTTAGTACTCAGTAAATCCTCAAAAAAAAAAAAAAGGCAGTTACTAGCTAGTACTACAGCAACCAAAAGAACCTGTATTTTTCATAAGTATACTACAAGTAACAATGTCTTAACAGAAAGTACCTAGAACTGGGCACTGGGGCCTTGGAAGATTCAGGTTTCAGTTCAGTTTCTGATTTTAAGGAACTTAATCTCCCATCTTTTCACCAGCATTCCTTCTGGTCCTCCCTGTTCCTCCACCCACATTAGATTCCAAGGTCATCACCATCACCACTCCTCTGCAAACTTCACTGTCCCTCCACCCTGCTTACACACAACTATCCATTTACTCTAGGCCTACACTTAAGCAGCTGACCATTGCTCAACAATACATAAATGGGCTAACTGGTCTCACTTCGAATCCAGTGCCCATGGGCACTCAGTATGCCTGGCAATCCTATACCTGCCTGTGTTTACCTTCTCTCTTCATACTGTTGTTCTCACCTCAAGCCTAGTCCTCCTTCACTCCAACTTATGCTCATATCTATACTTTCCTTGAAAAACAGAAACAGGTAGTTAACACTCTCTTGTATTCCCACCTGCAAATCCACCACCTACCTGCATCCATTCACATTCCCTCTGCCTTCCCTGATTCATGATCCCAGGCCCTCTCACCTGTGATTTGCCTCTTTTCTCCTCCATCTCTCCTACACCATCAGTCTCCTTTTCAACTTGTCATTTAATTAACCAGCTAATTAACAACAAAAATTTCCCCAGTATATATAGCTTTAAAAACTACCTTTCCTTGACCCTACACTTTCCGGTACCCCTACAAACCCAAACTTCCTCAAAGTGATGTCTATTGTCATTACACCCCACATGCGTTGCCAAACCACTCTGACTGTCCCCATTCCTCCAGAGATGGTGCTCAGGAAGGTCACCAATGTACTCTACTTGACCTCAACTTGACCTCAACACGATTGAAGTACTTTCTTCACTTAACTTCTGGGACATTTGACAGCCTAATTTTCTTCCTTGCTCACCAACTGTTCTTTCCCAGAGTCCTTTCCTGGTTCCTTTTTTATTACTCTACTACTCACTGTTCATTTCTCTGATCCCATCTCTTCTTTAACTCACTCATTTAACTTCACCCAGACTTGATCATCCATATGCTGATAACTCTCAAATTTACCTCCAACCATGACTTCTTCCAACTCCAAACTACTATATTCAACTACCCAATTGATACCTCTATGTCAACAGGCATAGATATTCAACAGGCATTCTTGGTATTTTTCTACCCTGTCCTACCCTGTTTCTCATCACAAAAATTGTTACCTTCATGCACCAGTTGTTGAAAAGAAAACAAAAGAAAAAAGTAACAGCCTATCGCATATATTTCTCTCAACTGCACATATGCAATCCATGGACATATCAACTCTACCTTCAAAACATATCCCAAACCCATTGACTTCTCTCCAAACTCCCACCCCAGTCCAAGCCACTACCACTGCCACTCCCCTAGACAACTGTAAGTCTCCTAACCAGCCTCTCTGCTTCCACTCTTGCCTTCCTACTACCTATTTCCCATATACAACATCAATCAGGCCTTGTCATCCCCCTGCTTAAACCCTGCATTGACTCAAACCATCTACCCAGTGGCCAATCTAGAGGCATCAAAACCTCCACGGAGTAAATGTGAAATATAGTGCCAGATAACTCAGGTTTTCACATACACTGTCATATATATTTAGAAAAATGGTAAATGAGGCCTGAATATTGCAAGCACGTGTGGCAGCTAAAAAAAAGGTATAAGGTGGGGCGCCTGGGTGGCTCAGTCAGTTAAGCGTCCGACTCCAGCTCAGGTCATGATCTCACAGTTCTTGAGTTCGAGCCCCACGTCAGGCTCTGGGTTGACAACTCAGAACCTGGAACCTGCTTCAGATTCTGTGTCTCCCACTCTGCCTCTCCCCCACTTGCACTGTCTGTCTCCCTCTCAAAAATAAACAAACATTAAAAAAATTTTTTTTTAAGGTACAAGCGAAAAAAAGAACAAATCTAGTACTAAAAAAGATCTTGCCTGTTACATTAAAAAAAATACAACTCCATTACCAACATAATGGACTTTGACAGACTTGGAGTGTGTCTGAGTACAGGCCTCAGGCTTCAGAGGTAAAAGCAGGGACCCCCAAAAAAAAAAAAATTGTGAGAAGGGTGAGCTAAACTCTGGAAAAAGAGAAGTAGGAACCATTTTGAAAGAATTTTTGATGCATATCTGGAAATACTATATAACAATGCAAATGTTCTTTGTTTACCCTGCAAAATCTTCACTTAATTCTATATTGCTCAGCAATGCCAATGGGCAGGCGGAGTTTTGTTTCTTGAACCTCAAAGGGAATAGCTGACATTGCAAATACTATATAACTTATTTATAGAAAATTAGTTTCTCTTCATTCTCACTAAATAAGTATCAAGGAATGCTTTTCAAAATAAATCAGTTTGAAGAGGCACCAAATCATTATTGCCTGTCTAGGTGCTCACATGGATCTCAGACCAGCCCTGTACAAGAATATACTGTATCTATTTCTACAAGCTAATTTTGCCCTGATTTAAAATTTTCCCTCCATCTTTTCACCACTTCCCTCAACTGCGTTTTTGTAGGACATGTAGTTTTAAAAGCCATTGCAAATCCGTTACGCAACAGGTGGGTGATAAATATAAGTAATGTCATACATGCAGCTGGCTGGTCAGTCCACAAAAGCCTATTTCATACATATGTTGCCCTCTTTTATAAAATGTTTGCCAAGTTCTAATTTGAAATAACCTGAATGAATCCTTCCCTCTCCCAAAGCTGAAACAGTGTGTCAAGGAGCTGTTTTTTCATCTGTCCATCTACTAGGGGAGTGGAAGAAGGAGGGATGCCTAATGCCTGGGCAGGATCTTTTGCTGGATGGTCAGAGCGGAGCAGAGCAGGGATCAGAAACCAAATCTGTG
The DNA here is from genome assembly GCA_028646485.1 of Cryptoprocta ferox. NCBI lineage: Eukaryota > Metazoa > Chordata > Mammalia > Carnivora > Eupleridae > Cryptoprocta > Cryptoprocta ferox. The sequence continues at coordinate 30,482,592 of CM053576.1, read as the reverse complement.
CGGGTGCCTATGGCTTGCCCTCAGCATAAACCTGAGCAGAGCTCTGACCTCTACAAGCTCCCTGGCCACAACGACTAACCCACTGTCTCCCTCTCCACCAGTAAAACCAACTGTTGTTGCAGATCAGATATCACAATAAATAGAAAAATAGTCTCACAACTTCTTTCCTTTATTCCTATCCCTAAAGCAAATACTTGGCTCCTTGGGAATTTCTAAGAGTTTTTCTTTTACAAAGAAGTTAAAAACCAAGAGTAAAAAGCACCCCCTCCTAAACTTCCCAACAACTTTCACTTCCTTCCTTAGATCACTTAAAAAATTAGAGTCCCACACAGATGCTAAAGCCAAGTCTTTATGCCAAATAGTGGGTCAAATTCATCTTGAGGATTTCTTTCCAGGAAAAAGCAGACTAAGGCTGTGATATTTCAGTGTAGCAGAGACCCTGGGATTTGAAAGGGGAGCAAAACAGAAGTACATTTACAACTTACCAAATCAGTTAGCCCAGCTAAAGCAAAAACTCCTAGTGCAATATTAAAATCCTCTTCAATAATCAAATAGCCCAAAACTGGGGCCAAGCCAATTCTTGTCATTGACAACATATTTGGGATTGTCCATGGGTTTTCATACTGAAAAGTAAAGACAACAAAATTTAAATTAAATGCTATGAATTCATACTTTTCAATATATTACAAAAATATACATACATACATACATACATACTTAGGAGTCAGAAGCTACATAAACTTTAAATTTAGTACTTTGAGTTTTAAAATCCAATCTGTTGTTTACAGACCATAGCTCTAAAACTGTCCAGAATGTAGAAGATGAAGATATTATGTCATTACCCACAGACTAAAGTGTCTGCTATATATAGAGTATATATATATAAACATACTTCCTAAAGAGAGAAAAAGAACAAACATGTATTATCTACCATATAGGTCAAGACTTCATGATCAGAATTCAAACCTTACAACACTCTGCTTTTAAAATTGTAACTTCAAGGGGTGCCTGGGTGGCTCAGTCAGTTAAGTGTCCAACTTCGGCTCAGGTCATGATCTCAAGGTTCATGTGCTGACAGCTCAGAGCCTAGAGCCTGCTTCAAATTCTTTGTCTCCCTCTCTCTCTGCCCCTACCCCACTCACACTCTCTCTCTCTCTCAAAAATAAATGAACATTAAAAAAAATTTTTAAATTATAACTTCAAGAAGATCTTATACTTCAAGTAGACAGTCTAAATAGAGTGTCAGGGAAAAAAGCGCCAAACAATCAACCCCAGGCATTTGGCTTAAAATGTTTATTGCAAATAACCTCCCTCACTCCTCTGCAAATACCCATCAAAAGAAGGCTAACTGCTATAGCGTATGGACATACGAATGAAGAGGGAAAAAATTTAATTCCATAATCTCATCCCATAATGATAACTGCTGGAAGAAAATGGAACTAGGAATAGCAATTGAGATCCTTAGGAAATACAGAAAAATTCTGCAAATCTGTTCAAAATAGCCATAAAAATGAAACGTTAAGATTCCCACCTAGAATCTGAGGGCTGTATGATTCCTTGAAACTTCATTTAAAGGCAAGGTGTTCGCAGTTGGCACTAACAAAAGGGCTCCTTGGCAGCTACTCTGAAGAACATTGCTTCCTTGCCAAACAAAATGTTTCATGAGGATATTTCAACTTTAAAAAGGATCAGCTTAGTGAAGCTAAGATAATCTGCCCAACAGGATACAGAAATAATACCAAGAAAATGTCTCCCTAAAGCCTGGATTTTTTTCTCCATTGGCGAAGGCTGCCAATTCTATCCCCATGGGGCCATCTCCTCTCAAGTCTAACCCTACTCTTAATCAGTAACCAAATAACTTGAACCTTAATTTTGATTTTTTTAAGTGACAGTTTCCACATCTTTTTTAAACAAATTTTTTTAAATATCTATTTTGAGACAGAGAAAGAGAGAAAGCACAAGCGGGGGAGGGGCAGAGAGAGGGGGAGACACAGAATCCAAAGCAGGTTCCAAACTCTGAGCTGTCAGCACAGAGAGGGACACGGGGCTTGAACTCATGAACCACAAGATCATGACCTGAGCTGAAGTTGGATGTTTACCGACTGAGCCACCCAGGTGCCCCTACAGTTTCCATTTCTAAAGAAATCTTTTAAAATTCCATGAACCGTCCTGTAAGAAAAGTTCTCTAAAGATACTAAACTTGTGTTTATAAACAGAAACTGGCAAGACACATTCACCTCAGTTTGGAGAGATAATGGGGTTGTTTTGGGGTCAGATGGCAGAATACTGCCATTGAAAGCTACAGAAAAATTTCAAATTCTCTGGGAAATATTTACCAAACAAGAAGCAGTAGTATAAACCTCCACTACTCAAGGACCTTTTACTGAAGGTGGACTACATTATGTAATTTAATGGGAACATTTCTGAAACATGTTCCAAATTCAAGTTCAAAGGCCAGAGTGTTTCAGAGTCCAGAAGAAAAAAGATAAGTCTGTTTACCATAATGTGGTACAGAGTAAATCAAATACTGATCCAATGTTACAGCAACTCAAGAGGGAGAAAAAAAAAAAAAAAACATAGTTCATGACTGAGAAAAATGAATCACAAAGCAAAAGGTCAGAACAGAGCTCCAAATATCCAGAAGGCAAATATCTATAATATCAGAATATATGACCAGAAATATCCATAGGACAGAATTAAAGACAAAGCTGCAAACTGCCAGATCATTTCATCTGGAGAATTAATCAACAGAACCGTAATGCTGTTCGAACAGAGTTCTTTTTAGCTCCACATAAACTATTTTAAAGTACCTCATTAATTTTTAATCATTACATGTGTAAAAATTTATAAATTGAAATTAAGAGAGCCAATCTCAGATTACCCAACCAGATAACCTGTGGCATACTCGACCAACTACTGCCGTTCTGGGAAGGACTTCAGCCGATATCGCAACCTCAAACCATCCAGCATTCAAACCCCGACATGCTTTAGCTATTAGTGGAGTTGAGACCCCTGCCAGGATGTGGCCACCTCAACCCATGCTGTACAACTGATGAAAGCAGTGCAAGGGCCCACTGAAGACATAACAATTGAAGATGTAATAATTGCATGAGTCTTGCTAACATGACATCAAAAGCTCTCCCACATTCATGCTCTGGTGTCTTCTGCTTGGGCAATATTTCAACAGGTAAGTGGACCAATATTTCCTTCCCTTACTTACCTCAAGAGTTGTAATCTTTTTCTATAATTAGATATTAAAGGGTCTTTTAATCACAACTTACTTAATTATCCTTCATCTTATACTATGTAAGGTTACCAAAGGTCAAATGATAGTGAACCAAACCTGCACAAGCAAACAGGCTGGCATACTTTTCTAAAGATTTCTACTGATTTGCCCTAAACATTAGGGAATGGCTTCGGAGAATTAAAATAGACTTAATAAGACAAGTGAAGGCTGTTTTAATGCAATATCCAGAGGCCGGTCCCGCTAAAGGTGCGGACAGAAAGGCGACTAGGGACCGGGGGAGTCTTAACTTGACCGCCGAGGCTGAGGGTGGACTCGTCTGGCACCCCTGAAATTCCTGCCGACTGAATGGCCTGCCCATAACTTCTCTTCAGGGAACGGTTTACAGGTTCTGGAACCGAAACGTCCGACTTGGGCCGGCCAGAGCACGTTATTCGCGTCCAGGTCCGAGCCCCGTGAGGGCCGGCGACCCCGACCCAGGGCAGCCCCTCCGCCTCCTCCTCGATACGTACCAGGCTGGCTGCGCTCGCCGGGCCCCACCGACCGGCCCGGGCCTCCGCGGCGGCGCCCCCTCCGGCCGCAGGCCCGGGGGCCGCCTTCCCTGCGCCCGAGCAGTGGCCCCGCGGGCCAGTCCCAGGCAACCGCAGGCCGAGGGCGGCCGGGCGCAGCCACCAGCGCTCTACCAGGCAGCCTAGGCAGCCGGGCACGGAGCGCAGCAGGGACCCGCGGGCGCGCCCCTTGCCCGGCCGCGCCCCCGGCGCCCATGAGGCGCTGCGAAGGGCCCCCCACAAGCCGCGTGCCACGCGCGAAGCCAGCATGGCCCTTCGGCCGCGCCGTGGGGACACAGGCGGCGAGAACTCAGCAGCCTAGGGCACTGGCAAGCCGCCTCTCCATGGAGCCCCCGCAATGTCGGAGAAGCTCAGCCGCCTCCATAGCAGTTTTCAAATCCCAGCACGCTCCGCTTATACAGGTGGCCAGGAGCCGCCAAGGACGGACGCCTTCGCGACGCTTTTGCGACACCGTCGCCGCTGGGAGGCGAGTGCGGTTAGGCACCGTGGGCTTTCGGGTAGCTGCGGGTGGGCGGTGCTGGCTACTCGCCCGAGGTTGAGAGCTGAGGTCCGTGGGGTGGGGAAACAGGAATGAGCAGGGCGGGGTGACGGCGCGGCCGATTTGGCCGGAATGCACTGGAGCCTTCGTGTGCCCGGGCTTAAAACTCTCCGAGGCCGACGGCCTGCAGAAGCGCTCTCTCTCCGAGGTGTGTGCAGCGCTGCGGGGGGCCCCCGTGGGAGTTTTAAATATTAGTGGAGCGTCTGGTGCAGAAGTCATTAAAACAAGCTCCCTGCTCTTTTCCGTTTTCTGAGCGTCTCATAAGCCAAAAATATAGGCATTAGAAAGTGTCAATAGTGGCTATTACTAGTTGTTTACCAGGAAAGTGTTTACTACAGCTAGGCTTTAGTGCATTCTCCCGTTTAACCCTCCCAGCAACTCCAGAATAGGTTCCATCATTACCTTTACTTTTACAGATAAGGAAATTTAAGCTTAGAGAAGTTAAGAAACTTGCTTATTGGAGGAATATCCAAAAATAATTAAGAATCAGTTCATCGTTAACTGATTAGTATTATGCATTAATTTTTAATATTGTAATGTTGCATAACTATTTTCTTATTGAGTTCTGTGTCAAATTGGATTTGAATGGTTCTGGCCGCCTTGCCACCATCCTCCCCACCCCATTTTGTCTGTGATGACAGACCCACATTAAAGTTGATCTTAAACTCTTACTTCAGGCAGTTATGAAAGGAAAAGACCAGCTGAACTTGAAAATCATTGTAGATCTGAGTATTTATCGAAAGAAATCCTTAATTACTTATGCACATGTTGAAATATGGATATTGAGAGAAAAACCAAACTGTACTAGCAATGTAAAAATAATTTTAAAAAATAATCATATTGGAATCAAATGCCTACAATTCTCATACATAGACATTAGATAACCTTGTCAAGCAGGAGTAGGCGGTATTTCAGTCTCTCCTGTCTTTCCAGTCACTGAATTGCCTTTATTCACTCTTTCCACTTTTTCCTAATTTAAGACAGTTTCTCATTGTCTTGGGATTTTTCTTCTCTCTGCTCCACAAGTGTACCTGCTGCATCTGCATGTAATAGTTGGCAGTAAGGGCATGGTCTTGCTTTTTTCTTATTGTAGTAATCATTTCCCAATATATACTGTTTCAAACCATCATGTTAAATGTATGAAATGTTATATGTCAGTTGTAGCTCAATAAAGCTGGAAAAAATTTTAATATACTAAACTACTATATTCCCCCCCCCCCGCTTTTTTTAAGAAAGCCAACTTTACTACGGACTACTGATATCACTGCTAAAGCATCATAAAGTAGGACAGTAGAGTGTCTGCCATTTTGGCCTAATTTGTCATTTGACAATTGCAGCTCAATACACAAAGTAGGGGTGCCTGGCTGGCTCAGTCAGTAGAGTGTACAACTCTTGATCTTAGGGTTCTGGGTTTGAGCCCCATGTTGGGTGTAGAGATTACTTAAAAAAACATCTTTGAACAAAACAGTAAATAAATAAAAAGTAACAGCAATTCCTCTCCCTAACATTTTTTTTTTTTTTGAGAGACAGAGTGAGCTCATGAGTGGTGGAGAAGGGGAGAAGAGAGAGAGAAGGAGAGATTCTTAAGCAGGCTCCACGCTCATCGAGGAGCCCAACTCAGGGCTCCATCCCATAACTCTGGGATCATGACTTGAGCTGAAATCAAGAGTCAGACGCTCAACTGACTGAGCTACCCAGGCACCCCTCCCTAACATTTTAAGACAGGAGAATACCCCAGATATTGGTCTCTGATTTCATTTTCTAGAACATGACAGGTGTCAATAGATGAACAGGTTAATCTGGGATTAATGATGGAAAAAATGCAGAAACCTATGAAAACATACAGTAAATAAAGAGTGTAACATATTTCCTAACATAGTTTAGAGGAAGGCAGAGGGCAGAGGAAACCTAAAAATTCTACAGTTTGTATTTGGTTTGTAATAAGTTCATTTTCTGTTTTATAAATTCTATTAATAGTTAATTTCTATTCAATAGGATTAAGTGAGTGGGCAGCTCACATGTCTGAGGGGATTGGGGATCTCTGTCACTGAGCCTTTTCCCAAAATTGGGAAAAAATAATTAGAAAAGTAACAAATATCCATGTCTCTAACAAATATCCAAATAAAAATCCAGATGTAAACCCTAAGTCTCATGCTTGAAATTAATTTCACATTTTTATCTCTCTACTCTTTTTATTAAAATTATTTTGTGAAAAAGCAAAATATGCTAGTCAGGTATTTTATCTCAACATCTCTAGTCAATCTTGTAAGTGCTAACAGAAAAAGAACAAAAGAATGTTAAAAGAAAAAGGATTATAAATAATTAACCTTGGATAATTTAGCCATTTGATAGTGTACTTTAGTTCTTTGAAAACATAAATGCTATTAACAGCCATTAATATCTGTTGTGCAGTTATACTGTGTTTGACTCCTTATCCCTTAATTGATATTTTGCTGAGAAATTTGTAAAAATAAAGATCCTGCCCCTAGAGAGTAGTAGTAACTTGCTACTTTTATGCTTTCCTTGGTAAGTTGCAAAGCACTGAAGGTCTGGCTCTCCTAAATATTAACACATATTATTTCTTTGCTAAAAATTTCTGGAGACTGTGTTTGGGCTCTTGAAAATTCTGCAACCCCATCATTCTTTCTCACTTGTCACTTCTATTTGAAACATAAGCTTTTTGAAAAAAAAATCTATCCCAAATCTATTAATATTTTCTGATAAACTGATGAAATAGAAATATGTTTGCTCTGCCCTTAAGGCATAGGTTTGTCACATATTAAGTTTTTCAGTCTGAGACACACTAAACTTGAGCCACTTTCTGTTTCTTGGGACCAGAAGAAAATAATGATAATGCAAAGAAGTAGGTTTGCAAATGGATCTTAAATGAATAATAATGATTGGAAGTTAAAGCAAACCAGAAAAATGAAATTCTTTCTCTAGGAATCAAGTTAAATCTTGTAGGAGTGAGCCGTAATTATTGACACTAAAGCCAGAGGTAACTGGTAACCCAAATAAGGCACAGATCTAAATCATTGTAATAAATACATCAACAGCCTTAAATAGGAAGGAATAAAATGATTGGATTTAGATTTAAAACACACCGTTCACAAGAGAGGGATAGTGGTAAGGCCAACCTCCTCAGGAATTGAGAGATTAGCTCTACCTGAACTCTATAATTTAGATTACTCTTTAAATTATTAAGAGATTAAATTATTGAGAGATCTAAACTATTTTTTGTCAACTTCTAGTGCCAACTTTCCATCATTCCTTCCCACAAAAGTACTAAGTATTTTTATGTGGTCCATTGTAGGAACCTGTAAAGCAAATAAAAATGCTCGCATGGGCAGGCATTATCAACAAAAAAGGAAGTAAAAAGGTTGATTTCAATATATTTACCCTATTCCTTTAGTAATAAAGTTGTTTAAAAGTAACAAAGGGAGCGGGGCCTCAGTAGCTCAGCTGGGCGTCCAGTTTCAGCTCAGGTCGTGATCTTGTGTTTTGTGAGGTGGAGCCCACGTCAGGCTCTGTGCTGTCAGCGTGGACCCTGCTTCGGATCCTCTATCCCCCGTCTCTGTCTCTCTCTCTCTCTCTCTCTCTCTTAAAAATAAACATTTTAACAAAAATACTGATTCAAAGGGGCACATGCACCCCAATGTTTATAGTAGCACTATCGACAATAGTCAAATTATGGAAAGAGTCCAAATATCCATCATTGATAAATAAAGAAGATGTGGTATATATATTCAATGGAATACTACTCAGAAATGAAAAAGAATGAAATCTTGCCATTTGCAACAACATAGATGGAACTAGAGTGTATTATGCTAAGCGAAATAACTCAGAGGAAGATCTCATATGATTTCACTTATGTGGAATTTGAGAAATTCAACAGATAAACACAGGGGAAGGAAAGAAAAAATAAGATAAAAACAGGGAGGCAACCATAAGTGACAAATACAGAGAACAGACAGGATTACTGGGACGGCTTTTCGGTGGGGGAATGGGCTAAGTGGATGATGGGCTTTAAGGAAGGCACTTGTTGGGATGAGCACTGGATGTTATATTTAAGTGTTGAATCACTAAATTCTACTCCTGAAACCATTATTACACTGTATGTTAACTAACTTGGATTTAAATTTAAGAAAAGTTAATATTGCACAAGAAGAATGTAATATATAAACTACCTCACTGATTTTTTAGACTTTGTTTCACAAATATGAATAATTATACCATCTTAGTACATAAAATTCTGTGCACTTGTGTGTGTATTTCTATAGAAGAGATGCACAAGTGAAAGTGCTGGGCCAAAGTATATCCACTTTGCATATTTAATTCCTGTTTAACTTCCTTTCAAAAATGTTAAATAAATATACATCCAGAGGGGGGAATAACATTTTTTTAAAAAGTTAACAAAGGGATTTTTAACATTATTTAGTGTATGACCTGCATTATTTTCCATTCCATTCCTCCTTCCTGTCAAAAATTTAAGACTCTTTTTCTCCTTTTTTGTAGCTTATGGAGTCCTGTTTTCCTGTTATTATCTATCCTTTGCATTTCAGGACCAGTGACTGAATTTTGGAAGATGACAAATAACCCCCACTCCCCACCAGAAAAAAGTTAAACCAATGCTGTGGACTCCTTCAATGATTTACTTCTGAGAGAAACCTTCAAATATGAGCAAAAGATAATTTTTTCTTCCTCCACAGAATCCTAGGCACTTTAGTTAATTTTAAAGGGTTTCATATAGGGGTACCTGGCTGGCTCAGTCAGTAGAGCATTTGACTCTTGATCTCTGGGTCATGAGTTCAAGCCCCAATTTCAGCATAGAGCTTACTTAAAAAAATAAATAAAGGGGTTCATGTAATTACTGCAAATGGAATGCAAGTATGAGAATTTTATTTTTTACTGTTTTGAATATGGTACACACTCTTCAGTTATTGATTTCCTGCACACACCTCATATTCCTTAAAAATTGAGTAGTTATTACTGTTCATATTTTTATAAACTGTGTCTCCATACAATTCAGAATTAATTTTTTTCCAGTTAAAGCAGGTTGTGTAATAACCTTAGTTCTGGTGCACTTGCTGATATATAGGATAAGAGAGTACAGGGCTGGGAGGCTTAGTACCAATAGCATAAAAACAGTTGTGTTTCTATGTCCCTTCTGCTATTGTGAGCAAAGTACACGGCTGGATCCCTTTTGAAACATTTTTTCACTTTTTTCATTAAAACTGAGATTTTACCCAGTAAAACTAGGTATTACCAAAGTAAGTGCAACTTGTGTAGCTGTCAGCCAGAGCTTGGGGTGGATTTTCTGGTGCTAAAGCAACACTCTCTCTTCTTTTCTTGTCAATTCCAAGCCCATTTCCCAGGAGGCAAATTAGACTAAATGTATTCTTTACTTTTTTTTTTCTGCAAATACTTAGAAAGCCATTGTATGCCAGTCATGTACTAGATTCTAGGTTATCTGCACTCTATTCTCAGAGAACTTACATTATTGCATACTATCTGAACTTCAGCCCTGAAAAGATAAAAAGGGTCTTCCGTGGAATGTTTTCCAGACCTCTTAAAGAATCTGGTGAAAGCTATAAAAATATGCAACACAGATTTTGTGTAAAATTTTAAGAGATTCCTGTAGCCCAGGAGACCCACTCACCAACCCCTAGGTAATAACCACTAGGCAGCGCTCACTCACAGCTCTGTGTTCAGAGCTCAGGTGGTATTGTGAGTCCTTTGCCATGTTCCTCAGGGTCTGGTCTTGTGCTTGTTCCCTATAGCCCCTAATCTCTTACCTCAGGTGGAGAAAATACAGGGATATCACCTTGGCTTTTCTTTTAAAGGTATTAACTTAGCAACCCAGAAATTCCCTTTTTGTTCGTGGCCTTGGTGAAGGTGTGTGACTTTTCTCCAAGAACTGCCAGAAAGGTGTCTAGTCCCTTAAGAACCTCTCATGTCCAGCCGCTATTTAGTTGGATGGATTCTGATGGTACAGAATTACAGCCAAAAAACAAAAAACAAAAAGAACACCAAAAACATTTTATGATCTCATAGGGGAGATGTCAATAACCAAATGTTGAAAACTTCCACAACTGAAATTTTAGCTGAAAGTCTTTGTCACTGAGAGATTCTCCAAAATTCAGAGAGCAGGAGACAACAGACTGACATGACTTGCCTTTTTTTTTTTCCAACTGGTTTTCAGTGTCATGACCAGATTTCAGCTCCTACTATTAGAATACCATTTCTAAGAGGAGCGCCTGGGTGGCTCAGTTGATTGGGCGTCCAACTTCAGCTCGGGTCATGATCTCTCTCTCAGTTCATGGGTTCGAGCCCCACATCTGGCCCTGTGCTGACAGCTCAGAGCCTGGAGCCTGCTTCAGATTCTGTGTCTCCCTCTCTCTCTGCTCCCTACCCTGCTCACACTCTCTTTCTCTCGCTCAAGAATAAAAATAAAAACATTGTTAAAAATTTTTAAAAATAATACCATTTATAAGATGTTGTATTAGTGTGCCATTGCTCTTGCAACACATTGCCACAAACTTAAAGCCTTCACACAAATTTATTACCTTACCTCTCTGTAGGTCAAAAGTCTGGTATGGGCCTCTCTGGGCTTTAAACATCAAGGCATTGGCAGGGATGTATTGCTGTCTAGAGGGTTGTTTCCTTGCCTTTTCTGGATTCTAGAGCTCACCCATATTCCTTGTCTGATGTCTCCCTCCTCCACCTAAAAGCCAACAGTATTGTGCCTGTGCCTTTCTTCTGCATTCAGAACTTCTGCCTGACGCTCTCCTTCGGCCTCCCTCGGCCACTTTTAAGGTCCCTTGTGATTCGATCAGGCCTGCCTAGAGAATCTAGGATAATCTCCCAATTTTAGGGTCAGCTAACGAGTAACGTTAATTTTCCTTTGCTGTGTAACCTAACATAGTCACAGGTTCTAGGGACTGAGATATGGCAATCTTGGAGGCGGGGGGTGGGGAGGTTGGTAATTACTCTGCCTACCAAATGCGTGAACACAGTGTTCTAAGGTGCTTCTCAGGACCTAGAAGGAGAGCCATTTTTAATAGTAAAGATGATATATAGTCTTTAGGAAAGAGAAGGTTTGAGGCTCTCCAGTGTTTTGGGGATGTCTAGAGGAAGCCTGTCGAAATTGTTATTCACTTATGGATGCAAACGCAGAGGTCCTGTAGTCTCAATGAATTATTCAATGACTTTGCAAGTCAGTGTACTAAGAATAGTTTGTTTAAATGTCAAAACCTCACTCAATTTTTAAACCTTTCCATTTATTTTTATCAAAGTTGTGTATACATCTGGTAACTAATTCCACTGTGTAGAAAAGCTGATGATGAAAATCAATAGGTACACCCTACCTTTCCGTCCCCAGGCCCACTCTCTACAGCAAACCTGATACAGCTTTTCTGTTTTTAGTTCTTCTGACGGTTACCTCCATCACTTTAAATAAAACCAGCATGCAGTTTTGGTGAATTAATATTACCTCATAACTTTACGTATAGCGCATGATCTGGGTGGAATGCTTTGGATAAGGATGTATCAGTGAGGGTTTAGTTGCAGGAAACACAAACCACTCTAGCCACAGTAAAAAGGATTCCAAAATGGAATTGGATGCTTGTCTTATTGTTGGAAGGGCTGGAGGAGTGGTCATTCCATGCTGGTTCTCCAGAACTGACTCCCAGATAAAAGTTGCAGATCTGGCTAGCCATGGGAGTGCTTACCCCCACAACAGTGAGAAAGGTGGAGAAGCGTGGCTGCTACCATCGCACCACAGCTGCTTCTTAAAGACTGCTAGAATTCTGCAGAGAAATTAAATGTCTCCTTGATTACACATGCCACTGGAAAGCAGAAAGCAAGAGATAGATGGCTCTCTCTTCACTTCCACCTTCCTGCTCTCACACAGGACATCTAATCAGTGCAATCCTACTCGCACTCAGAACTCTAAGTGCAAAAGGGGTTTGGGAAATGTTGTTTCATTGCTTTCTAGTCTCTGCATGATAGGAAGGCACACTAGGAGGGTGGAATGAGGTTGCGTATCAAATCACTGTATTCATGACCTTCACCTGTTTAGCTATGCAATATGCATATTCAAAACTCTACCCATTTATAGACTTCTGTATAACAATAGTAACTATAACACATTAATGCAAGAACCAGATTTCCCTCCTTTATAAAAGGAGTGTTATTTATAAGGGCTCATCACTGATGGTGTGGTGCTTATTCCTCTTCTGTTTGCGATACATTCTCACCTTGATAATCTTTGTCCCAAAGACTAAACTATCAAGTTGATTATTACCAATCCATTTAAACCACTAGAGGAAAATAAGAGGGAGAGAAGGCAAATTGGTTAATATACAGATACAGGCCTTTCCCCAACTGGTCATGAGGCTCTAGTTAATGTTTAGAACTATCTTCCTCCATTCCCATTCCTTTCTCCCCTTTTGCTCAGTCAGCATATCAGCTGGTCTGGATTCTTTACCTTGTAGAGTGACTCAAAGCTTCATTCCTGAGGAGTCTGAGCCTTTAGAGAATCCTGCCTGTAGCCTTCCATGACCTTTTACTGGTGAACGTGAACATAGGAAGATTCTCTTAAGTTTCAGAAATGTCCTCCATGCCCCCATTTGTAGGAGTGACGCAGTTTCCCCTCATTATTGAGTGCAACCCCAGTAACCCTCTGTTTGTCTTCTACTTCACAGGTAAGAGCCCAGAATGTTTAGGAGGAAGTCTCAACATCCAGTTTGGTGGAGCCATTGCTATGTCCGCTGATAGAAGTATGTCTCCTTTGGGGGCATCTGGGTGGCTCAGTTGGTTAAACATCCGACTTCGGCTCAGGTCATGATTTCCCGGTCTGTGAGTTCGAGCCCACGTCAAGCTCTGTGCTAACAGCTCAGAGTCTGGAGCCTGCTTCAGATTCTGTGTGTCCCTCTCTCTCTGACCCTCTCTTGCTTGTGCTCTGTCTCTCTCTCAAAAAATAAATAAACATTAAAAAGTATGCCTCCTTTGGAAGACCTCTTGGTAGTAAAATTTGGGCTTTACTAACAGTGATAAGATACAACTCTCACACCTTCTTTCCTGGGCCTCCGTATTCTGGCTATGGGAGAAACAATCATAAAGTGGTTGCTAGCTCGGGGAAGATCATGTAGGATGGTATTCCAGACCTGCAAGGTATTGCCACCTAGCTGGCACCATAACTGAAATGTTGTTGTCCATTCTAATATTCCCTAAGGCCAGAGGCTTTTGGCTAATGGGGTACATAGTGAAGACAGCATATGAACTTCAACCCATTGCCTTACTTCTTCTGTTGTAAAACTCCTTCATGAGAAGTAATATTACATGGGATATCATGAAGGTGAATAAGTTGAATAAATTCACATATGGCATTGCTGAAAGAAACAAGGCAGGAAGGACAGACATCCAAAATAAGCTCCCTTCTCACCTCCAGTGAAAACAAATTGCTGCCCCCTTGGGGCCCAGCATAAATTAGTCTGTCACCAAGCGACAAGCTAGTCCCCCTGAAATACAGTACTGTGTTGTTTCAGGAGAGGTAGCTCTGCTGGCAAATTAGATACTCAGCAATGGTGATAGTCTATGTCAGCCTTGGTGAGGGGAAGTTTACATTTGGTGAGAGCAAGCCGAACTGCCAACCTTTGCCTCATGGTCACTTTGTTCATGAACGCATTGAGCAAGGACTGGAGTGGCTAGAGAAAGAGACTTGCTGACGTTCATGGAGTAGGTGACATCCATTTAATTGTGAAGTTCCTTTAGTGAGCATTCACGTGGACACAAATATTCTCATACTCAGAGCACATTCTGAGAAGCTCATTCATATGCCTCTTCCCCCGACCAACTTTCATTCAGAAAATATTTACTGTGTGCCTTTCACATGCCAGGTACTGTTATAGGAACAGGGGATTTAACATTGAAGATAGTAGTAAAACTTCCTATCCCTGTGGAGTTTACAATCTAGCAGGGACTAAGGAAACAGACATAAAAAAAGATGAATAAATTACATAGTATATTATTTTGTGTTGATTGTTACAGAGAAACAAAGCAGAGAAGGAAATTAGGGTGAGGGGAGTGCAGTTTTAAACAGTGTTCAGGAAAGATGTCGCTAAGAAACTGACATTTGAGTAATGACCCAAAGGAGTTGGGAAGATGAGCCATGTGGCTCTCTGGTGGAAAAGCAAACTGGATGGCAGAATCAGCATGTGCAAAGGCCTAAAGACAAGAAATGTGCCTGGCGTGTTCTAGAGCCAGGAAAGAGACCAAGTGGGGCTGAAGCAGAGTGAGTGAGGAACATGAGAGCAGTGGGAATTCAGGCGAGAGTATGAACATAGGGCAAATGTAAAAGGCATCGCGTTCTGTTTAGTGGCTGCTCCCCAGAGCTCCACACCCCCCTATCCACCCAGCTATAACCTACAGTGGTACTCTGAGTTTCCCGGGATTAATGTCAACTCACACGCAACATGTGACATTTGTTTTAGGTGTATCTTGCATATAAGAGTTTGTGAACCCATCTGAAAGTCTTTTTGTTCCAGTAGGTGAGTTGAGCCCATTTGCATTTATTATTATGACATCCTTAGGTTTAGGTTGGCTTTTGTCATGAATATGTTAGGCTCTTATTTTAGAAACTTTTCATGATGTAATGTTTTCTTGCTGTTTTTGTGTTTCTGTTCTAAAATTTGTACCTGGGATTTGTTTTAATCGGGCATGGTACATTGACAGACATGAGACAATTGCCTTTGAAAGCATTAATTACATTTACCAAGAGACGAGGCAATACCATGCCACAAAGGGCCACGTGGGGAAGCACCCGGGTTGGTCAGAAGGCAGGAGTGAGGGGAAACCCTAGGCCTTTATTGCTGTAGTCGTGGGAAGTTTTTAGGTAGGGATGTTCCCTACTGGGCAGGAAGTGAAACACAGATGTTGGGGTTTGTGGTTTGAGGGTTTGTTACTTGCAAAAGTTGGGATTGCAGAGGAGATGTGAACAATTTTGGCTGCTAGGTTGGCCTTGTGATTAATGGATGCCAAATGGACAACACAATATGTAAGATATCACAGAAGAGTTTCTTCTGATAATTTTTATCCTTTTCCCTGTAATTTTATATAACAGTAATAACTTTTTAATTTTTAAATAGTATCTATTATTTTACTTGCAACATAATGTAGTATGTTTATACTATATATATATGATGTATGAACATACTATTTATATAGTATATATCATTTAGTATATTTATACTATATATATATGGTGTGAACATACTATTTATGTAGTACATATCCTTTTCCTTCTTTCTCTCGTCTACCATTTTATTTTGTTTGCTGTTATCTGACTTCACTTTTGTGAAATATGCTTTTAATTCTATTAATAGATTATCAGAATTAAATACCTTTTAAGCTTCCACCCCAGCCTTTAAAGACGAAGTTCTCATATTTACACTATTTACTTTTTCCCTCCTTTTTTTCAAAATCAGGACTTAATATTTACATTCTATTCTGTGGCAACTATCCCATTTATCTTAGTTTTTTTTTTTTTTTTTTTTTGGTGCCGAAACCCGGGATCGAATATCTTAGTTTTTATCTTACAGTTAAATATTCAATGTACATTGCCCCAGTTTTCCCCCTGTTCATCTAGTTTGCTCTAACTCACATTTTAGTAGATTTTTCAAGAATGGTTCATGCTTTCTGAGTTCTTGTATGTTAGGAAGTGTTTGTTGGCTTTATATACATGAATGATATTGGTCTGGCAGTATAGTACATTTGAATAGTCTCATAACACATGAGAAAGTTTGGCTTTATTGGTCTTGCCTCACTACAGCAGAACCCAAAACACTCCTAGCATTCTATTAAAGAGGCATAGAACCCGGCCTTCATCAATCAGGTGTTTCTGAATGAGATTTCTATTTTGAATTCAGCAATTTAAGGAGACCCCATGAATAACTCTTTGTGGCTCTTTGGCATGTGTTGGGTGGGGGGGGGCACATTCTTCCACCTTTCTATAGGGGCGGTCCGTTTCCCAGTGTCCCTGGTACAGAAGTGGCATCAGTGGGCCAGGGAGGCACAGCACTTTCCTCTAGTGTCTCATGCGACAGTAGGGTGGCTTCCTCTTCAGGCCAATTCTAAGGCCTGGTTTTAGAAATTGCTCCTCGAAGCTTAGTCTTTTGGTTTGCCAGTCTTCCAATAATTCTGTGAGCTAACCAAAATTCTTTTTAAAAACCCTATTTTCCTAATCAAGTCAGTCAGTTTTTTATTATTTGCAGTCAAGATGCTGCAAACTATAGCCAAATGGGCCAAATCTGACTCACTACCTATTATTATTAAATGGTTTTTTTTTAATTAAGAATATTTACTACTCTCAACATGAAATTTTTATGAAATTCAGGGGCACCTGGGTGGCTTAGTCAGTTAAGCATCTGACTTCGGCTCAGGTCATGATCTCACGGTTTGTGAGTTTGAGCCCTGTGTTGGGCTCTGTGCTGACAGCTCGGAGTCTGGAGCCTGCTTAAGATTCTGTGTCTCTCTCTCTGCTCTTCCCCCACATGTGCTCTTTCTCTGTCTCTCAAAAATAAATTTAAAAAGTTAAAAAAATTAAAATAAATAAACTTAAACAATCTTGGGGGCACCTGGGTGGCTTAGATAAGCATCTGACTTCGGCTCAGGTCATGATCTTGTGGTTCGTGAGTTCGAGCTGTGTCGGGCTCTGTGCTGACAGCTTAGCCCCTGGAGCCTGCTTTGGGTTCTGTGTCTCCCTCTCCCTCCACCCCTCCCCCACTTGCACATGCTCTTTCTCTCTCTCAAAAATAAATAAACTTAAAAATTTTTTTTTAATGTTTAAAAAAAACAATCTTGTAGGCAATGGTCCATTGTCTTACTGATGAATATTGTTTTGGAGAAATGTGAGACTAGCCAGATTTTTTTTTCTCCTTCATGGTGGCTTATCAGTGTGACTTCTTATTTAACCTCTCCTGTTCTATTTCTTGTGCTTCAGCAAGATCCAGAGAAGCTGCTGCTGCCGACCTGTATGCCACAGTCACACTATTACAAACATGGGGCTTTACTTTTTGCCCCAAAAGGTATTTAAAGTATACTTTAAGAAATACACTTTGTTGGTTTCTTCTAAAATATTCACCAACAGGCATCATCTCAGCCTCTTCCCCCCTGTAAGGCTACCTGGGTCATCCTGACAGTTTTTGGCAGCTTTTCCTAGTGCATTGGGGTTTGGGGTTTCAGTTGCTTCCCAGTTCACAGAAGATGGACTATGTATTTGTATTTCTCAGTTTCCTTATTTGTTTTAAGCAACTTCATAGGAGAGAAAGAGGAGAATGCCTCCATCTTGTTACTAGAAATCCTGTTTATTCTCTTGTTACTTTTCATATTCTTACATTAAGTTGCTTACCTACTTTGGTTAAGTCCTGTGTCCTCATTTATAAGTGATATAATCACCCACTGTTTGTGTATCCAACCTCAGAGGGGTATGTGTCAAAAATCTGTTCCACCTGCTAGAGCAGCAGCAACAGAATAAAGCAGTCTTTGTCCTTACAAAGCAGGACAAGAGAGGGTGGCTTGATCCAGAATAGTAGAACTCAAACCAATCAAAGGTGCTGAGCAAACCTGTTGATGGACTGATAGAGGGAAAAGAGAAAAAAAGAGGTAAAGATTACACCAATATTTTTGGCATGAGAGACCACCAGGATAGTTATTAAACATAATACAATTTCAGAATACCTGGGAAAAGGGAAGACCCAAGCACCTCTCAAGAAGAAAACAAAGGTCACATACAAGAAAAAAAAAAAGGTCACATGCTCAGAATAAAAATCGTAATGGCCTTGGATTTCTAAACAGCAACATCTAATTTTAGTTTTACAAACTAAAATTTTATGCCCAATCCAGGGGTAAAGGCAGAATTTGCCTTTTGAACTCTTTCTCAGGAAGCTACTAGAAGATCAGTTCTACTAAAAGGAGGGAGTAAAACAAGAAAGAGGAAGATATAAAAGCCAGGAAATGGGAGAGAATATAAGAAGTCCCGAAACGACAGCTGTGTAGTTCAAACTGGAAAACACTAAAGAAATCCAGGAGAGAGGTTTTCAAGAAGTTAAAATAGACTATTTAATTTGTTTGCATGCTCTGAGAGGAAATTTAGACTTGCAGTGGAGCCTTGGGGCCAAATTAGTGGTCAATACATAGAAAGCTAAGTAGCTGAAGAACAAATTAACTCTAAGGAAAACAAAAAGTCCCATACAAGAAAGGAAGTGGGTAATATTCAATAGTCATAACAATGTGAAAGCTAAATATAGATTTAACTAAAAATCATGACATACAACTAAATTGGAAAGAAACAGGAAACTGTGTATGTGTATTTATATATGTACATAGAAAAGGTGAACAGCATTTTCACCCTCTGCGTAATGAGTTGAGGCTGCTTGGTTTTAATATAAGCCTTACACAGCTATTGACTTAAAACTGGTACATATTTGGGTCGCCTGGGTGGCTCAGTTGGTTGAGAGTCCAACTTTGGCTCAGGTCATGATTTCAAGATTTGTTTAAGCCCCACGTCAGGCTCGCTGATATCACCGTGGAGCTCACTTGGGATCCTCTATCCCCTTTTCTCTCTGCCCCTCCCCAGGTTGTGCTCTCTTTCTCTCAAAAATAAACATTAAAAAAAAAAAAAAACCCACAGGTACATATTTAACTTTGGTTAACTTTGGTAATAAAACATAGTTAAAAAATTTTTCAGTAGCTAAGATGTTAAATGTGTCAATATAAATATTTCCAAACTTTTTTGGAATTGAAAGTTGGTTTCAATTTATTTCTGAAAGATACTAATTTTTTGTGTGTCAGAACTATTTAAACATTAAGATGTAACTTAGCAAATGCTTACCCAGATGGACATTTAATATAAAAAAATTAAATATTTATAAGAATAAAAGAGGTCAAAAATACAACTATATATAATATATAATCGCATCATTTAAAAATATAAACAATTTATTTTTCATCTTTCAGAGAAGCTGTAAAAAATAAACACATGGCTTTATAAATTTTTTTTCCTGTTACATTAATTTTAGGACATCATCTTCCAGAGAACAATATATATATATACATATATATATATATTTACATATTCTTTATTATTGAGATAGTTTTAAACTGCTAATAATCTCAGGAGGTCCTGGGTTGGTAGTCCTTTCACGTAGTTTGAAGTTGGTAAACCTTTGGGCCTTTTTTCAAGAGGTAACCTTGGTCATTTAGTGACCCAATGAAATTTTCAAAATCAACAACCTGGAATAAAACATAAAAAAACAGCCCATTAAATAATATGCAAAATTATGATTTATAAAATGAATCTCTCAAACCATAGCATGCAATTCTCAAGTTTCTTGGGCAAATAAATTTATTTGTACTTCCTCATAGAGAAAACTGCCTACATGTGAGCTTTCAAGTCTATTGTGAGATTCTATCCTATTTGACTCGCCAAGCTAATCAAAAATAAAAACTCCAGTATCCAGAGTATTATTTGTATTTGTTTTAGATTAGCTTCAAAACAAAAATTAGACTAGCTCCAATTTTGAAATTAAGTGGGCAGTTTTCCATATAAACTGTCTTACATGTTTAAAGTCGTATTACATCCATTTTCACTAAAACTTTTAAGTAGCAGAGCAGATGGAATCACGCCTATTTAAAAAAAATTTTTTTAATGTTTATTTTTGAGAGAGAGAGAGAGAGAGAGAGAAAGACAGCAAGTGAGGGAGGGGCAGAGAGAGAGGGAGACACAGAATCCAAAGCAGGTTCCAGGCTCCAAGCTGGAATAGAGCCCGATGCAGGGCTTGAACTCACAAACCGTGAGATCATGACCTAAGCTGAAGTCGGAGGCTTAAGCAACTGAGCCACCTAGGCGCCCCTGGAATCATGTCTATTTAACAAATGAGGAAACTGAGATTCAAAGATGTTAAGATGACTTGCCCACAAAAGACTGTCAGAAAAAGATGGGAAATGAATCTCGTTATGTTTCCCTCAACTGTCAAGATGCTAAAAAAGAGGTAGGTATGCATTTTAGATAAAAACTGCTAGGTTTTTTTGTTTTTGTTTTTAGGTAGGCATCACGCCCAGATTGGGGTCCAACATGGGGCTTGAACTCACGACCCTGAGATCAAGATCTGAACTGAGACCAAGAATTGGATGCTTAACCGACTGAGCCACCCAGGAACCCTAAAACTGTTTTTTTAAAGCTCTGAGCAGTTAATTTCATAGCTTAAATAAAGAAAATAAAGCTTATTATTTTGAAATACTTCAAAAAAGCCTATTTTTTTCATCCAAATCTTTTTATTATTTTTTCAATCTCCATTATATTTATGTTTAAATTTTAATTCCAGTGTAATTAACATACAGTGTCATTTCAGACAAACAATATAGTGATTCAACAATTCCACATATTATTTAGTGCTCATCATGATACTTTTTTTCAAAGATTTTGTTTTTATTTATTTATTGAGAAAAAGAGGGAGAGAGAGAATGAGCAGGGGAGGGGCAGAGAGAGAGAGGGAGAGAGAGGATCTCAAGCAGGCTCTGCATCATCAGTGCAGAGCCCAACGTGGGGCTCAAACCCACAAACTATTAGACCATGACCTGAGCCAAAATCAAGAGTCCAACACTTAACCGAGTGAGCCATCCTAGGCGCCCCAGCAAAGATTTTATTCTTAATCTCTGCACCCAACATGGTGCTCAAGCTTACCACTCTGAGATCAAGAGGAGCACACTCCACCAACTGAGCCAGCCAGGTACCCCTGATAAAGTGTGCTCTTAATCCCCATTACTTATTTCACCCATTCCTTCACCCACCTCCCCTATGATAACTATCTGTTTGTTCACTATAGCTAAGAATCTGTTTCTTTGGGGCGCTTGGGTGGCTCAGCTGGTTAAGCGTCCAACTGGCTCAGGTCATGATCTCGTGGTTCATGGATTCGAGCCCCATGTCAGGCTCTGTGCTGACAGCTCAGAGCCTGGAGCCTACTTCAGATTCTGGGTCTCCCTCTTTCTCTGTACACACACACACACACACACACACACACACACACACACACACATATACCACATCTTCTTTATCTCTTCATCTATCAATTGACACTTGGGCTGTTTCCATGATTTGGCTATTGTAAATAATGCTGCAATAAACACAGTGGTGCATATATCCCTTTGAATTAATGTTTCTGTATTCTTTGGGTAAATACACCACAGTGCAATTGCTGGATCATACAGTAGTTCTACTTTTAATGTTTTGAGTAATTTCCATACTGTTTTCCACAGTCATCCAAATATTCTGATATTTAAAAGTTCTATATGTAATAAAGACCTCCTGACATTGTCATAAAAAAGATTAAGTATTTGGCTTATCATACCTGAATGTTAAGCTCTTTGGCAATCTGCCGAAGTTGTTGATACTGAAATAAATTATTGTAAGTTCTTTCAGCAATGTTGTTGAGAGCAGAAATAAACCTTTTTGCTGTTGACCTGTTGCTCATTCCAGAACCGTGCTGGGACCGCTCAAAATCTAGGTTTCCCAATTCATCAGAGTAAGTTCCTAGCATGCTTAATGAGAAGGGAGAAAAACACAGTTACCCAATGTTGCATGGCTATGGAAATTTTTATCCCAGTTCATAAGAAGAAAAATGTGGAAATAACCATGAGGCTCATGTAGCAAAGATGTCAACATGTATTGCTTGAACAGCCACTATGGAATTCACTGTGGTATGAACTATATGAGGATAAAAATATTTTTGGACACAGTTACCACTTTTAAGAAACATCTACATTTGAAAAGAGAAAAGCATAAGAATACAAAGTTGATAGACTATGATATAAATGCCTGGAACATTCTTTTTGATTCATGAAAAAAAGAAATTCTAAACATACTAAATTTAGGCTTTAGAGGACAAAGATATGTTCCCAGCTCCTAGTGCAGCACCTGGCAGATGAAAGATGTTTAAAAATACTGTGGGAATGAACTAGAATAGTTCTGCTGACTTGCAGTAATGATGATTAGATATGAAAGGATCCACCTATTATTTCCAGTTCTCTGCTGCTTCCTTCTATTTTCACAGCACCATCAAAGAAAGACATACGCATTCTTGATAGTGGATTTCAGCCAGAAGTCTGAAAACACCAGTTAGAGATAAAATTAGCCATCATCTCTAATCCAGGTCTGTGGATGACTCCCTGCCTGTACAATGGCACAGATATAATCTCACAGCAAAGTGCAGAAGATGTAATTTAATCAGGAATTGGTTAATCATATATAAATTGGTTACCTGCCAGGCAGTCGACTTAATAGTGGTTAATAAAACATGTAATTCCTGCCCTCAAGGAGCTTACAGCAATGAGTTTATAGGGTTACTAAAAACATAGCTTCATTTTGTTCCCTGAATAGATAAGAGCCTACATGAAAGAGAAAGCCGTACAAATAGGAATGAGTCATCCAAATCAGACTGTAATAAATGGTAAGAAATGTAATATGATTAATGTAAATATAATAAACAATAGCTTATTTCTTATAAGATACTTGTCAAAAATGCTTTAGACTACTATATTGTTAACAATTAATATCCAACTTAATTATAGTTAATCACCATATGCTACCCCATTTAGTCTAACAATCCTCTGATTTAGAGACTATTCTTATTCCCATTTTACAGATGCAGAAGCAAAGTCTAATAAGGTAAGTGACTTGCCAAAGGTTACACAGCCACTGAGTAGAATACCTGGGATTTGAATCTGAGCTATATGGCTTCAGATGTGAAGATTTATAAATATCTGAGTCACTGTGCCGAAATAGAAAAAACCCAATGTTTCATCTTTGAAGGTGGCTCTATTCTCCTGTGCTTCCTAGTATATTTTAAAGAAAACTTATGTGAACTGTTGGCCATAAACATTTGGTTTTTATAGCTATGTGCTTTGATAACTATGATGAACTGTATCACAGTTTAGATTTTTCTTATTTTGGCTTCTTCTTCTGAGTTAAAATGTAGTTTTATAGATTCAAGACCACATTAAGTGAAAACATTCAAAACTCAAGAGAGGGAAACTCTGAAATGGAAGAGTTAATGAATGAAAGATGATTTCTAAGGTCTACTTTACTATCAATGCTATACATTTACTGATGGTGTACTGTGTGCTATGTATGGGCCCTGGGAGTACATGGGTAAAGACAATAGATAGTCTATACTCTAGGAGAGCAGGGACCCTAAAGACAGAAAGTATGGTAAGTATAACAGATAATCCACAATCTAGTCTCAGTGTGTTTAACTGGATCTTGATATCTACCATGGAAATAACAGCAGGTAATCCCAATCATGAGGAATCAACCCATTCTTCTTATCTTAAAATTTTTATAAAAGCCAATAAAGCACATTCAGTTCAGGGAAACAAACTGGTAATCTCATGTAGATACTGTTTATATTTAACAATGAGATCTCTTTTTTCAAGAGTTCAGGAGTAAACTGACAGCCTAAAACTAATTCAGAATTACCATCAAGGCAACTTTGAGAAGTAGTAGAAAAAAATACAAAAGTTACACAAGAAACAGGGAAGAGTTCCTCTTGGATGGAAAAGTACATGTAAACACTGTCCGACATAAGGATTCAGACATGCAAAACCAAGATGGTATTTTTATTGAAAAAGTTTAATGTGTAATTTATCTTAAGTGTAATGCTCAGATATCAGAACGAATCAGACCAGTGGACTTATTGTGGAGAAATAACAGATAGCTGTTTGAGGCAATGTCTGGAGTCTGAGGCCTACAGAAACTAAGTTAGGGTAAAGCCTAAAAAGAGAATGTTACAGGTAAGAGAGGGTGACAAGGTAGTTTGGTCCCTGATTTGCTACATAGCCAAAAGTCTATGAAGAAGCACATGATATTATTCAGTAGAGCCAGGCACCAGTAGGCCTAAAGGGTGAGAGATCATTAAATGGAAAAGGAAACCAGGAGTAGCAATGTTAGCCTCACCCCCACAGGTGGAGACTTTAAGAGCAGGATGCTCAGGGGTGCCTGGGTGGCTCAGTTGGTTAAGTGCCTGACTCTTGGTTTTGGCTCAGGTCATGATCTCATGGTTTGCAGGATCAAGCTCCATGTCAGGTTTTGTGCTGACAGCGTGGAGCCGCTTGGGATTCTCGCTCCCTTTCTCTCTGCTTCTATCCTGCTTGTGCACATGAGCATGTTCTCTCTCTCAAAACAAATAAATAAATAAATAAAAAGAGGAGTCTGCTCAGAAAAATTGTAAACAGAGAGGCAATTGTTTATCATTAAGTAAGAAAGAAGTCCTTACTGGTGGTCCTTGTTTTTAATTGGGAAAAAGTTAGAGTCCAAATTTTTGGAATTTTGGTTAGGTTCAGTGGCTTTGTTTTCTCATGAAAAAAGGATCTCTGTTAGGGCAATCTCTAGGTTTCTTTCTTTTTTTTTTTTTTTTAAGTAAGCCTTACACCCCACATGGGGCTTGAACTCAAGATCCTGAGATCAAGAGTCATATATTCTACCAACTGAGCCAGCCAGGTGCCCTGTAGGCAATCCCTAGGTTTCTCATTGGTCTGGTCTGCCAGGAAGCTAGGCCTACCAGAAGTCAGGCAGACAACTGGCATTTATGGCCATTCCTTTATTTCACATGCTAGTACACTGATTCCCTGGCAGAACATTGTATGAGACAGTCCAGTAATTCCTAGACTCTCTGGTGGCTTACAAATGGCAACTGGAGGGACTCCAACACAATGAAGTCAAGAAGCCAGCCTGGTAAAATATTCATCTACAAGACCCCTCAAACCCTAGTACTGAATCATGTAAAAGAGGAACTGACAGTCCAAGCACTGTGTAATATTAAACCAACAGAATATTTATACAAAAGGGAATATGTCAGGAATTGGTTCAAAGGGTTGGTAGTCATTAAGTGTTAATGATTTAATGATTTTACTCATTATAAGGCTGTTGCTTTTGAGTATTCTCAAAATACGTATTTTTGAACTGATTTTATAACTATGTGAATGTATTACCCATTCAAAAAATTTTAATATAAAAATTATTTATTTATACAAATGTTTTAAACCAAGAAAATATAGTTTGTTCGGAGGATCCACTGGGCTAAGTAAAAATAATTTTGCTTGGCATAATTAAATATTTAATTTGAGATGAAAAGATGACTGATATTTCATTTAAAACAGCATTTAAGATTTAATTTTACCTATACTTCATAACTTCAACTATATCTTCAGCATCTTCTTTGGTTGCTTCTTCTCTTAATTCCAACCTTGCTCGTGCCTTTGAAAGAAAACAACCATTTTTAAATAACAGTAGTAAGTATATTTAACATTGTTTGAGCAGGTAAAGTACGTCTAAGCTTATTTCATTTACTCATTTTACACAAAAACTGATTGGGGGAGGAGGACTGTAATATGAAAAGTCAGAATAAAATTATCTGAAAACTTGAGTATGAAAACAATCATTCATTTTTTTCAAATTTTTTTAATGTTTATTTGTTTTTGAGAGATAGAAAGACAGACAGTGTGGGAGCAGGGGAGGAGCAGAGAGACAGCGAGACAGAGAATCTGAAGCAGGCTCCAGGCTCTGAGCTGTCAGTACAGAGCCTGACACGGGGCTCAAACCCATGAACTGAAGATCATGACCTGAGCCGAAGTCAGATGTTTAACTGACTGAGCCACCCTGGCACCCCAATCACTCATTTAAAATATGGGTTAGGAGCACCTGGGTGGCTCAGTCAGTTAAGCATCCAACTCTTGATTTCGGCTCAGGTCATGATCTCACAGTTTGTGGGTTCGAGCCGCACACTGGGCTCCGTGCTGACAGCACAGGGCCTGCTTGGGATTCTCTCTCTCCCTTTCTCTCTGGCCCTCCCCACCTTCTATCAAAATAAATAAATAAACTTAATAAACTAAATAAACTAAAATAGGACTAAAACCTATTTTTATCTAACATATATCTTTCTGAGTATTCATTTCAGAAAATTTAATTATGAAAATACACTTGGTTTTTCCTTGCCTTTTACTTTCAGGAAATCATGCCACCAATTTTGTTAAAACAACACAGAAGGATTAATATAATTTTCATTTCAGAAAATTTAATTATGAAATACACTTGGTTTTTCCTTGCCTTTTACTTTCAGGAAATCATGCCACCGATTTTGTTAAAACAACACAGAAGGATTAATATGATTTTAAAAGCAAAAAGCCCAAACTCCAGCTATTTTTAACTGCCAGAGTTCTATTAGCATTCCAAACCTGTGAATAAATGTTACTGCCATTAGAAAAACAGATACTACCCTTAAGGACCTGTTATGTATCAAATCAAATACTGACACATTCCATATTCCCATATACTCAACTTAGAATCTCAGAATTCTTAATTAACCTAACCACCTGTCACACTCTAGGAGTCTTCAATGTCATTATAAGGGGGAAAAAAAAGTTGCATGGTTAGTAACTGGTCCTGAGCCTAGAAAGAAGTGGCTTGATTGGTTATGTTACAGATATGACCAAACATTAAAAAAAATTTTATATATCCATTTCTAATTGTCTCTCAGTTGAAAGACAAATCAAGTTAATTATGCAGGAAACTGAGAGAAATCTTACCACTTCTTGCCCCCATTTTAAGTCAAAAGAGCATGAATTTAAAACAAACCTCTGTTAGACGAATCAGAGATTCCAGCTGCCTAGTAGTGATTGGTGAGCTATTTAACCTCTGGCTCTGTTTCCGGAGCTCAAGGTAAAAATCTTGAAGAATCTGAGCAGCTTCTGTGGATAACCTTGGAAAGACATACTGCCGAGCATAACCAATGTACTTTCTCAACAGCTGGTGGGGAATTAGATCTATTGTTTCTCCAGGAACCACCTGAAGCATGATAAAAAGGATTACAAGGATAGCAAATAAAATCTTACTGTTAAAATAACTTGTTTAGATACATATAAAAGTCTAAAAGACCTTCTAAAGAAGCCAAACACTGTAGTTTCAGCTTTGAGTCTAGGTGACTTAGATTATTTCAAACTCAGTTTACATAAACCCTACTACTGTAATATAAAAGGTTTGGGCACAAAAGCTTATATACTACTGCTCTCCAATAAGCAACATACTGAACTCTGACATTCAAAGAGAACTGAAATGAATGATTAAGGAGCAGAAACATTCATACCTTTAATCTTTCTGATAATGGTTTATCAGATACCACTTCAAGCACAGAAGTATTTGAATCTTGACTATTCATGCGAGCTACCGTGGCTCCGCTAATAGTTCTCTGCTTTCCAGCTCTTATTGCAATCACATGTTCAGAGAGTAAGTGATCATGGTCCTCATTTGGGGTGTCTAACAGGATGAAGACCAAATCAAATCTGGACAGCAGGGCACTTCCCATTCTAAGAGGCATGAGAGAAGGAAGAAACAATGATTGGAATCAAAGAGAAAACCGTTTACTCGTTTACTATTCAAGTTCTATCTAGAACTTTAAAAAAATAAAGTTAGATTAAAGAAACAAGCAATAGCTTTTGGATTTGATACACCCACCAACTCTGGAGAGACACCAGGCCACACACCCTTCAACACGTAAACAAGCCATACATGTACCTACTTTTGGTAGGTTGATGTTAAGGCCCCTTCTCACACCATCTTTGTGTTCTATATTACTACCTGATGGTAAGCTACACAATGACTTTGAATTTTAAAACAAATGCTGCATGATACACCAGAGGTTATCTAGTTGGGTCGTTTTAATTTTTTGTATGTTTTCTTTCACCAAAACATTGAGTCTCTCAAAGCATCTATGATCATTTAGAAAGAAAAAAACCCACTTTTTCTTAAAAGTCATTAGAATCATTATAATAAAAATGCTGTGTTCTACTTAGTCATCTTCTCTGATCCTACCAATCAGATTATCCTTCTATTTGAGACAAGAAAACTGAATTCAGAGTGGTTAAAGAATTTGGCCAACACCCCAAAGCAGGTTTGGGTACCACTAAAAATCAGAATCTAAAAACCACGTCCTTGTTCAGTAGGATCTTTCTGATCTTTCCAAGACAGCACTTTGTCATTCTACTAAGAAAAACTAATAGATTGACTTTTTTTTTCTTTCCTTTTTTTTTTTTTTAAGTAGGCTTAAAAAAAAGCACGGGACTTGAACCAATGACCTGAGATCAAGACCTGAGCTGAGATCAAGAGTTGGGCGCTTAACTGACTGAGCCACCCAGGTGTCCCTAGATTGACTTTTTTGGTGGTGGTGGTATAGCATCTCCAAGTACAATTGTTTATTTTGCTATATACCATTATTAAAGGCACACATTATCAAATATTAGGAATTTTGGGTTTTTTCCCCTCTAGAATTTAAGCTTCCAATTTTTCACGAGGCATTCTTTTGCCTTTTTCTCACTTCCACAATCACTTCAATCTATTTTCCCTTTCCAATGCCTTCTATCCAACTTGTACAGAGCAAGTTAGAAGAGAAAGCATACACACATACAAACACAAACTTTGTTTTTGGAAAAAAGTAGGATCAGACCCCATTTATAAGTATGTAATGTGCTCTTTTCACTTAACAGTAAAGCACAGGCATGTTCCCCTATCAGCACATTTTTGTAACTGTTACTCTCCACTGTACGGCCTTGCCAAAGTTTAACCACTTCCCTACCAATGGGCATTGTAAGCTGTTTCCAATTTTTGGTTGTGATAAATAATGCCATAATAAACCTGTAAATATGTCTCTGTGCACTTATGTGACTATTTCTGTGAGTATGATTCCTAAAAGAACTGGCTAAAACACATGGAATATACATTTAAAACAGTGATAAACATGCCAGTTGTCCTTCAATATGCTAACTTGAATGTGTGAGAACTCATTTCCCTAACCCTTTGCCAATAATGATTATTAATATATAAAATGTTTGCCAATCTGGTAGCTATCAATGGTACTTCATTGTTTTAATTTGTAGTGCTCAAACATGTTTTTGTACATTTACTGGAAATTATCATTTCTGTGAACTATATGTCCTCAGTTATCTTTTTCTTATTGATTTATAAGGATTCAATATATTAAAGGTATAAATATCCAAAGAAACTTACTTCAGATTCTCAGAAACTGTTTTGGCTTTATTGTAGTGTCCTCCAACTGGATTTGCAGCAGCGATGATGGAAGTTCTTGCGGGGAGGCTACAAACCATGCCAGCCTTAGCAAGACTAATACTTTGCTGCTCCATAGCTTCCAACAAGGCTTGGTGTTGATTCCCCATCTTATCAAATTCATCTATCCCACAAATACCTATGATCACAGTAAAATAACACAGATGAAAGCTTTCTCTGGATAAGTTCTAAATCTTACAGGATGGAAACTGTTTCACAATAAGGAAATTATTTGTAGTTGTTTCCAGCAATTAAAATTATAAAAGGTCAAAGGGTAGAGAATTTGTGCTTGTTTTACAGCAAATAAAACACTTGTCTAACTAACTTTTATGTAATATTTTCTCATTATGCGTTTTTCATAGGCAGGGCTCTGTGTTGTGAGTGCTACAAAAATGAATATATAATGACCCTAAGAAAGCTGAAAGACTTACGTTCAAACAGGTGAGATAAGATCTATGCATATTTAAAAGGTAGTATATTTCAACAACTACATGAGATAGGCATAATTATATAAGATCAGTTTTCTGGGGTATGGAGAAGACATTTGAGCAAAAACTTCAAGAAGGAAAGGAAACAAGCCTTGCAGACCTATCTGGAGTAAGGGAAGCACAGGTAAAGGGAATAACAAGTACAAAGGCCTAATGCAGGAATGTAATGTGCCTGTGTGCTGGTGGTGTAGCTAGAGAATAAGATTAGGAAGTAGTAGATAAAGAGGCAAAAGAGGGGATTAAAAGGCCAGAATGTGAATGGCCCTGGACCACTGTCAAATCTTGAGCTTTCACTCTGAGTGAAATAGAAAGCCACTGGAGGGTTTTGAGCAGGAGAATTACTTTATCTGAGTTTCAACAGGATTGCTTGTCTTGGTAAGAACAATGGAAAGGGCAAGGGTGGTTACAGGCATTCCAATTAAAAGATCACAATAATAATCCACGTAAGAGATGATAGTGTCTTTGATCAGGGTAGCAGAAGCAGTGGAGAAGAGTCTGGATACTGAATATATATGGAAGGTAGAGCCCACAATATTTGTTGATAGACTGGATGTGGGGTATCAGCAAAAGTCAAAGATGACTGTACATTTTCTGATTTTAGCAAATAGAAGGATGGAATTATCATTGACTGAGATGGGAAAGACTATAAAATAGGTTTGAAGGAGAACATCAGGACTTTAGTTTTGGATGTGTTAAATCTGAGGAAGTTATAGAGGTACTATAAAAACAGGCAATTAGCAATATGTGCCTGGGGGTGCCTGGGTGGCTCAGTTAAGCGTCCAACTCTTGATTTTGGCTCAGGTCATGACCTCATGCTTGTGAGATCAAGCCCCAAGTTAGGGCATGGAACCTGCTTAAAATTTTCTCTCTCCCTCTGCCCCTTCCCTGCTTGCACTCACTCACACTCTCTTTCTCGCTCTCTCTCTCTCTCACAAAAAAAAAAAAAAAAAAAAAAAATGTGCCTGGAGTTCAAGGAAGAAAAGAGATAAATTTGGAAATTTTCAGCATATAGGTAGGCAAAGCCATGAGACTAGATTAGATCATCAAGAAGGTAAGCATGGACTAAGAAGAAAATAGGTACAAAACCTAAGGACCTGGAGGTGCCAACCAGTTAAGGTTGGAGAGATAAAAAACAAGACTGGGAAGGAACAGTGAATGAAGTAAGAAAACCAGAAGAGTATAGTGTCCTGGAAACCAAGCACGTAAAGTATTAAGGAAGGGGGTTGGTGGGGGGTGCTGACAGGATCTGGATTCAGAAATGTGGAGGTCACCAGCAAACAAAGGAATGAATGGACTTAACTGGACTGGAATCTGGGCACTACCTGACATATGCATAGGAACATGTTTTCCACTAGAGTTATAGCATCACAGAGAGAAACTTAGGTAGCAAAGCTTAATTAGATAGAGATCCCTTCTTGTTAAGCCCTCCAATTGGATTTCTTATAAACTCTCAAATTCTGAAAAACATCCAATGAGATGGGTTAAAATACAGCAAAACTTCTAATTATTAAGTAACAGTTCTAAATTCGTATTGTAAGTCCTCTGAGAGTAAAGGATAACACTCACCTTATTTTCAGTTCCAAGGCATCTCAAAGTATTCTGAACTAATAATAGTAATGCATTCAGCAAGAACTTACTGTGCACCGACGTATTAGGAAATATGAATGTGGCAGTCAACAGATAACCATATCCCACCCCATAGGGAGCTTGATGTAAAGCTTTAAAACAGGCTTTTAAACAATTGTGATGGTTGATATGAAATGGGAAGTGAGGACAAGGAGTCATCTATACCTAATTGACTTGATATATAACTGCGTCTATCACAAGATTCTGAAAATGAGTGACATTAAGTACCACTTTTAATTCTGTAGTGTAAACTGTATTTCCAGTTATTTTTTCTGGCACTCACTCTCAACTCACTGGTCAATACAGCGCTGTCCAAATGCCTCTTGAACAGAATATAAAGAAATGAATTGGAAAAGACTTTAAAAAAGTACCCCAAAAGCCCCAGAATTACTAATTATTTAGACCCAGAATAATGCCTTTAAAACCCTTGGCTCAATTTAAAAATAGAAGCTCTAATATTAGTGAAAAATTATATGTTGTAAACAGTAGAGAGTTTGGTCTCTTACCTTGATCACCAAGTACAAGGGCACCAGCTTCCAAGGCAAAATCTCCAGAGGAACTATCTTTTGAAAGAGTTACAGTCAAACCAGAGGTGGTTGTGGTATTACCACAAACATATACGCCACGCGGAGCAACATTGCATACTGCCTAAGGAAACAAAGGTTTAAGAGAATCAGCCAAAGTAAAAGAAAAAAAATAGTAACTGCTTACAAATGTCAGCTATATTCCAGGTATTCTTTTTGTTTAAGTTTATTTATTTATTTTTGAGAGACAGAGAGGGAGAAAGGGAAGGAGAGAAAGACAAAGTACAAGCAGGGAAGGGGCAGAGATAGAGAGAGAGGGTGAGAGAGAGAGAATCCCAAGCAGGCTCTGCACTGTCAGCACAGAAACTGATGTGGGGCTTGATCTCACGAACCATGAGATCATGACCTGAGCAAAAATCAAGGTCGGACACTTAACCAACTGAGCCACCCAGGTGCCCCTGCCAGGTATTCTTCTAACAGTTTTACTATACAATCTTCACTACTGCAGTAGTGAGGTAGGAAGGCATTATTACATCCTCATTTAGTCAGGTAGAAACAAAGCCCTGCATAGAGGTGCACAGTAGCTATGAAAGTGTGAGGTGAGGATTCAGTCAAATCCAGGGAGCCTGCCTCTGATGTCTATGGTCATGTGAATATTATACAACTTCATTTTAAGCTTCATTTTCAAGTTCAAAATTTTAGTTTCAAAGGCTTTAATGCTTCTTTATACATCAGGTAATAAAATGCTCAATAATGTTCACCTGAGTAAACAAGCTATGACAGGTTAGAAAAGTGATTAAATAACACAAGAGTTAAAAGCATGGACCTCCAGAGTCAAGCAGACCTGGGGGTTTTGTTGTTGTTGTTGTTGATTTAAAGTAGGCTCTATGCCCAGTATGGAGCCCAAGATGGGGCCTAAACTCATGACCCTGAGATCCAGATCTGAGCTGAGATCAAGAGTCAGATGCTTAACTGACTGAACCACCCAGGTGCCCCAAGCAGACCTGTTTAAATTTTGGCTCTACCATGCACTGGTTATGCTACTCTCAGATCTCTCTGAGCCTCAGCTTCCTTGTTTTATCACGTATATCCTTGAGGAATAAATTAGATTGTGTCTATAATATTATATTGTATTATATTATAAAATATAATATATTTAAATATAAATATACTATTATGTTGTATTATAAAATATAATAATCATTGTGTCTATAATTTATATATATAAATATATGTATATTTATAATATAATATAAATCTGGTACCTGGCACACAATAAGTGCCCCATGCAAGGCCACTGTGTATGGCTGTGAACTGCATAACCCCAGGAAACAGTACTTATACACTATGTTGATAATGTACTCTGGACTTGTACAGTGTCCAACCCAAGTGATCCTATATCAAACTTATAAACAGTAGCTATCATTAATTTTTTTAATGTTTATTTATTTATTTTGAGCACAAGCAAGGGAGGGGTAGAAAGAGAGAGAGAGAGAGAGAGAGAGAGAGAGAGAGAGAGAATCCTAAGCAGGTTCCACACTCAGCATGCAGCACGACATGGAGGCTGAGATCATGACCTGAGCCAAAATCAAGAGTCAGATGCTTCACCAACTGAGCCACCCAGGCACCCTCATTATTTTCATTATTTTTAATACCTTATTAGTCTGAGAGGATGATGATGGCTTACTAAATGGTCAGAGGAAAAGAGGATTAAAAATATAAAGTAAATGATGACTGTTAGTATTAGCCTAATTTTTAAGAACTCTGGTTTAGCAGGGCTAGAAGGTTTATAATCAAATACCCTCCTTTGTTTACAACATTTGATTTCTACCAATATTACAGCTTCTATTTTTAAGTCGAGCCAATGGTTTAAAAGGCATTATTACGGGTCTAAAAACCATGAAAAATTGCCAATGCCATTTCTTAGTATTAAATTTTTTTTGGTACCATTAAATGTATTCTGAAACCATTATTTGCCAAGATCTATTTCTTAAATAAAAAAGGATTAAGAGAGAAAAATGGAACTTTTATATACCGTAAGCAAAACGTATAAACTGTAAGATTTGTATAGATAACCATTGTGGAAGTTAAACCAGGTTTCTACCTATAATACACTAATTTGCTATATACACAATGATATAAAAGACAGAAAAGAAAGCTGTAACAATTCAGGTTCACACATGGACCTTTTACATGCACAGTCTGGCTAGGTATTGTGTTTTCAGTTTTATTGTCAACTGTTTCCCCTAAAACTAGGTGCTCTGTGTCTCAGCTGTCAGGTTTGTAGCAAGGGCTCAGAACAGTTTTTTTTTTTTTTTTTTTAAGTAGGCCCAGTTGGTCCAAAGGAACATGGAAACATAGACGAAATGCCAGATTAGGAATTAAAATGATGACTGGTTTAACAACCAAATTTAGGGAATAAATAATGATTCTGACATGAAGGACAGTGGGTTTATAATGCAATGATGACATCAAAGTGGTTCTCAGTCCTGGCTGCACAGCACAATCACCTGTGCTGGATTATACACACACAGACACTAGGTCCCTAATCCAGACACCCTTAATCCAGTTGGACTAAGCAGGCCCCGGGATTTTCAAAGAGTTCCAAAGGTGATTCTGATATGCAGCCAAGGTTCAGACCCCTGGACAAAGATGCAGTAGCCACAGGGCTACAACTTAGCAAAGAGACCCCTGGTCTGGTCACATTTTCTACACTGGGGGTGGTGGTGAGGAATGGGGACACATGGGCATTCTCAGGAAGGACATTATGGCTGACTTACCAGGTGTCACTCCAAGGCAACCACAAGCATTCCAATAAGCAGAGGCTTCTAGGGTCATCATAAACCCTGATGGGGAGAACCACTAGGCTCTGATTGGCAGAGGCAAAATCCTCTTGGGGACCAACAAGATGCTTGTCACAGAAGTTGCCTTGCTTTAAACTCAGAAGCAGTGAAGATGTATAAAGACAGATCTCTTACCTTTATCAGACTGTTCCTAAAGCTCAATACAGTGTTTATGTAGTGTGTGAAGAGAGAATGTGTGACCCTGCCTCCCTGCTCTTTATTTTCTCCAACTATTCTGTTCATAGGTGAAGTCACACAAAAAAGACTAGTAAAACTGATACCACAAAAAAAAGGGGGGGTGCTTAGAGAAACAGTTAACATTTCACAATAGGTGACATCTCAACAGACCAGCATGCCTGCACAGCCTGTGTGACAGAGACTGGCTCGATTTGAAAGGATGGCCAGAGAGAAGCAACATCTTACTCACACAAATCCCAATTCACTTATACCACCAGACCAACTATGTCCTCTAGAACACAAACACTGCATGCTTTGAAAAAATTCACTTGTGAATCAGTTACATGTTTTATAAGGAATATATTAAATACTAGATGATTCATTTCCTACCTGTAGCATCTGACTCTTTCCCAAGCCTGGATCTCCAACGACAAGAACATGTGGATCTCCTCGAACTGGAATTCTGTTTTTGTCATCTGCATATTTTTGGCTTCCTCCAAAGAGTGCTAATGCCAAGCCTGCTTTAACAAGCTCAAGTGTGAGAGAAGGGGGGGGACCCCCAAAGTAAGAAAAACATAAAGATGACTAGCAAAGAAGGGATGTTCCTCCTTCTATATTTACATTTATTTCAGAAATTTTTCAAAGCATGATTGAACTTTACTTTTTCCCTAAGGAAATTAAAATACAAACTTCCATAATATAAACGATTAAAAAGCAAAAACTAGGAGGCACATAAAATCAAAGAGGTATGTTAACCAAGTAAAGACCTACCTTGCAAAGCATGAATCTACTCCACAAAACTGGGAAATATTTGTCAGCTTCTGCTTTAACACTTAGCACCCAAAGTCACTTTAAAGGAACCTCATTTCTATTAGCTCAAATTAGTAAGTAGCTTGTTATTACAAGAGCTATAGTTTGCCTTTCACACCATTCATTTCTGGAGAATAATGACCTCTTAAAATACGAATAACTGGCTAACAGAAATTAGCTATTTTTTTTTTGCCAACTTTATGTATTTTTGGGTAGAGATGAAGTAAAATACTTACTTCATGACCAAAAATGACAGGGCAAAGTGAGCTGAAAAACAAAATACGACTTATAAATTCTTATTTACACTTCATCAATCCATTAGAACATCTACTTTACAACTTGCTTAACTTGATTTAGCATCAAAAAAAAAAGACAAATATAAAATTTACATCCCTCAAACAACTCAAGGCATTTTATTCTATCAGTACATTTCTCAAAGTTCTTGGTAATCCATAAAGGGAAGAATGCCTTAAAAATTGTGCCTGTATAAGGGAGACAGGATACTTGTAAAACATTTATTATTTTATTTTATTAATTATTTTTTTGAGAGAGTACGTGCACAAGGAGGGGCGGGGCAGATGGAGAGGGAGAGAATCTCAAGCAGGCTCCACGCCCAGCATAGAGCCCAATGCGGGCTCAATCTCAGAACCATGAGATCATGACCTGAGCCAAAATCAAGAGTTGGATGCTTAACCAACTGAGTCATCCAGGTACCCTGCAAAGCATTTTAAAGTAACCAAATATATGGGTTGCTCTATCACCAGCCTTTAACATACATAATCATGGTCTTCTACTTTAGGATACAGAGTTATTTTGAATTTTACATGAATAGACATTTGTGTAGCCAAGTCACTGAAAGAAGACTAATTGGTGAATTGAGTAAATAATATTATTTTAAGATGAGATAAAATTTCATTTTTTCACCTTGATTCAAAGGATCAGAATAAATCAGATCAAGTATGACTACAAAGAAGTATATTTACATTTATCAATTGTAAAAACAAGGATCAAGCAAAAAAGGCCAGAGTGGAAGAGATGTAACCAGGGGTAAAGTATAAATCATTATCCCTTTTAATACATGTAAACACAGAAGTTGTTGTCCTGCCACATCCCCTTGGTGCTCACTGTTAAGCATCTTCCCACATAATCCCTGCTAGCTTCTTTTTTTTTTTTAATTTTTTTTATGTCTTTATTTTATAATTTTGAGAGAGAGAGAGACAGAGAGACAGAGAGTGAGCGGGGGAGGGGCAGAGAGCGAGGGAGACACAGAATCTGAAGCAGGCTCCAGGCTCTGAGCTGTCAGTACAGAGCCCGACATGGGGCTCGAACCCACAGACTGTGAGATCATGACCTGAGCCAAAGTCGGACGCTTAACCAACTGAGCCGCCCAGGTGCCCCAATCCCTGCTAGCTTCTGACCACACACACCTGCACCTATCTGCTGAAGGGCTTTCTCTGGCTGCAGAAGCATCAGCAGCAGGTAGGCCGCACAGGCTAAAAGTGGTGGGTTATAGAATATTCCAAGAGTAGCCCCAAATCTAGGCCCCTGGATAGAAAAATATCGAGGCTAGTTCTACATAGTCTAATATGGTCTCAAGAGGATGAAGCCCTGGATGCTTATAGTAACCTCTTCATTAAGGCACCATATACTACCATCCTTACTCTCATTCCCCCATTCCCTTACCAGTATTTCTGGGGATCACCTCCCAAATAAATGCTTACCCAAATCATTGCTTCTGAAGGAACCTAAACTAAAACATAACCTTCCACTGTCTTCTGCATTCTGCTTTCATGGTCCTCTACTTGTTACTCTAACAAAGGTGGACAAACTTTTTCTTAAAGGGCCAGAAACTATATCTTTTCAATTTGACTGTCTGGGTCACAACTACTCAACTTGTGTGAAAGCAATGTGTAGATGAATGGACAGGGATGTGTTCCAGTAAAACTTTATTTATAAAACCAGGCAGTCTGCCTAATTTGTCAACCCCTGCAAGATTAACAAATGAAAAATTCTGGTTTTTGATGTTGAAATTACAAATTTAGAACTGAAGGGTAAAAGCAACCTGTGGGAAGAAAACCTTTCTGTAAGTAGTATAGCAGAAGTACCACCGTGAACATTCGTTCTTATTCATAATGGGTAAAAGGAACCAAATGAAGAGGTGTTTTGATCATCAAACAGGTTGCTCCTCCCCATCTGCTTGGAGCCCACTCGCCAGTCACTGATCCACGGATGACACCCCTCTTTCAGCTCAGAGCACCTCCTCTCCCAGGGTGGGTCTGGATGGCTGTCTACTATTCAGAGGAAGTCTGAGGATTTAGGGACAAAGAATCCCTGAGGAATTGTATACTTCTCTTCCTTGGTTAATTAACATATCAAAGGCAAAAAGAGTCAAATTCTCTTAGTGTCCTAAGCCTAAGTGAAGGAAAATGCAACACATTTCAAAATCTCAGTTCTTTACTACTCTTAGGTATATCTATTTTTCAGTCTCTCTTGTTTTCTTCTATTTCTTTAAAATTGTTCAAAAAATTGTAAAAACTGTTTTAAAATAACAGTATGTTGTGTGAATTATGTTAAATACATTATAAAATTTCAATTAATCTTTGGTACAACCTCTGAGACAGGAATTATTATTTCTATTTTAGGGCGATAAAAATCAAGGAAGTAATAAGTAAATGCTTCCAACCATACCGGAAGTTAAGTGGTTGAAGTAGGATTCTAACTTAGATTTATCTTAAAAAAAAAAAAAAAAAAAAAGCTCTTACCCACTAAAGCAAAAATGCCTGTACTTTGCTTCTTCTCTACT
The DNA here is from genome assembly GCA_028646485.1 of Cryptoprocta ferox. Classification (NCBI taxonomy): domain Eukaryota; kingdom Metazoa; phylum Chordata; class Mammalia; order Carnivora; family Eupleridae; genus Cryptoprocta; species Cryptoprocta ferox. The sequence goes on along the minus strand of CM053576.1, from coordinate 30,443,805 downwards.
GCATGGCAAAAACGTGGAAGTAAAAGAATATTATGAAATACTTATTGAAGTAAGTGACTCCTATGTGATCTCTTTCTTCCTTTTTAAAAAAAATAAACAAACAACAATCCCCGACATACAACTAATCGAAATGCCTGGAATTCATAGTCCCATCACTCTTCTGTTGAGTAATTTAACTAACTTCTTGTGTGAGACAGTAAATTTTCTTTATGGATAAAACTAGAAATCAGCAAACTTTTCTATAGAGGAACAGACAGTAAATATCTGTGAGCCATTCTCTCCTGCAACTACTCAGCTCTGCCATTGCAGCTGGAAAACAGCCAGACACTACATAAATGAATGACTGTGGCTGTGTTTCAATACAAGTTTATTTACAGGCAGTGAAATTTGAATTTCATATGATTTTGTGTGTCATGAAATATTCTTTTTTTCAGCCAATACAAAATACAGAAACCATTCTTAGCTTATGGGCCATATAAAAATGGACAGTTAGCTGGGTTTGACCTATTAATTGTAATTTGCAACCATTTTGACTAGTTTCTTGTTACCTGTAGCCAAGAGCACCTCTGTGGTGCATATACATAATAAAACTTCAGATAACCTCATACATACTTGACAATGAGTTTAAACAGGTTTTCTTCAGCTTGAATCTCTTGGATGGCATAAAGGTCTTTAAGAGAAAACTCCATCAATGCTCCATGCTTACACCCATCCTCAGAAGTCTTTGTTTTCTGTCCTTTGCTATTGCTAACAGAATTTGCTTCAATGTACAAAAGGAACATGCATTTGTCATTCTTATTTCGAGAACCTGTAAAGTTCAAAGCATGAAGTACAATAATTGGTATTTTCATTTTCTCTACAAAGACTTGAATAGCATGTAAAAGAAAGGCACAATAAGCTACAAATAAACCTTTATTTTGAAGGAAAAGTTTCACCTATGTAAGAAACCAGGAATTCCCTATACTAGTGGAGATTCAAAAGTACCTTAAAAAGAAAGAAGATGAATGCTAACAAATTACTGAGGGACAATCAAAATGAGAAGAGTTATACCATACCTTCTTCAGCATTTGAGACTTTGACAACTCCAGTAATAGTCACGGTGTCTCCTGGGACACAGCTATCCACAAGATCATGAACAAGTTCACACTCTATTGTTCGTGGAATCCGACCAGCTTCTCGATGATCATCAGACATCAGCTCCTGGATTCTAAAAAGTTAAACAATTTTCAGTCAGTATATTTACTGACTTTAAGTTATTTCTTCAACATGTCAACTATTCAGAACCCACAAGGTACTGAGCTAGATAAAGGGCAGAGTAGTAAAAATAAAAACAATTTTCAATAATGGATCTAAAATTAATTCAGCTGTTTCCAATTAAGAATAGCAGGATGAGGGACACCTGGGTAGCTCAGTCAGTTAAGTGTCTGACTCTTGATTTCGGCTCAGGTCATGACAAGCCCCACATCACACTCAGTGCTGCTGGTGCAGAGCTTCCTTGGGATTCTCTCTCTCTCCGTCTCTCTGCCCCTCTGCTGCTGCTCTCTCTCTCTCTCTCTCTCTCTCTCTCTCTCTCTCTCTCGCTCTCTCTCTCTCTCTCTCAAAATAAATAAATAAACTTAACAAAAATAAAAAAGAATGGCAGGATGAGTATGTACACTTGCCTAGCCTCTCTCCAAAATGTCCACCAAATGGCAGTCATTAAATAAGTTTTCGGTGTGCATAAGTTTTTGGGTATCGATAAACAAGAGATCTTGAAATTTTAGAAAACAGCAAGTGGGAAAGTCCAGATGGATAAAACAAAATGAAGTCCAGAATACACACAGGAAAAAGTTACAAGGGTACAAGAGAAGTGGGAACCAATATTCTCAGAAGAGCCCTTGAGAGGCTTCTAGTTTGTAGTTGGCAGGAATGGAAAGGAGTGGATGGCTGAAATGAAACAGGAAAATCAATTGAAAGACAACAGAACTGTTCAGAATTTTTTGATAGGTGGGTGGATGGGGTAGGGAAAGAATGAGAGCATCCCAGCAAACCAGCTCTACTGTTTGGCAAAAACCAGAGCACTGTGCTAAAGAAATGGATCCATCCACTCTGTGTGGGGAGCTACAGCATCTAGTGAGGGTATCAGAGTTCCAGAATAAAGCCTCCTCATTCTGGCATCTGAGAAGCCCAACTGCAATTCAAAAATACATTCACATAGTAAATCTTAGAGTTGAAACCCCTACCTTCTTCTTATCCAGGGGGGAAGCCTCATGAGGAGAAACTCCTATCTACAAAATGGCAAAGGAAACCTATTCTTACCTACTTCAAATAACTTCTCATTGCTCATCAGATATTTCATCATGAAACAGCAATCATTCAGGAAGGAGAAGAGAATTAGAAACAAATAAAAAGCTGCCTAAGGGTTTTTGAGAAAATCTTACCATCATAAAACGAGAATAAGCAGCTATAAAAAGGCAACTACTGGAAAACAAGTGTGAGATTAGGAGAATTACAAATATGTTTATAAAAATCAAATATTTATAGGAGAAAAAACAAAGAAATCTAGAAAATGAAAGTTAAAAAGAAAAAAGTTAAAAGACAGATGAATAATCCAATGGATGTATCTAATAGGGAGCTCCAAGAGAGAAAACAGAATATAAAAGAGAAAACAGGATGAAGTCACATTTAGATGTACTCTCACTGCTTCAGAACACCATAGACAAAAAGACTTCAAAAGTGGGAAAAGTGCTAAATAACAAAGTTACAGTCCAAACATGCAGCACACATTAAAATAGGGGATAAATCAGGGGAGTGTATAAGGAAAGAGAATTCATTTTGATTTCGATGCTTGGATCATTTCCTTTAAGGGACAGAACACACAAAACAACACATCCCAGTGATATAAATTATATTTCCTTTCCTTGGCATTTGATCACCTTCCTTGGTTCTTTGTTAAACAAAGTTGATCATAAAAATGTAAATGCTCTTGTTTTTCTTAGACACAAACTATAAATTAAACAAAGACAGTTATGATAGGAAAACAGAAGTAACTAAGAAGTAAAAGCAAGCACATCGTCTCTAATGTCCATGGTTCACAGAAAGTAGGTGAGTAGTGAAGGAAGGAAGGCATAATAGGGTGTTATCTAAATTCTGTGTAAGGCGAGAAATTGTGGGAACTGTGGCCTTCTATACTGATTGAGGTTTTTATTTTTGTTTTTTTAGAGAGAGCAAGAGCACGCAAGCAGGGGATGGGGCAGAGGGAGAGAGGAGGGGGGAGGGAGGGGGAGAGAGAGGGAAAGAATGGGGGGGAGAGAGAGAGAGAGAGAGAGAGAGAGAGAGAATCTTAAGCAGACTCCACACTGAGCGTGGAGCCCAATGTGGGGCTCAATCCCACAACCCTGGGATAATGACTTGGGTTGAAATCGGGAGTCAAATGCTCAATCAACTGAGTCACCCAAGCACCCCTACTGATTGAGTTTTTAAAAACATTTACATGCATTACCTTAAAACTTTTTTTTTTTTTGCCACACTCATATTTCAGTTTAATTATACAGTATGAAATCAATAGCTTAAGGCCTCTCATCTGTCTTCTTTTTACCAACTGAATGAGTATCTCCCCCGGAAGTGCAACATGGCCTCCCAGACCCTGGGAATGACCACCTTGGGGCCTGATTTGATGGAGCCAGTGGCACATGTATTTTCTCATTCCATGGTGCCATTTAGACAGCTTCCACATTGACTTCATTAAATCTTCTAGGCCAAGAGGATTTTTATTGGCACATGATGGGAAAGGCTTTAAACCAACCATGGCTTTGAAAGCCCAACAGTTGCCAGACTGGCATTTGTGGTATGTTCCTGGCTCCCCCCATCCCCCCAATTCCAGTATAGATAACAGTTATAACATAGTGTTATATTAGTTTCAAACGTACAATATAGTGATTCAACAATTCTATACATTACTCAGTGCTCATCATAATTAAGTATATTCTTAATCCTCTTCACCCATTTCACCCATCTTCCTACCTACCTCCCCTCTGGTAACCATCAGTTTGTTCCCTACAGTTAAGAGTCTGCTTTTTGGTTTGTCTCTTTTTTTTTTTTTTTCTTCTTTAAATTCCACATATGAGGGAAATCATATGGTATTTCTCTTTCTGTCTTATTCCACTTACCATTATTGCCTCTAGGTCTATCCATATTGTTGCAAATGGCAGGATCATTTGTTTTTATGGCTGAGTAACTCATTATGTGAGTAAATACACACACACACACACACACACACACACACACACATCTTCTTTATCCATTCATCTATCAATGGACACTTGGGCTACTACCATTTATTTTTAATTCTCAAACTTCTTTCATAATTAAAGTGAGTTGAATCGTGGCTCCCAAAAGATAGGTCTGGAAAGCTTCTGTTGAAAAAGTCAGCTGATAGCCTTACGGCTAGAAAGAACTGCTTTCTTTTCTCTTGCTTTTAAAATTCCCTTTTTACCATTACTTTTTAACATTTTAATTACTATGTGTCTTGGTGTGGACAACCTTGGGTTGATTTTGTTGGGTGCCTTCTATTGCTTCCTATACCTGGATTTGTTTCCTTCCCCAGATTCGGTAAGTTTTCAGCTACTATTTCTTCAAAAGAATTTTCTGCCCCCTTTCTCTCTCTTCTCCTTCTGGGGTCCCTATAATGTGAATGTTATTATCCTTGATGGTGTCACTGAGTTCCTAAGTCTATTTTCAGTTTTTATTTTTCCCTCTCTCCTGTTTAGCTTGTTTTCCATTACTCTGTCCTCCAGGTCTCTGATCTGTTCTTCTAGCCTATTTATTCCTTGTAGTTTATTTTTAATTTCAATTATTGAAGAGTTCTTCATCTCTTATTGGTTCTTTTTTTTTTTTAATATTTATTTTTGAGAGGGAGAGAGAGTAAGTGGGGGAGGAGCAGAGAGAGGAGACACAGACTCCAAAGCAGGCTTCAGGCTCTGAGCTGTCAGCACAGAGCCCAACGTGGGGCTCAAACTCACAAACTGTGAGATCATGACGTGAGCCAATGTCGGATGCTCAACTGACTGAGCCACCCACGCGCCCCTCTTATTGGTTCTTTTTTTATGTTTTCTTTTTGTTGAGGGTCTCACTGAGGTCCTCCACTCTTTTCTCAAGTCCAGCGAGTATCTTTATAACCATTACTTTAAACTCTCTTTCAGGCATATTACTTTATCTCTGTTTCATTTAGGTCTCTTGCTGTGATTTTGTCCTGTTCTTTCATTTGGGACATATTCCTCTGACTCCTCATGTTGACTAACTCTCTGTGTCTGTTTCTGTGTTAGGAAAGTCAGCTACGTCTCCTGTTCTTGAAATTAGTGGCCTTATGGGGGCACCAGGGTGGTTCAGTCAGTTAAATGTTCAACTCTTGATTTCAGCTCAGGCCATGATCTCATGGTTTGTGAGCTCAAGTCCTGCATTGGTCTCTGCACTGACAGTATGGAGACTGCTTGGGATTCTCTCTCTCCCTCTCTTCCTCAAAATAAATAAACAAACATTAAAAAAAAAAAAAGTAGTAGCCTTATGAAGAAGAGGTCCTTTAGTGCCCTGCAGTGCAATGTCTCCTGTTCATCAGAACTTGGTGCTTTAGGAGTGTCTCCTATATATATTGTATGTGCCCTACTATTGTGGCTGAGCCATGCCTGTCTCCAGTCCAGTACTCTACAATGGTTCTCTTTGCCCGTTGTGGGCAGGAATTTGTCCCTGTGTTGTTACTGGGCCAGTGTGGGCCACCTTGGGCTTGAGTTGAGTCACGTCAGGTATTTGCCAGAGCTGTGGTAGCACCAAACTGCTGAGTGCTCACCCTGTATTACTGTATTATCCCCTGAGAAGCTTTTGTTGGTGGGCAGGGCCTAAAGTCAGACCAGATGTCTGCTCCCAGCCCACTGCTGAGGCCACAGCTAGACTAGTGTGTGTGGTTATCTTCCCTTCTCCCTGGAGCAGGAGTCACTTTGGAGAGGTGCTGGCCCCTGTCAGGGCTGCTTACACACTGCCACACTTGTGGTGCCACTTTGGGTGGACTCTTGCCAAGGGCAGGTCTCCAGGAGAATGAAGGGGTGAGGTGCACACTGTCGGCAAGGTGCACACAATCGGCTGCAGGAGGGAAGCTTCACCTGCTGGGAAAACTTCTGCCCCAGCTTGGACAGAGGGGGTGAGTCCACAGAAAAGTGCAGGGGTGGGGGGTACCATTAGCAAGCTAGGTAGAATGTGGAGAGTACTGCACTGTCCTGGTTCCCACAGGTGTCCCTGTATTTAGGCTGGGGGTCAGGAGAAGGAGATAGCACCTGCCAGCTCTTTTGCTCCTGGAGAAATCTCCCAAAGATCCCTGCCCCTCCAGCACACGCTCTGAGATTAGTAAACAAATCTCCCTCCTATACACCCCAGGTATTTTTCAAACTGGTGCTTCTACACTGTACCTCAATGGGGCTGCTTGTTGTGCTATCTCTTTAAGTGAGGGAACTCAGTTTCCTCTCACCATCCAGGTCTCTCAGAGCTGAGCCACTGATTTTTAAAGTTTCAGTGTTAAGCCCTGCTGATTTTAAGAATCACAAAATCAGGTCCCTCTGGTTTTCAAAGCCAAATGTTATGGGGATTCACCTTCCCTTGTAGGTAGCCTGTGCTTGAGGTGCCGGGTGTGGGGGTCTGCTTCCCTCCCCCTTCCATGCCTGCCAACGTGTCCCTCCCTCCCGCAGATAGTCCTGTGGGTCCGTTTGGCTCCCGACCACATCTCCACCCTTCCTACCCTCTTCACTGTGGTCACTTCTCTACATTTAGCTGTGAAGAGTCTTTGGGTCGCTTTTGGGGTTATTTACACTGATGTGAGTGTTATCTAGTTGTGTCCATGGGACAAAGTGAGCTTAGGATCCTCCTACTCTGCCATCTTCCCCAGGAGTCTTTAAAACTTCTTTAAATAATGGGGCACCTAGGTAGCTCAGTTGGTTAAACATCCAACTCTTGATTTTGGTTCAGGTCATGATCTCACAGTTTGTGAGACTGAGCCCCAAGTCAGGCTCTGTACTGATAGCACAGAGCCTGCTTAAAATTCTCTCTTTCCCTCTCTCTTTCTTTCTCTCTCTCTCTGTCTCTCCCCCACTCATACATGTGCTCTTGCTCTCTCTCTCTCAAAATAAAGAAACAATCTTAAAAAAAAATAAACTTTAAACAATGAATGTAAGTAAAATCACTGAATGTTAAAATAGTAACTTTGGGATATATTCATTATAAATTTGGATTAGCCTCCCAATTCTTTTGAGGTCATGGCCAGGTATCCACTTAATCTGCCCTACTTTAAACCCTGCTTCATCTCCACCACCACCAACCCTCCACCTTCACCCTCAATGCACAAACACTTAGCAGACTGCATAGAAGTTTCAGAATGACACAACATGCTAAGGATGCCTTGCTTTAAAACATCAGACATTTAGACTTTTCTTATTAAAACACAGATAAACAGAAAGAAGAAAATAACAATTACTCTAATCTCATTTCCTAGAAAGTATACTCTCAACATGTTTTTCTATTTCTCACCCGTGCATGTTTTTAAATAAAGTCAGTAATGTAGAATAGATAACATTCTGTGACCTGCTTTATTACTAAAAACACTGTCAACAGTTTTGATGTCATTTCAAAATATTCTTCTGCAACATCATATTTAATGGCTACACAATATTCCTCTGTACCATCCTATTTATAACATTTTATTCAGATGTTTAGGCTGCTCCCCATTAAAAAAAATCAACACTGTAAAAACATACTTTCTGGGGCGCCTGGGTGACTCAGTCAGTTGAGCGTCCGACTTCGGCTCGGGTCATGGTTTGTGGGTTTGAGCCCCGTGTCAGGCTCTGTGCTGACAGCTAGCTGGGAGCCTGGAGCCTGCATCAGATTCTGTGTCTCCCTCTCTCTCTGCCCCTCCCTGGCTCACTCTCTCTCTTTCTCAAAAATAAACATTAAAAACATTTTTTAAAAATGTAAAAAAAATTTTAAACCTTTCTTCTACTATAAAATAGAGTGTTTGTGAAGATCTTCAGCATAGTATATGCTCAGCATAGTTAATTATTATCTATGTTGGTCTTAGTTTTTACACAACAGAAGGAGGTAAATTTAGGACAGGGCTTAGTAGCAATCTACCTCACTTTCTCTCTAGGTTCTTAGTTTTTTTTGAAGACCATCTCTCTCCTGTTTCAGCCAGGTTTCCTGGGTAGCACTCTGACTTCAAGGAATGAGTTATAGCCAGATAAAATAGAATAAATTTTTGGGTTAAAAATACACACACACACACACACACACACACAGGAACTTCAAAAAACAGCTTAAAAAATAACCTAGAGTAAAATGCCTCATGGATAGTGACAACATGAAACATGCCATTTCTAAAGGATTCTTTATTTTAAATTTCTAAACAATGTTTCTATCACAGCTCATTATGGAAAGAAAATTAAATAGCTTTGATGGTCTACATGCAGTTCAATGAATCACATAAATGAGAAAATGAACTATTCCTCAATACCATAAGGACATGATACTTGCACTTTAAATCTTTTCTGGAATCTGATATAGAACAAATTTCAAATAAAGACAATTATCATTTCAAGACAAACTCTTAATGAAATAAATCTTTTATTATATACTCTACCACTGCCTACAGATAAGAATCACAGTACGATACAGGAATATTATAGATTTACTTGGCAGTACGAGAGATCTGTTTTATACAATAGTCTGATTGCTTACTTGATTGACTGCCAGTCCATTGTAACCGTGAGAGGAGAGCTACGGAGAGCAGTGAATGACCTCCCTCGACATGTGGGCACAGGACACTGCAACAAGATTAATTCACATCCAGATTTTGATAAACTATAATCACATCTCAAGAAAATTCAAGTCAAAATGCTTCATTTAATATTGTTTGAAGTTGGTCTCAAGATGGTGTTAAAGTAAAACGCACTAAGAGCTTAATGACTTTCTATTTCCTTCTGCATCAATTCTGTATCACAAGCTTTTGAGGTACTTTTTCAGCTGGTCCCTCTTGATTACTGCTCTTATTCTTTCTGCTGTGGGTGTGCAAGGCTCCTCACAAGCCTCTCACACTAAGCACTCCTTCCTTCCTTTGTGCCCATGGAGTCTTCTGATCCTTGAATGCCCTCTTGCATCCAGTCCCACATACCCAGCCCTAATCGTCCCCTTTTCCGAAGCCTTCCTGGGTCTTCTTTAATCCCTAGCTCTCCTATCTCACTTCCTTGTGCACTGTTTATATAATATTTATTGTACCACAATGGTAGTCTTCATCATGTAAGTGAGCTGTGTTCAAGTTTTTATAAGTCACTTGGTTTGCTATTTGGACCACAAGATGCATTTATAAATTCACAGATTGTGCCACAGACTGTGGCAGTTCCAAATATGATTGCAACAATATCTGCCCAAGAGCTCTTCTAGAACCTTACCACTCCCCCATCAAGAGAGGGACTCTAATTTCCCCTTCTTGGAATCTGGACAGGCTTATGACTCACTTTGTAACCAACAGAATGTGACAGACGTGATGCTGCCTGACTTCTGAGGCCAGCTCAAAAGAGGCAAAGCCATTCCTTCCTGAAAGCTGGACATCTGTCTCTTGAAGCCATGTGTGCACAATGATTATCCTGAGTTGCAATACTGTGTATGAGAAACCAAAACCAGCTCCAAGCGACCGCTCAGAGGAAAGATGCCCAGCCTGCCCCCAGTGACTCCAGACCCCAGCCACTGCAGCCCCTCGCTGTTCAGCTTCGGCCACCATTGGGACTACAACTCTGTAAGAGACCTAGAGGCAGAACTACCCAGCCAAGCAGTTCTTCTGAACTTCGGACTGATGGAAACCATGAGAAATAATTAAATGACTGTTGTTATTTTAAGCCACTAAGTTTTAGGGTGATTTGTTGTGCAATAATAGATATTGAAACAGGGATCTCCTGGCACAACCATTTTTCTGGGCGCTTCAGTTCACTGTAGTTCAGACACAAGCAGAACCTCTTCACAGTAGCACTCAAGTCAACATTACCACCCACGATACTGGAGGGCATGGAAATACCTTGACCAAATGTGTACAGTAAATATCCAATAAATCAGGAGTTAAATTCTGGCCTCAGATTAAAGGTAGAGCCTGAACCTTAAGCCCAGACAAATAGGAGATGACATCCATTTACCAACACCACTGATTATTCAGAAGCAATAGCTGAGAGCTCATTTGGTTAAGCAACTGACTATTGATTTCAGCTCAGGTCATGATTATGTTGTTCATGAGATCAAACCCCATTTATGGCTCTGTGCTGTCAGCGCTTGGGATTTTCCCTCTCCCTCTCTCTATGCTCCTCCCCCACACACACATTCCCTCTCTCTCGCTCTCTCTCCAAATAAATATTAAGAAAATATATTTTAAAAAAGGACTAATAGCTGAATCTAACACACCCTGTTCTTCCTGTAAGAGAAGGAAACCCTACAAATTTCAATTTGTGTAAAAATGTAATAAATGTCAAATTTATTAAAGTCCAAAGTTGGTAAAGGCAACCCTTGAAAAGAATAGGCATGGTTAGTCTCCATGCCTTATTAAAAACTTTAATGAGGTCAGTATAAGTAAGATCATATAGAGCTTGTATAGGAGCAGTGAAATGAAACAGTCACATGTCTATAAAAGCGCAGTGTACCACAGAAGAAGCAATGCACGTCAGTAGGAATGGAGGGCTTAATTAAAAAATGGTGACAACTGGCTTTTCACCTAAAAGAATAAAATTAGATCCTTAGCTTTATGCCATTCCCAAGATTAAATTCCTGATGAACAAAAATCTAAACATAAAAAATACGACCTAAAAGTATTAAAAGAGAATGTAAGAGATATGTTTATAATGATCAAGTGAAGAAGCCTTTTTAAGAAAAGCATAAAAAGTAAAAGTCATAAGGGAAAAAAACCAATCACTTTAACCCTGTCAAAATGTAAAACTGTATAACAAAAAATATACCAAAGTTAAAAGATAAACCAAATACTGGGAGAATATATCTGTAATGTATATAATCAATGATTATTATCTAGAATTAACTAAAAACTCCTATCAATAGTATAAACAGAAAAATCAGCAGAAAACAAACAGAAAATTCAATAAAGAAGGAAACTGAATGGCCAATAAAGATGTGAAAAGATGTTCAATTGTAACAGAAATAATAGAAATTCATATCAAAAATGAAATGCCACTTACCTCACTAGAATGACAACATTCAAAAAGGCTAATAATACGAAGTATTAATCAAAATACAGGGAGATGGCAATTACTTAACACTACAGTAGAGGTGTAAACTGGGACCAACACTCTGGAAACTCATTTGGCAACATCTAATAGTTAACAATAAGCTTTCCCAGAACTGAGAAATTCCTCTGTTACAGAGATATGTACAAGAATGTTCTCTGCAGTATCATATATAGTAGTAAGAAACTGGAAGCAACACAAATATCCACCAGGAGAATGGATAAATAATGGCATTCATTCAATGGGATACTCCACAACGATAAAGATAAAAGAATTAGCTATGTGTTAAGATAGGTAAACAAAATAACCAAGTGAAAAAAAATTTGCAAAATGTTACATTCAATATACCATTCATGTAAACACACACAAAACAAACCTTACACATATTGTCAGGTATAAGAATGCAGATTTGAAGAATTTATGCCAATTTCATAAGAGTGGCTGCCTCTAGGGATGAAAAAAGTGAATAGAACTGGGGAGGGCAACAGAGAGACTTCAACTTTAACTCTAATACTTAATATTTTATGTTTAAGAAATTAAGCTAAAATCACAAAACATTAATATTTGTCAACTCATAATGGTGGCTATATAGATATTATTCTTTCTACTTTTTTATGGCTTTAAAATCTATAGTCTAAGCCTCTTTAACAGATGGTGCTGAAAGAACTGGACAGCAACATACAGAAAAATGAAATTAGACCACTTTCTTATACCATACACAAAAAAAACCCCTCAAAATGGATGAAGGACCTGAATGTGAGACAGGAAACCATCAAAACCCTAGAGGAGAAAGCAGGAAACAATCTCCTTGACCTCAGCCGCAGCAATTTCTTACTCAACACATCTCCAAAGGCAAGGGAATAAGAGCAAAAATGAACTATTGGGACCTCATCAAGATAAAAAGTTTTTGCACGGCAAAGAAAACAATCAATAAAACTAATAGGCAACCAACGAAATGGGATAAAATAGTTGCAAATGACATATAGGATAAAGGGCTAGTATCCAAAATCTATAAGGAACTCACCAAACTCCACACCCGAAAAACAAATAATCTGGTGAATTAATGGGCAGAAGACATAAACAGACACTTCTCCAAAGAGGACATCCAGATGGCCAACAGACACGTGAAACGATGCTCAGTGTCAGTCATCATCAGGTAAATACAAATCAAAACCACACTGAGATACCACCTCACGCCAGCCAGAGTGGCTAAAATGAACAACTCAAGAGACTATAGATGCTGGAGAGGATGTGGAAAAACGGGCACCCTCAATACACTGCTGGTGGGAATGTAAACTGGTGCAGCCACTCTGGAAAACAATGTAGCGGTTCCTCAAAAAATTAACAACAGAGCTCCCCTAAGACCCAGCAATAGCACTGCTAGGAATTTACCCAGGAGTGCTGATGCATAGGGGCACATGTACCCCAATGTTCATAGCAGTGCTTTCAACAATAGCTAAATCATGGAAAGAGCCTAAATGTCCATCAACTGACAAATGGATCAAGAAGATGTGGTTTATCTATACAATGGAATACTACATGGCAATGAGAAAGAATGAAATCTGGCCATTTGTAGCAACATGGATGGAACTCGAGGGTATCATGCTAAGCGAAATAAGTCAGGCAGAGAAGGGCAGATACCATATGTTTTCACTCATAGGTCTAACAAGAGAAACCTAACAGAGGACCATGGGGAGGGGAAGGAGAAAAAAGAGTTAGGGAGAGGGAGGGAGACAAAGCAAGAGAGACTCTTAAATACTGAAAACAAACTGAGGGCTGAAGAGGGAGGGGGAAGGGGGTTGGGGGGTGATGGTCATGGAGGGGTGCACTTGTGGGGAAGAGCACTGGGTGTTATATAGAAACCAACGTGACAATAAACTATATAAATAAAAAATAAAATCTATAGTCTAAAAAAAGTTAACAAAGATAAAAGGAACACATCATTATCAAACCTATTAGGTACCTATTAAGTCAAAATATAAAAATATAAATGGAAAGGATACACATTAACTTCAGGATAATGACTGTCTCTGGGAATGGTACAAGCAAGGGGGCACAAAAAAGATATCACATCAATAATGCTTTAGATCTTTAAAAATATAATTGGAGCTGGCAAAATATAAACTTCTGGGTGATGACTGGAGGAATGTTTTATTGGTTTATTTTCTGTACCCTGAAGTATTTCATAATTTAAAAAACTGAAAATAAACATAAGCTCTGTACTCAGAAACACTGGGAAATGTTTTCTGTAAACTGATTTGCTTTCTCTACCAAGATACATAATTAAGTAAAGAACATATTACCTTTGTGGGAAGATTATATTTTCCATCTGGAAGAGGAAAACCCTGAACTTCTCCACATGCAGCACAAAGAAAAGCCATCTTAGTGCACAGAGGCTTTATGTTACTGACACGAACCACTGTCCCCCGCAGAGCAATATATTTTCCATAGTAATTTGCTCGGACATTCTTGAGCTGTGTCAAGGGCTCATAGTTATAGACCCTAAAAACAAAAACAAGAATGTATTTATCTATGAATTCGCAATAAACCAATAGTGGAAGTTACCTGTATCTTCACAAATTCCTTTTAGAGCAACTGAGGAATTCTCCAACCATATCATCCCTACAAATCAGAAATTTCAGAGGAATTAAATTATTCTTAAAGATTAAAAAATGTTAAGCCTTCCCTTTTCTTCTTGTCCCACTGGCTGCTCTCTAAGGGAAAAAAGGAAAAAACTAATGTCAAAAGGAAAATTTTGGGAACAAAAAAAGTGATTTGAGTTTCTAATTTCTTTTTCAAGAACTGTTACAAAATGTCTTCTGTAGATTCTGAAAAAGAAAAAGAAAACCCTAGTGATTACCTTAGTCATCTCTTCTAATGAGAATTTAAAATCTTAAATAAAGATGAGTTAAAGAAAAGAGAATTCCATTTGTTCTCGGTCTAGTAGAAACCTAGTTATTTCAACAAAATATACTCACACCGTTTACTGTATTACATAGATTACTAATTTAAATAGCAGCATCCTGATAAGTATACATCCAAAATCAATTTTTACAAAAATGTACATGTTGGGAAATCACCTTATTTGGGCAGGGAAAGTTTAGTTTTGTCATGATCTCTTTGAAGAATTCTGAGTGAGTTCTGGGTGTGATAACCAATATGATAGCAAAGAACTCAGACCTTTTTTACCAATTTCTCTGGTTTTATAAAATGAGGTTTCTTCCAATCCATGAGCACGGAATGTTTTTCCATTTCTTTGGGTCTTCTTCAATTTCTTTCATAAGCTTTCTATAGTTTTCATCATACAGGTCTTTTACATCTTTGGTTACGTTTACTCCTAGGTACCTTATGGTTTTTCATGCAATTGTGAACGGGATCAGTTTCTTGATTTCTCTTTCTGTTGCTTCATTATTGGTGTATAAAAATGCAACTGATTTCTGTACATTGATTTTGTACCCTGCGACTTTGCTGAATACATGGATCAGTTCTAGTAGGCTTCTGGTGGAGTCGGTCAGGTTTTCCATGTAGAGTATCATGTCATCTGCGAAAAGTGAAAGTTTGACTTCATCTTTGCCAATTCTGATGCCTTTTATTTCCTTTTGTTGTCTGATTTCTGATGCTAGGACTTCCAGCACTATGT
>CM053576.1:30400039-30428380 GCA_028646485.1 Cryptoprocta ferox | reverse complement strand
CCTCATGCCGGTCAGAGTGGCTAAAATGAACAAATCAAGAGACTATAGATGCTGGCGAGGATGTGGAGAAACGGGCACCCTCTACACTGTTGGTGGGAATGTAAACTGGTACAGCCGCTCTGGAAAACAGTGTGGAGGTTCCTCAAAAAACGATCAATAGAGCTCCCCTATGGCCCAGCAATAGCACTGCTAGGGATCTACCCAAGGGATACAGAAGTGCTGATG
The DNA here is from genome assembly GCA_028646485.1 of Cryptoprocta ferox. NCBI lineage: Eukaryota > Metazoa > Chordata > Mammalia > Carnivora > Eupleridae > Cryptoprocta > Cryptoprocta ferox. The sequence continues at coordinate 30,428,155 of CM053576.1, read as the reverse complement.
CATAGGGGCACATGTACCCCAATGTTCGTAGCAGCACTTTCAACAATAGCCAAATCATGGAAAGAGCCTAAATGTCCATCAACTGACAAATGGATCAAGAAGATGTGGTTTATCTATACAATGGAATACTACATGGCAATGCGAAAGAATGAAACCTGGCCATTCGTAGCAATGTGGATGGACCTTGAGGGTGTAATGCTAAGCGAAATAAGTCAGGCGGAGAAGGACAGATACCATATGTTTTCACTCATAGGTCTAACAGGAGAAACTTGATAGGGGACCATGGAAAGGGGAAGGAGGGGGAAAGAATTAGGGAGAGGGAGGGAGGCAAGTCATGAGAGATTCATGAATACTGAAAACTGAGGGCTGAAGAGGGAGGGGGGAAAAGGGAAGAGGGGTGATGGTCATGGAGGGGTGCACTTGTGGGGAAGAGCACTGGATGTTATATGGAAACCAACTTGACAATAAACTATAAATTTTAAAAAATGATGTTTCCATTTTCAAACAGTCTTAAATGCCAGATTCTAAGTAATACTTTAATACCAGCAAATCCTTACCTTGCATGAATGTGTGGCACATTTACCATTGTTTCCCCATCCCTAGACAATCCTTCTTGGGCTTGTAATTCAGCTGCATGCCTTTCAAGGTCCCTAGTTAATACCTAAACAGTTGGAAAACAAAATATACCTTGAAGTAGAACTCTTTTATAGAAATATGAAGTTTATGAATATAAACCAGAACAGAATATTAACAGAACTCTAATAGCCCTTTAAAACTCTGATATCTGATATTTAAGGGGTGCCTGGGTGGCTTAGTCAGTTAAGCAACCGACTTCAGCTCAGGTCATGATCTCATGATTTGCGGATTTGAACCCCGCATCAGGCACTGTGCTGACAGCTTGGAGTCTGGAGGGTGGTTTGGATTCTGTATCTCCCTCTTTCTTCTCCTTCCCTGCTTGCACTCTGTCTCTCTCTCAAAAATAAACATTAAAAAAAATTATTTTAACTCTGATATTTAGTTGTGACTACTTCTTTTATAGTGGATTATGTTTTACCTGGGATTCTGTCATCCCTGGACTGGAAAACTCCAGCATTCCTGTCTGCTACTTTCTGTCCAAACTAAGCTTAATATTAAAAGTCCCTACAATAGTCCCCAAAGCTATTACCTCCTGGCTAGGCTCTGGTGAATACATATTTTCTACTTCTCCATGTTCAGTGATTAATTAAGGTAGGGAAAATAAAGATGATTTTTGAAATACCCAATACCCACTCCCTTGACATCTGACATTAAAAATTTAATATCCTCTTGTGTACAAAGCAGTATGCTGACAATCTAAGAGTGAATATGAAATGCATATATATAGATCTAATTGTTATAAAGACCATAAAGATTTAGAGACAAAATACTATGCAAGTTTTGAAAAACAGCCCTGAGAAAGGTTTCATGGAGAGACACTGGAGTTAGGCCCCTCAAATTTGGATGCAACCCAAGGGGCATTCCATGGTTAAGGGACAGCATGTGCAAGAGGTCAGAGTGTTGAAAGAATTCTGGGGGGAGCTCAGCTTTGCTTAATGGTAGTGAGTGAAAATGGAGGAGGAAGGTGAACCACATCAGAGAAGGCCTTCAATGCCACATAAAGGATTTGGATTTCACTTGGAAGAATTCACCAGCTTCCAAAGACAGATCATGTTTAACATGTATAGCAACAATTTAGGAAAGAATGAAGGTTTTAGAATGGTGGAGGGCCAGTAAGGGTGGAAAAGAGGTAGATTTAAGAGATGTTTTAGAAATAGAAATGAAAGAATATGGTGACTTGGATACGGAGAACTAATGAGTGAGATGAGTCTGAAGACAACACCAAGGTTTCCAGTCTCAGGTTACCAGCAGTATACGCATCTTTGTAATTAACTATTTCTTGTGCCTGGATACCATTACCTCCTCTGGTCTAGGTCTAATTCTCAGAACCCCTTTAAGACCCATCCTAACCCTACGATCTCTACAAAGTGTTCCTCTGACCTTCCCCCATTCCTCCCCAATAGTTTTATTTTTTTTTGAATTTTATCTGTGCCTGTTCTGAGATTTCTAACTCTTTATCTTGAAGCATTTATCTGTTTGTCAGCCTAAATAATACTTTCACATATGTTATGTCAACTGACCCTGAAAAAAACAGGCACAGCATATATTATTTTCTGTTTATATATGGGGACATTCAGGGAGTGTCTTGCCTCATTCCACAGAACCTAAACCTGAGGTTGTTTTCCAAGTTCATAATTGATAACAACATGATCCTTGTCTTATCTTCCTTATGAGATTATTTTCAAGGAGATCTTCAATTCCTGTATCATCTTTAACGGACTAAACTAATTCAAAAAATTAAAATAAATATTATATTTAGATAAGCTATTGTATATAGAATGAATGCTATCTTTCATGCAATTCCTCAGTTCTAGTTGATTAAAAACTACCTTTTAGGGAAGGTATTGTTACTGTAAAATCTTCCTTTAAAATTCTGACAAAAGTCAGCACAAAAATATTTACCTGATGTATTGCCAGACCCATGCAAGCCAAGGTTTTCTCAGGTGTATCCCTTAACTCATTTGCTATATTTGGTACCAATTTAGTCATTTCATCATCTTTTGTCAGTTCTTTAAAATCCACCAAAATACTTCCCTTTCTTTCTATTTCATCCTATAAAATATTAAAGGCATGAAAACAATGATGGCTTTTTTGGAGTCAAGAATCATAACTAAACATTCAATTACTTTGAAAAAGCATATGTTTATATGGTGATAACAGTGAGTATAATAAGCTTTGTTCCAAGCACAGTTACAATATTTAAAATATATTAACTTATTTATGCCTCTTCACAACACTTTGTGGTAGGTATTAATACTATAATGATCAACTGATAGATTAGAACCCTAAGGTACAAAGAATGTAAGTAATACACCAAAGTCCACACTGCAGCTAAGTGGCAGAGCTGGGATCTGGATCAAGGCTGTCTGGCTCCAGTCTCTATTGATCACTAGCACCTCAAACACATCATTCAAGAAGACAAACATAAAGGTGGACTGGTGGCTTTGTTGTACAGGAATCTTACCTTATCATATAAATCAATACGCCTTGTGAAAAAATTTTCAAAAGCTTGAATCTTCTCAATAAAAGGAGAGCTATTGCTGTAAACTAATCCAACAAATACGGCATTAGCACTAATAATCACACGCATACAGGCATATTTTTCATGAGACAAAGAAACATTGTATGCATGCTAGAGGACTTTTTCCAAATACTTTGCATTCTGATTATATTTACATAAGAATAGTTAAGTACTGAGTAAATAGTTAAGATTCTAAAACAAGTTTAGGTTTGCATAATCTTAAATGCAGATAAGAAGTGTTTCTCTCTAAAAGCACCAATACTATTTGGGAATCTTTGTACCAAACCTTTGACACTTAATAGGACCTAGTAGTTCAAATAGCTTATATAATAGAGCTTAAAATGAAAATTATAATAAAGCCAAAGCTAGACACATGAATAAAAAATTCTTACTCAGAAACAGAGCTAAAAACAGTCTTTGCAAAGTAAATTCTACAAGTCCAAAATACCACATGTAAATCCCTTCCTGAGATTAGGGTAGACAGACTACTACTTTACTCTGGTCCCAAAACTTGTACACTGTAAAGTTCTGTAACATTTTCAAACCTGTCTCCCACAGAGAAACAATACAATGAGGTAATTTGCAAGTACAGATGATTAAATATAAGGCATCTGCTCAACTCCATTTTTAGGATCAGTCTGAAGATCACTTCTAGTGTTCTGGTCTAACTGCTAGGGAAATATTGCAGGTGTTGGTAGCTAATGCATCCTAAAGCAACAAAAGACATTATCATCTAAGAAACATATCTGTCTATGTAATATCACCTAAGAAACATGTCTATGTAATAGAAAGAAAAAAAAAAGACTCTCAATACAGAAAACAGTTGTAAAGCACTTTATTCATTTACCAAATGAATACTGAGTGCCTGTATGGGGCAAGATCCTTGCCCTTAAAGCAGTACACAGTCTAGTGGAAAAAAACCCCACATATATATATATACACACGCACACACACACATATATATCCCATAACTCATAAGAGATATAACATATAGGAAAAACTGTACGAGGGGCGCCTGGGTGGCTCACTTGGCTAAGCGTCCGACTTTGGCTCAGGTCATGATCTCACGGTTTATGAGTTCGAGCCCCACATCCGGCTCTGTGCTGACAGCTCGGAGCCTGGAGCCTGCTTAGGATTCTGTGTCTCCTTCTCTCTCTCTGCCCCCTCCCCCACTTGTTCTCTGTCTCTCAAAAATAAATAAATGTAAAAAAAAAATTTTTTTTTTAAACTGTAAGAACACAGAAAAGACTAGTCTCCAAACCTATGAAGACAGGTGTATGATGTTAACTGATGTTCTTAATTTCAAAAGGGAGAATCCTTAAGTGTGTTTCTATACAAGCCTGTGTTGGTGGTCTCTTGGTTCCAAGCCCTCCCTTCTATTTTCTACTCTGTGATGCTATGATCAAGATCTGCACAGTGCGCTGCCCAGACTCCCTTTAAGTTCTACCAATTGGAGGCATATTAGATAGAGACTGACTGGAAGGTGGCAAGAAGGAAGGATTTTATTTTTGTTTCTAATTCTTTTCAGCATCTCTCCAGCTGTAGAGAATTTCCAGCCTCCAGCTCTGAGCATCAATAGTGTCATCCTCCCACCAGAGTTACCAGCAACAACCAGCTTCATTCACTGCAGCAGTCTAAGCACAGGTGTGAAGAGTACCCTTCAGAGGTCCAAGCACAGCTTTGCAGGGTGTCTCTCAGCGGCTGAAGCAAAAGCTCTTCCTCTGAATACCTACATCGTGACAAACTCAGAACTTCTTACTTTTTGTTCCCTCAGCCATAAGGTTGGTTGCTGCTTCTGGAAGTTACTATTATCTGAGGGCTTATCACAGTGTCCCCGTTTTGCTCTTTAATTTTTAATTTTTTTTTTATCTGAGAGAGAGAGAGAGAGAGAGAGAAAGAGAGATAAAGAGAGAGAATCCTAAGCAGGCTTCAGGCTTAGCGTGGAGCCCAATGTAGAGCTCAATCCCATGGCCCTGGGATCTTGACCTGAGCCGAAATCAAGAGCCAGAGGCTCAACCAAAAGCTAGCCAGGTGCAACCCCCTTTTGCTCTTTTTAGACTTCCAATCGCTTCTCAGCCTTTTGGCTAAGATCAAGTGTAGACTTCCAGCTGTATATTCAATTCACTGTATTAAATCCCCCTTTTGAAATACCTACTGTGGTTTCTGCTTTCCTGATATAAAACCCTAAAAATAATACTCTTTAAACATAAACATGATTTAACTGTTTGCGTGAACTAAAATTAAAGAAGGGGGTATCTATCAGTAAGCCAAATGCATTATAGTAATAGTAGATGTAGCATCCAATGACAAGAAAATAGAATCTATGGCACTCTTTGCACTTTTAACTCTACCTTCAGAGAAATAAAGCTTCCAGCCTTTATATGGTATGAACTGATCCAATGTTGATTGTAGTAGCAAAGACTGTGAGGTTTGTTCTGAAAAAAAAAAAAAAAAATAGAATACTAAGTCACTAGAAATAGTATTCTAGTGTGCTGCTAGAATATATGTGCTGCTGAAGCAAGCACGAGGTCAGTAGAAAGAGAACATTTTTTTTTCCAATTTGCTTCTCTTTCCGACAATGAGAAACTGACATGATATTAGTAGTTACAGGTTAAGTTATAGGTGTCAGTAAAAATTTTGGATCTTACTGTTTAAATACTACTTTAAGGAATAACATCATTTCAAAGACTGAAGTTTGCAGGACAAGCATAAATAGCTTCCTTCATGAAGAAAAAACAATGGAGCAATCTTTGACCTCCCCTACCAGAAGTATGCTTTCTTGCGGTTTTATTCAGGTCAGGTCTGTGTTCTCTCTCTCTCCATTTTCCTGTGAAGCTCCCACCACCTCGTCCTCTTTTCCAGCTTTGAAACCTTCCTCGTCCAAATCCTCTGCCTCTATAGTCTCCATTCATGTCTTCTAAAAGACAAAGACTTAAAAAAAATTCTTCATCAAAGTTATAATGGAAATAGTGCTCCTAAGAAAGTATTAACATAATAAATAAAAGGAATTAATGTATTCTAGTTTGAGATTAGCAAACAGCCCTGCAACGTTGTATACCATGGTACCAGTCTCAAACGCTCTGCAGTTACCCTTCTAATTCCCATCTCTCTCTCTCTTTAAAGCTTTTACTTAAATTCCAGTTAACATACAGTGTAATATTGTTTCAGGTGTACAATATAGTGATTCAACACTTTCACACAACACCCAGTGCTCATCATCACAAGTGCATGCCTTAATCCCCATGCCCCCCACCCCCCTTCTAGTAACCATCAGTTTGTTTTCTATTGTTAAGAGTCTGTTTCTTGGTTTGCCTCTCTTTTTGCCCTTTGCTTGTTTGTTTTGTTTCTTAAATTCAACACAGGAGTCAAATCATGTGGTATTTGTCTTTCTCTATTTTGCTTATTTTACTCTCTAGCTTGATCTATGTCATTGCAAATGGTGCCATCTCTTTTTAAGGTATACCATTGGTGTTTAACCAAGTATACTGAACCTTTATGGGATAAAAATAAGGTACTGTACCTGTTTGCAAGGAGCTCCCATAATAGAAATGAAAATAAGTAATTAACTCAGAGATGACTTTTTTGTAGTGTTTTAGACTTATTATAGGGCAGCACTGGCTGACCATAATCCTGACCTGTGACACTATAAGTACATCATCATAGACCCTCATATACAGTCAATCCTGCATGTCATACCTACTTTTACCAAAGGTACACACATATTCTTACATAGGCAGCTAAAATGAACTTTTCTGGGTATGCACAGGGGTGGGACAGGGTACATACATGTTTTAATCTTTCTTTCTCTGTAGGGGCTAAATGGGAAAGAAGTTAATTTTCTGGGACTTTCAGCTTCTCAAAAAGGCAATGGAAGAAAGATCATTTCTATGTCAATATTGATTAGATGAGTTATTTGCAGTTCTTAGATAAATTCACTGAAATGCAATAGGTTTTTTTTTAAAAAACACATGTTAACATAGTCTCATCCTTTCCTTTTTTTTTTTTTTTTTTTTTTGCTAATTATCCCTTCACATTTTTTTGTTTTGTACATAGCAAGATACTAATTTTTTTTTAAACAAAAATCAATGATAGATTTTGGCTAATTATCAAAGATTCAAAATAAAAGTAACCTTTAAAATAGGTTTTAACCCATAACCAGTTAAAAAGAATTGAATCAGTAATCAAAAATCTCCCAAAAAATAAGAGTCCAGGGCCAGATGGCTTCTCAGGGGAATTCTATTAAACATTTATAGAAGAGTTAATGCCTATTCTTTTGAAGCTGTTCCAAAAAATAGAAATGGAAGGAAAACTTTCAAACTCATTCTATGAGGCCAGCATTACCTTGATTCTAAAACCAGACAAAGACCCCACTAAAAAGGAGAATTACATACAAATCTCCCTGATGAACAAGGATGTAAAAATTCTCAACAAGATACTAGCAAACCGAATCCAACAATACATTAGAAGAATTATTCACCACGATCAAGTGGGATTTATTCTTGGGATGCAGGGCTGGTTCAATATCTACAAATTAATCAATGTGACACATCACATTAATAAAAGAAAGGATAAGAACCACATGATCCTCTCAATAGATGCAGAAAAAGCATTTGACAAACACTGCATCCTTTCTTGATAAAAATCTTCAAGAAAGTAGGGATAGAAGGAACATAACTCAAGATCATAAATGCCATATACAAAAGACCCACAGCAAGTATCATCCTCAATGGGAAAAACTGAGAGCTTTCCCCCTAAGGTGAGGAATGTGAAAGGACGTCCACTCTCACCACTGTTGTTCAACATAGTGTTGGAAGTCCTAGTCTGGGCAATCAGACAACACAAAGAAATAAAAGCCAACCAAATTGGCAAGGAAGAAGTGAAACTTTCCTTTCACAGACAACATGATACTCTACATGGGAAACCTGAAAGACTCCACCAAAAAACTGCTTGAACTGATACACGAATTCAGCAAATTGCAGGATATAAAATCAGTGTACAGAATTCAGTTGCATTTCTATACACCAATAATGAAGCAGCAGAAAGAGAAATCAAGGAATTGATTCCACTTACAACTGCACCCAAAACCATAAAATACCTAGGAATAAACCTAACCAAAGAAGTAAAAGATCTGCACACAGAAAACTATAGAAAGCCTATGAAAGAAACTGAAGAAGACAAAGAAATGGAAAAACACTCCATGTTCATGGACTGGAGGAACAAATATTGTTAAACTGTTGATACTACCCAAAGCAATCTACACATTCAGTGCAATCCCTATCAAAATAACACCAGCATTCTTTACAGAACTAGAACAAACAATTCTAAAATTTGTAGGGAACCAGAAAAGGCCCTGAATAGCCAATGTAATATGTTGAAAAAGAAAACCAAAGCTGGGAGCGTCATAATTTCAGATTTCAAACTGCATTACAAAACTATAATCATCAAGACAGTGTGGTGCTGGCACAAAAACAGACACATAGACCAATGAAACAGAATAGAAAACCCAGAAATGGACCCACAAATATACAGCCAACCAATCTTCGACAAAGCAGGAAAGAGCAGCCAATGGAAAAAAGACAGTCTCTTCAGCAAATGGTGCTAGGAAAACTGGATGGCAACATGAAGAAGAATGAAACAACCACTTTCTTACTCTATACACAAAAATAAATTCAAAATGGAGAAAGACCTAAATGTAAGACAGGAAACCATCAAAACCCTAGAGGAGAAAATAGGCAACAACCTCTCTGACCTTGGTTGCACCAACTTCTTACTAGATGTGTCTCCAGAGGCAAGGGAAACAAAAGCAAAAATGAACTACTGGAATCTCATCAAGATAAAAAGCTTCTGCACAGCAAAGGAAACAATCAACAACAATCCTAAAAGGCAACCAACAGAATAGAAGATATTTGAAATGACATATCCAAAATCTATAAAGAACTTACCAAACTCAACACCCAAAATACAAACAATCCAGTGAAGAAATGGGCAAAAGACACGAATAGACACTTTTCCAAAGACATCAAGATGGCTAACAGACATATGAAAAGATGCTCTACATCACTCATCATCAGGGAAATACAAATCAAAACCACAATGATGCCACCTCACACCCGTCAGAATGGCTAACATTAACAACTCAGGAAAACAACAGAAGTTGGTAAGGATATGGAGAAAGGCGAACACTTTTGCACTGTTGGTGGGAATGCAAACTGGTACAGCCAGTCTGGAAAACAGTATGGAGGTTCCTCAACAAATTAAAAAGAGATACCCTACAACCCAGCAATTACACTACTAGGTATTTATCCAAAGAATACAAAACTGCTGATTTGAAGGTGTACATGCACCCCAATGTTCAGCACTATCAACAATAGCCAAATTATGGAAAGAGCCCAAATGTCCATCAACCAATGAATGGATAAAGATGTGGTGTATCTATATACAATGGAATATTATTAGGCTATAAAAAAGAATGAAATCTTGCCACTTGCAACAACGTGGGTGGAAGTCAGTCAGAGAAAGATAAATACCATATGATTTCACTCATATGTGGAATTTAAGCAGCAAAATAGGCTGGAGTGCCTGGGCAGCTCAGTCGGTTGAGCGTCCAACTTTGGTTCAGGTCATGATCTCACGGTTCATGGGTTTGACCCCTGCCTCGGGCTCTGTGTTGACAGCTCAGAGCCTGGAGCCTGCTTCAGATTCTGTGTCTCCCTCTCTCTCTGCTCCTCCCCCACTCACTCTCTGTCTCTCAAAAATGAATAAACGTTAAAAAAATTTTTTTTAATTAAGAAACAAAAGGGGCGCCTGGGTGGCTCAGTCAGTTAAGGGTCCAACTTAAGCTCAGGTCATGATCTGGCAGTTTCCAAGTTCAAGCCCTGCATGATGCTCTCTTGCTCTCTGCTGTCAGCAGAGCTGCTTCTGATCCTCTACCACCCTTTCTCTCTGCCCCTCCCTAACTTGTACAGCCCACACACACAAAATAAATACATTAAAAAAAAAGAGAGAGGGAGACAAACCATAAGAGACTCTTAAATACAGAGAACAAACTGAGGGTTGTTGGAGGGGAGGTGGGTAGGGGGGTGGGCTAAATAGGTGATGAGCATTAAGAAGGGCACTTGCTGGGATGAGCACAGGGTGTTATTCGTAAGTGATGAATCACTAAATTCTGCTCCTGAAACCATTATTACACTATATGTTAACTAACTTGGATTTAAATAAAATTCAAAAAATAAATTCTGTGATTGAAGTAGAAGAAAAAAATAATAAAATAGGTCTTAAAACAATTCATATAAGTGGAGCACAGGGATTTTTAGGACAGTGAAATGATTCTGTATGATAGTGTAGTAGTGGATATATGACATTATGCATTTGTCAAAGCCCATGGAATTGTACAACAGAAACAGTGAACTCTAACATAAACTCTGGACTTTGGCTAGTAATAACGTACCAATACTAGTCAATTAATTGCAACGAATGTAACACATTAATGCAGGGTGTTAACAAGTGGAACCTGGGCTGTGGGGAGGGATGAGAAAATATAAGGGAACCCTGCACTTTCTGTGCCATTTTTCTGTAAACCTAAACTGTTGTAAAAAAGACAGCTAATCTTTAAAAATAGCTCGTATCCTATGGATAAAAAAGAAATAAAGAATATCTCCGTACGCTGTAGTGCAATTCACCACAAAAAAACTGTATCCCATTCTGTTTAAAGGGATTTAATTAATAAATACGTTAATACCCAAACAAGTTCCTGATGCTAGGACAAGGCAGAACTTTGATAATCGTCTAGACCACATCCCAAGTCAGGATACTGAAGCCCTGAGAAACCGATCAGGATCAAAGTTGTTCCGTGGAAGTACTGAACTCCAAACTCCGTTTTCAAAATCCATGCGGAAGCGCTCCTTCGAGAACGCTACATGCCCTATCTTTCCCAAAGGAGATAATATAGTGGCAATAACTTGTAAAAATTCCAACACAGACGCAAGATGTAGGACGGCAGAATTGAGTAAAGGAGCCACCTGTGGGCCTGTTGGGCTCCGTTGAATACCCTACTTCATTTAGTTCTCCTCGGGCTGTTCTTACTTGCAAAGATAGAGGTCCCAAAGGTCTCCTAGTTCTCAGCAGGGCAGGTTCCCGGGTAGCAACAGATGTGCCCCGGCCCGCTCTCCCTTCCTCCCGGGGGAAGCTAGGCAGGGCCGAGAAGAGACTGAGGTCCGAGCTCCTCAGGCGGCCCCTGCCCAAGTCCGGCGCTTCTCTTCAGTCGCAGCCCTCCAGACGTCCCCGCGCCGGACCTCAGTTTCCCCGACGCCCCACAAGCTCACTGGAAGACGTTTAGCTACGGACGCTAACCTCCAGGTTTCTTCAAAGTTCTTTTTTGGCGCGTCTTTGACGCAACTTCCGTCCAAGGTGAGGCGTGACCGGAGGGGCGGAAAGGAGTGCAGCCAATCAAGGAGTTCGGCCAGACGGAAGCCGTGAGGCTCCTGGAAGCTGCCCAGAGGTTCCCACCGGAAAGCGGAAGCGGCGCGCAGCACGTGGGGGAGGTGCCGGTGCTAGGGTTCTGCGTCCACTTGGTTTGTGGTTGTGAGGCTGGCGGCAGCCACGGCAGAGGACGAAGGGCGGGGCGCGGGGAGCAGGAGAGACGCTGCGGAGCGGGGAGACCGGCTGAGCGCCATGGAGGACTCGGGAGAGTCTCCGGGCCCACAGCCACCGCATCCCGAGGACCACCGCATCCGCGACGGCGACTTCGTGGTGCTGAAACGGGAAGATGTGTTCAAAGCAGTACAAGTCCAGCGGAGAAAGTAAGTCAGGTCGCTGGCCTTAGGGAGCCCCGTCCCCATTTTCTAGATTCCCCCTTCCTCCAGGTCTTCCCACAGACCCCCTCCCACCAGGGTCCAGTTCTTGGCTCTGTGGATCCCCAGCCTGCTTTCTCATTTTCTCCTCTTGGTCTTCCCACAGAAGCCTTTTCCCCCAACATCCCATTCTCGTGTCCCTTCTGTCTTCCTGTAGACTTCGCCTTCCAAGGTTTCAAACCTGGTCTTCTGCCTTCAACATCCCTCTTGGTCTTTCCACAAGGTTTCTTTTCTCATACTTGGCTTTCGGGTGCTCAAGTGCCCTCTTACTTCCTTGCTCTTACCCTTCCCTCTGTCCTGGGGTTGTTTTCCTAGGTTCTTGAGATGTTTTCTCCTGTTACCTCACAGAACCCACCAACCATTCTCTCCTATCCTTGCCTCTCGGGGTCCTCCGCTCCCCTGCCTTTTTCCCATAAACTATCCTTTCTTCCTACTCCCTCAGCCAGGTGAGTCCCACAAAAATGAAACCTCTCCAACCTTATCTAGCCTTTGGGCTCTTTTCTGTATCCAAACTGAAATAATTGTTTACACATAATAACGTTGGAAAACAACTTCCCATAGCATGTAGGATCGCCCTAGGATTCCCTCACTTTACCCAAAGGGATGGGAGGAGGTCTAGGAAAGTTAAATTACCCAAAAGCAGTTTGTTCGAGGTCTCAAACTTGAAATCAGGCTTGATTTGTGAACCTGCTGATTAGCTATAACTCTGTTTTAATATTAAGAGAAGTGGGAATTTTTGGTAACTTCTTGGCAGTAGGGGTGAGGTTATTAAATCCCAGTAACTTACTAATGCTGAAAATGTATTGAGTTGTTTCTGTTGATTATCTGGAAAGTACAACCAAGCTTTCTTTTGAGTCTGGTTATTATAGTACTTTAGACAATGAAATAAGTTGAGTTCAGTGTCAGGAGAACAGCTTTCTGCAGACCACAGGCTAGGTGCTCTGAGATTTGAAGTTTCTAAGTGCTTCCTTCAGATAAATTATTTTATTCTTGTGTGAACCAAACTGTTGACTGATATTTAAAGTGAAACAGGTGTCATTAGAAAATAGTCAAGTAACAGCCCCTAAAGCACCATGCTGGTGACAATCAAGTTTTATTTCACAAGAACCAGTTTAGTAAAGAAAAAGACATGCTGGGGGGAGTTCTTTTAGTCCAGAAATATAATATCTGCACCATTTTCTCTAGAATTTCTGATTAGAAATGTCTGCTGGTCTTCCAAGTATATGCTTTTTGGAAAGAGCCAGTACTAATTAAATTTTTTAATTGAAGTATAATAGTGCAGTAAAGTCCTTAGGTTATGCTTGATGAATGATACCAATGTTTACACAACTGTATGATGACCATGCAGGTGAAATTTTGTTTTTTCCTTCTTTTCTTTCTTATTTGCCCTTTCCTCAAGTTGTTTACTTTTAAAAGTGGATATTTGAGTGTGGTTGTTAATAATGTGCTCTTTTAGACAGCTTTTTCATTACCAACAAGGCAGACAGTAGCATCTTTATTTCTAAAAAGTACTCTGTAGGTACTCTAGACATACTTGTTTGGAAGCACTTTTCATCACTTTTCTTGGCAGAAGCCATTGCATTAGTTTCCATTTGATTTAGTAAATGATGCTTTGAGCTCATCTACATACCAGGTCAGACTCTCCTGTCACTCTTCTTTGGGTCTGCACACATCTGGTTGGGCAGAAGCAATCCTGGCTCACTGAAGAGGCTGCACATCCCACTCTTTCTCAACGAAGATATGGCATCACATTCGTCTGACTGGGCCTCACTTTCCTGACTAGGGCTGTGACCTCTTGTCATGCCATTCAGTTTGAGTGACACACCTTTCTTTGCATATCAGACCCCCAGCCAGAAAGGTAACCCCAAACCATCTCAGACTCAGTGTTTCATTAGCACTGGGGTGCTCAAGGGATGAGAGTGTGGGCTGCACATCTGGGCTGAGCAGAGTTTCAATTTCTCTGATGGGATTTATGTCAGCAAATATTTTCAGAGTCTGTTATGTTCTGTTATATTTTAGAAACTGGGCACCCAGGAAAGATTAAGAATTGACCCTATCTGGATCACTTAGGATCTCTCAGGAATTCACTCAGATGGTTCAAGGGAAGAGATTTAATGAAGATGTGACATATACACACACAGTGGTGTGGAAAGGTTTAGAGAACCAACAGGATGGTGATGCACATAGACTCTAGAAAATTTTGGCAAGGGAGCTTGGGTGATGTGGTCTGTGTATTCTGTCATAGACTCCTGGGGCACAGAAAAAGGAAGAGAAGGTGTGGCATGGGGCACAGACAGAATTAACCAGTACATGTCTTCCAGGATTCAGAGTTCTGTGGACATTGGCCATGTCCTAAAACTAGGCAGGGCTTCCTGAGATCCCTTGGTCTTTTCTGGGGCAGACTGTATGGTATAGTGGAAGGTACCAGGCTTTGGTGTAGGCAGATCGGAATTTTAATCCTTGCTCCCTCTTTGTAACTGTGAATCTTGGACAAGATACTTTTCCTAAGCTTTAGATTGCTCATCTGGAAGGAGCTATGTCCCAGGATTACTATGAGAATTAAAAAGCATGAAACACATTGGCATGTACTGCCCAGCCACTTGTCAACACTCAGCGGATGTTAGTTTTCTTTCTTTCTTTCTTTCTTTCTTCCTTTCTTTTCTTTCTTTCTTTCTTTCTTCCTTCCTTCCTTCCTTCCTTCCTTCCTTCCTTCCTTTTTGAAGAAAAAAAGGTTTTTTGTTTTTGTGGGATTTTCCTTTTAAATGGTAATAAGATAAAAATCCAGATAATGGGGAAAGCTGAAGTTGCTTGATCCTCAGTACAGCATTATCAGCGTTAGGCACATTTCCAAATGTATGGATTGTCAGTAATGTTTATTTGTGAATATAATTTGCTTTTACTAGATATTTATTTGTTTTTTTAGTAGGCTCCATACCCATTGGGGGACTTGAACTCATGACCCCAAGATCAAGAGTCACATGCTCTACTGACTGAGCCAATGAGGCACCCCTGCTTTTACTAGATAGTTTTTAAAGAAAATAGCCAGTTAGCCCAGGGAATTTGTTAAATCCCTGCCATCTCCATGATTGTTTGGGGGTGTCACAGTGTGTGTTCAGTGGCCAGGCAATCTTGGTGGCCCTTTATTTAGGAAATACACAAAGCTGTGAGTTAGGACATCCCGTCAGTGCAAATTGGAGTCAGACTAATGCCTCAGAAGAGGAAAGTGTTCTGTCCTTGTTTCTCATTGCAAATTCACTGTTTTCGTGGCTCCTTATTAATTTTGTCTCTGCCCCAATCCAGTTATCTCTAGTTCATTTGTCAGTTCATGTTCAGAGATAATCTTCAGAGATCATTCTTTGTGGAGACCAGTTTTGAAATCAATTTGACTAAGCATATATTTCTATACTGGATGCAAATAAGATACAGCTAATTGTGTTTTCTTCCCCAGAAAAGTAACTTTTGAAAAGCAGTGGTTCTATCTGGATAACATCATTGGCCATAGTTATGGAACCACATTTGAAGTGACCAATGGAGGAAGTCTTCAGCCTAAGATGAAGAAGGAAGAGCCTACTTCAGGTGCACTACTTTGGTATATGAAATAGGTGCTCTTGAGCTGACTGTTCAGAAACCTGTCAACCCCAATGCTAAAATGCTAACCCAAGCTATCTCCAAAGAAATTTAAACTCATAATCTAAGAACTGTAGCTTGCTGGAATGAACCAAGGTCTGCCTTTGACTTTGAGATACCTGGATTCTGGCTCCAGCCCATCATTAACTGGCTCTCTGGCCTTAGACCAAAGTTTTAATCCCAAGAATCCTTGCTACTTCAGTGTAAGAAGAGGTAGAGAGCCCTTTCAGTGCCCACAAGTTCAATAACAGCTGGAGGCAGTTAGCATGTAGGGTAGAGGTTGAGAGTCTGGCTTCACATTTAACTGACCAGGTTTAAGTTTGTTTCATCACTTGCCTTGTCACCTTAGGCAAATTACTTGGTTTCTCTAGGTCTTAGAGCTTCATCTGTAAAATGGAGCCATAAATAAATTTAATGCCTAAGCTGTTGCCGGTGTTCAGTCATATAATACATGGGAAGTTCCTAACAGTGCCTTGACTGTAGCAAAGACCCATACATTTAGCAGTTATTGTTAATTAAAATTAAGTACTTCAATATTTATTAAAATAAATGTACTTAAAATATTTTATTAATTAAAATAATTTTTTAAATCAAATAACTAAAATACTATTAAAATTTTTGTTCAAACCAATTAATTAAATGTTTTTCAATTAGCATCCATATTTTTATTGAGAACCGAATATGTTCCAGGCATGATTAGGCACTGTGATTGTAACAGTTTACGAGATAAACCATCTCATAAAATGTACTTAGCAGTGGGGAATACCAAAAGTAAGTATATAAGCAAATAACATACTTGTAGATGGTGGTATGTGCTATGAAGACCATAAAACAGGGAGGTGTACTGGAGGCTAATTGGGTGAGACTTGGCTGAGATAATGAGTTCAGTGCTGAGTGATGGGAAGGACCTAGGCAGACGGCTACCCAGAGATTGTCATAAAAGCACTCCAAGTGGAGGGGGCAGCACGTGCCAGAGCCCTGCAGTGAGCCTGTGCTTGGTGTGTTTAAGGAACAGAAAGATGGCAGAGTGGCTAAAGTACAGGGGCCAGAGCATATACAACCTTGCAGGTCATCTTTGGAATATATTCTAGTTGTAGGAAGCCACTGTTTTGTGCATGGGAGGATTAGATGAGCCAGTTTGCATTTTATAAAGAGAACTTTGGTGTCTGGGTGGATTGTAAAGGAGCAAGAGTGGGAGGGAGCAAGAATATGAGTTAGAGACCGGAGCAGTCATGGCAAGAAAAGGTAGTGGGTGGGGTGGAGGCAGTAGAATTAGAAGGCCAAATTTCAATGACTGATGGGCTGGATGTGGACATGAACTTAGAAGAAGAAAGATTTTAACTAATTTCAAATCATAAATGTCATAAAGCCATTTCCTTCCTTAGAGACCAAAGAAGCGGGCACTGATAATCGAAATATAATTGATGATGGGAAATCTCAGAAACTTACTCAAGATGACATAAAAGCTTTGAAAGACAAGGGCATTAAAGGAGAGGTAATATTCAAAAGATGTCGTGTTTTGTTTTTGTATGGTATTGAGGAAATTATTTGGTTTTTAAAAGCAGGATTTACCTAAGATGAAATGTAAGAATAGTCTTTCTCTTAAAAATAGTTTGAATGTCCATGCAATTCAGTATATCAAAGATTTCATTTCTTTTATGCAGGAATGTAAGTGAGTGACATCACTGATATTATTAGCAAAAGATAATTTAATAACTTAGTACGTATGAGAGCTTAACTTGTTCATTTTCAGTAATGTTTTCAGCCAGTATCTTCAGGAATGACTGTTTGCTTTACATCCCTTCTCCCTTTATTGTGTATCTCTGGTTTTTGTTTTTTTTTTACCCTGTTTTAAGTGACGTTACAAAGTACTTGTATTTTAATACAAGTTCTAGGTAGAGTAAAAAATGCAGTTTATTCATTTGGACTTGTGTGGAAAGGAGACGAAAATAAGATCTTTGTATACATTCTAGGGTAAGAAACTTTTGAAGTTATCGTTTCAGTGGAAATAAAGTTTCAGGAAATCTGCTTGCTCCTTTTCTTATAGGAAATAGTTCAGCAGTTAATTGAAAATAGTACAACATTCCGAGACAAGACAGAATTCGCTCAAGATAAATATATAAAAAAGAAGAAGAAGAAGTAAGTGGTTTTTGTTTGAAAAGGATGAAAGTATTAAATCTTTATAGATTTATAAAATATATGTTATTAAAAATAAAATACTTTTAAGCCAGTTTTTATAAACTGATGTCCTCTTTTTTCTTCCCCCAGGTATGAAGCCATCATTACTGTTGTGAAGCCATCCACCCGCATTCTTTCAATTATGTATTATGCACGAGAACCTGGAAAAATTAAGTACGCTTTGTTTCCTTTCAAAAGTATAATTGGGGGAAAATATATCTTTAAGGAAAGTCATGATTTTAAGTAAAATGAAAAACTTGCTCACCTGCATAAAGTGTCCTCCTACCTCATGAATTGTAAGTTCTTTTTACTGCTGCCTCTAAAGCAATCTATAATCTTATCAACATAATTTTTATGAAACAAACAAAACTTGAGAAATGATGATTAAGATAGCTGGCTCTGTTTAGTAAAAATAAATGAATCATTCTTTTTTCCCTTAGCCATATGAGATACGATACCCTAGCCCAGATGTTGACATTGGGAAATATCCGTGCTGGCAATAAAATGATTGTAATGGAAACGTGTGCAGGCTTGGTGCTGGGTGCAATGATGGAACGAATGGGAGGTAAGATTTAACATTTCCAGGCTCATTAAAGCACCTCCATGACATAAGGAGAAGAGCCTAAAAACTCACAGTGCACAGAAAGTGAGGCTAAGTTACTGCAAGATTAATGAAATGGTTTGGATGGGCCCGCATAGCTCCAGTCCTTGGGACCTTCCTTCAGAGTCCACATCTACCAGCAAGTGCTTTGTTGGTGCCCCTGGATGGCAATTGCCCTTTCCAGCTTCAGCATCAGTGGGATGATTGTGAAGCCTTTGTCTGACTTGGACCTTCATGACGGTGATTTCAGTAAATTCTTGGATAGCTGGTGCTCATTTTATTGGCCTGAATTGAGGGGATTGGATGGATGAGAAGAATACTGGGGGTATACTTTGTCCTGGAGGAACACAACACAGCCTGGTTTGCCTCTCCTCTCTCCAACCCTGTAGAAGATATGAACTTTTAACTGCCCTGATTGAGGATTGGAGTGGGGGAAAGCTGAGAGCCAATCAATCACCCATCATGTGACATCCAGATTTGCACGATCACAGGGTTTTACCATAGTGTCGAGTGGGGGTAAGCTTTCAGACCACCTGTTCAAGTTGGGGCTCCTGGGTGGCTCAGTTGGCTAAGCATCCAACTCTTGATTTTGGCACAAGTTATGATCTCATGATTTGTGAGGTCAAGCGCCACATCAGGTTCTGCTTGGGATTCTCTCCCTTCTCTCTCTCTGCCCCTCACCACTCATGCGCACCTACTCTTTCTCGCAAAACAAATAAACATTAAAAAAAAAAAAAAAAAGACTTCTTGTTCCCGTGTTTTGCAGTTGTAGTTCCTTCACAGATATTTATAGACTGAACAGACCCCAGAGGATACTCATCATCCTGCAGCGTCTGAGCAGAGTGGAGACCTTTTGTCTTCTTACTGGGCGGACCTTGAGGGTTTGCACAGTCTAGAATCACCTCCGTTGAGCAGATGTTTGTTTGCTTTTTTTTTTGTTTTTTTTTTTGTTTTTTTAAATCTAGGCTTTGGTTCCATTATTCAGCTGTACCCTGGAGGTGGACCTGTTCGGGCAGCAACAGCATGTTTTGGATTTCCCAAATCTTTCCTCAGTGGTCTTTATGAATTCCCACTCAACAAAGTGGACAGTCTCCTAAATGGCACATTTTCTGCAGAGATGTTATCTTCAGAGCCTAAAGACAGTGCTTCAGTTGAAGAAAGTAATGGCACCCTGGAGGAAAAACAGACTTCAGAACAAGAGAATGAAGACAGCGTGGCAGAAGCCCCAGAGAGCCATCATCCACAGGAACAAGAAACAATGGAAATTGTCTCTCAAGATCCTAAAGAGCCTAAAGAGAGAGGAAGCAAAAAAGATTATGTAAGAGTATTAAGAGTCCCCACTACCTTCATAAAATTCCCTTCAGTTTCAGTTAACTTCATTTAAGCACTGAGATTTGGCTTGGCTTTGGAGCATCAGTGCCCAAGATAATAAATATCAGAACAGATGGAGAAAGCATGTGTGTGGGTGTACACATGTGTGTGGTGTGATCTTTGAGATGGAACTTTAGGATACAGAAGCATTGTATACCAGGTGCCTTAATTAAGGTTTTATAACATATGGATTTATGTGTTTTCAACTTTGTTACAAATGACCTTTTGTTGCTTTAGTCCAAGTTGATAAATACTGTTGAAACGTTCTGACAGACCAGCGGTTCCATAAACCTGACTGTATGACCTCAGTACATTAGTTTCTTCTTTTTCTTCTTGAAGATTCAGGAAAAGCAGAGGAGACAAGAAGAGCAAAGGAAAAGACATTTAGAGGCTGCTGCTCTGCTGAGTGAAAGAAATGCAGATGGGTGCGTTGATGAAGGAATGCAGATATCTGGGTGCTCATGGGGTCTGCTTCAAACATTAAAATTCTCCATCTGCTTGTCTGCTTTGATGATAGTGGGAGCAGAGATGATGATTCTGTCTTGGGTTTTTAAAGAAAGGAGGCTGCATCTGGTGGAGGTGGGAAATTGTGCTGGTTTTAGAGTAAGTTTGGAATTTCTCCGATGACCGTGTATCAGATGGGTCTGTGTAGTCCTGCTGTATGCAGGTGGTGGACCGTTCAACCTGGTGTGAGACTGGCTGCTGGTAAGGGCTAGGGGAAACCTGACAGGAGTCGTAGATTCAGATATCCACAAAGCCAGTAAGTACAGTGTTGGATTTGTTCCCAGATTTTTTTTTCTTTTTACCTTTGTATTTGATTTCTTTAAACATACACATAATTGTACATAAATGAACACAGTTTATTTCACATGCAGTCTTTTTTCCTTCTTTTTACTTATCAAGAATGTCATTAAATGCTGCTTAGTGTTGCCGAGCACCAAAAGAGCTTTTTTGTTTGTTTTTTTATGTTTATTTTTGAGGGGGGGAGAACGAGCAGGGGAAGGGCATAGAGGGAGGGGGACAGAAGATCCGAAGTGGGCTCTGCACTGAAAGCAGAGAGCCTGATGTGGGGCTTGAACTCACGAACCACGATATCATGACCTCAGTTGAAGTCAGATGCTTAACCGACTGAGCCACCCAGGTGCCTCCAAAAGAGCTTTTAATTCATTTTGTGTTTCTGAGAGAATAATAGCTCACGATTTTATTTTTTCTTGAATTTGTAGAATGTTGTATTTAAAACTCTTCCTTGTGAGTCATGGCAAATAAATGATCATTTTAAAGACATTTGAAAATCTGCGCTCTGCCTTGCTGAGTAGAGAAATAATTTGTCTAATGTTTTCCTTACAGTTTAATTGTAGCTAGTCGTTTCCATCCCACTCCACTCCTGCTGTCTTTGCTGGATTTCGTGGCCCCATCAAGGCCATTCGTGGTCTACTGTCAGTATAAAGAGGTAATACTAAAATGGAACGGATGGGAGTTCTTGCATCTGCATGTTAATACTCAAATCTCAGCCTTCAAAGTAATTCTCCACTCTTTTTATGCCTTTAGCCTCTGTTGGAATGCTACACAAAACTGCGGGAAAGAGGAGGGGTCATCAACCTCAGGCTGTCTGAAACCTGGCTCAGGAATTACCAGGTACGTGTTCTTACACCCAGTTCCAGGGAGCCACTCTCCTGAGTCGCTGGCTCTTTGCAGCAGTGCCAGAAGTTGTTAAATAGAGATACCCCTATTCCTGTCTACAGAGATGAAAGAGTCTGTTGCCTGTAACTCAGAGAAAGTGCCTTGGCTTTTCCTGACCCCTTTTTCTCCTTTCATGTTTGGGTCTATTACTCTGTAATTCCAGTCCAGAGACATTTAAAATGCAAACCATTGTGATTCATGTTTCTTCAAGGCCTCGAGATCACTGTGGGGGGGAATAACTGATAATAGCAAAATCCCTAGGCCAACAAGAAAGTGACTGTCCCTGCCGGGATATCTTTGCGGCAGGTTTTCAGGATTTACTGGCAGGTTCCATGTCAGTTCAGGTCCTCTGGAAGCCATTTGCTAAGATGGAATTAGCAGTGGAAAGGATTTATTGGAGAAAATGCCTTTGAAAGATGAGAGAGAAGCAGGATTAGATGGGGAAGCCCTCAGGCCATGGAGGAGGCCTGTGGGAGGGGGGACAAAGGAAGATGAGGAGGAAGAGCCTACAGTGCTATCCTCAGAAAGTCTCAGCCAGCATAATGGGGAACCCCAGAGCAAAGAATGCCCATTAAAGGAACACTGTGTTGAGCAGAAATGTCACGGTCCTTGTACCCATGCTCAGTAATGGACTTGGAGTGGCCCATGGCCTCCCTGGCTGGGAATGCTGCAGAGGATCCCAAAGGTGCAGCAGCTAAAGGCTTTCTGCTACCTGAACTCCTCACAGCCTGTTCCCTCTGGAAGAAAGATCTGAGGGAGCACCTCCATGGCCACCACAGGCACTGCCCTTCTGCTTGGACATGGTACTACCTAATCCAGGATACTCAAAGCCCTGAGCAGACCCTGCCCTTCGTGGCAGTCATCTTATTGAGCTATGGTAACGTCAGAGAAGACATCTTGTCAGAGTAAACAAGGTATCGGGGCAGGGAAGCTCTGGATATATGTCCAGTAGCTACTTCTCTGTGGACCGAAACTCCACTGTTGGCCACAAAGCATCCTGGAGCCAATAGGAAGAAAGCTATACACAGGCCCAGGGGTACTACAACAACCATTTGCTCATTTGCCGCCAAAAACTTGCCTCAGGTTTGAGAGCAGCAGCTCCAGCTTTATTTTTCAAAACAAAATCACTTAAACCAATTTCTGCACTTTTATCTGCACTGTTATGTGAAGGAAGGAGCTCTTTAGGACTTGATTTGATTAAATCTTCCAAGAGAATCTGTCGTTTAAACTATGATTTCCGGCGTGCGTATGTGCTTTATCTGCTTAGGAAAACATGAATGTCTTTCTGTCTTGATTAGGTTTTGCCAGATCGAAGTCATCCCAAACTACTGATGAGCGGAGGTGGGGGGTACCTTCTCTCAGGCTTCACTGTTGCCATGGATAACCTTAAAGCAGACCCCAGTCTCAAATCCAACGCAAGCACTTTAGAATTACACAAGACTGAAGAGCCAGCAGCTAAAAAACGGAAATGCCCAGAGTCTGACTCTTAACCTTTTAAAAATTGCTCTGATTTTTGTCCTCAGGCACTATACAGTTAGTAATTACACTTTAAATGCTATTACTAATTGTTTTCTCATATTCAAAAGTAAGAACATGTCCATACACCTGTTCCTGGAAAGGACGAGTAAGCCTTTTGTCCACCTCTGGCACAGATAAATTTGGTCTGTCAAAACCTGGAGCCAAAATACCCAAGACTGGGATGTATGCAATGGACTGGTATATATGGCCAATCCTGTTTATTTCACAAAAATCCTCTACGTACATTTGGTACTCTGTGCAAATATCCTGAGAATTTAGACATCCTAAAAATATATTTATACAAGACTTTGTTTATGTGTTAAGCTAAGTGGAATAACACAACATAACGAAACTTAGGTACTGAAGGAAGGAATTTGTGGAAGAAATTTCTTGTGTTCATTCTTCTCTCTTTAACCTAAGCAATATGGATGTGTGAGTGTCTGAGATTTACAGTACCAAAAATGTCCTCCCTGTTTCCTCCAGCAGAATAAACTTTTTTAAAATGCTAGATTTTTAAATTTTAATAGTTGATAACTTAGGAAAGTTCTGAGTATTTATTTTACTGCTTTTTTCATCAACACAGAGGTGTAGTAGGGTACTTCTTTGGGTTAATTTGCCAATCCCCTCCTTCTTTGTTCGAAATGAAGGGACTAGAATTTTTGTGTACTATTCAATTAAAGGAAACAACAAAAGTGGGTTTTTTTCGCTACCCAGACACTTATGGAGAGATATATAAATATATGTATATATATGTACACACACATACATATGTATATGGTTGTTGGTATATACGCATATATATATTTATATATACACAAATACACGGAGACAGAGAGAATGCACTATCTATATGAACTGTGACAAAGTTTAGTGCAGAGCTTAGACCAGTTCTCATTGCATTAGTGTCACTCCTTGTCAATTGTATTTTGAAGTGCCTTTTTTGGTGATTATTAATGCTGGTTTGTTGAGCTCTGGCATGATTAGGTGGTTAGCCTTTCTAAGCTCTGAAAACATATAATCAAATTATTTGGTCATCTGTAGCCAAGGAAAGTGTTTAGAATGAGCCACAGCTCTTGTCTTGCTTACTAAACATGCTCATACTGTGTATTGTTCACATCATTATAGCACAGATGCTGATTATCCAGCAAAGAGCATCTCGGAAAAAAGAAATTACATTTTCCTAATAGCATGTACTGTTCTGATAACGGTCAATGTGATTACCAACAAGTACAGTTTTGATTCCTTTTTATTAAAACAGTTCCTTTTAAAGAATAAAAGTGTTTCCTACTACGATTCGTCTGATTTACATTAATGATGCAGTCAGTGACACCACATTCACTGGCTTTCAGCTGATTGTGACATGATCTGTATAAGAAAATGTGCCCATATTAACACTTCACTGAACATGTCCTTGCAGTCATCACCCACATACAACCAGTCAAGTTTTGTCAAGGAGAACACGTGTACGGACTCGATTCTGTAGTGGCTCTCCACTGGTCATTGTCATTAGAATCCTCCCATACTTGCAGTTCATCCAGTTTTCAAGTCCCATTGCATTCCATTCATTCTGGAAGTCTACACTATCAAGGCCCTGTGTGCCCATGTAGCTGCCCTGGAGTTTCTTGTGAACTCCTCTACCAGCAGTAAAAGTTAACCTTGACCAAGTGTTATTTTCTTTCTTTTTCGTATAATTTACTTCATCTTTGGGAACTCATGCTTAATTCCATAACTTGAAAACTTAGTGTGCACCAGAATTCCCTGGAAGGCTTATTAAACACAGATTGTTCAGCACCTCAAAGTTTCTGATTCAGTAAGTCTGCGGTAGGGCAGAAAATTTGCATTTCTAAGGAGTTTCCAGGTGATGGCTGGCACTGCTGACCCAGGGACCACTGCTTGAGCAACACTCCTGTGTGTGCACCCACACCAAGAGCCGGCCAAAATACATGATGCTTTTGTCTTGTATGTAAAGTGGACATCCACTTTTGGAGCAGATGAGTGGATAATTCTATGACTTCTGGACATGTAGCCACCAAGAGTTATGTGAAATAACACTTCAATGAATGGCAGTCAAAAAATAAAGACAAAAAACAATATGTAATGTCCATCTTATTTCTTCTTGGATTAGGATACTTGGAAATAAACAGTGGTGCCAATGAGATGATTTTTTAGCTTAGAGGTGTGAAGCAGATCTGCGCCGACCCCCCCCATTATTTCTTTAAATAACTTTTCTGCCACTTTCTCTCTTTCCTTCTGGGACCCCCTGTAATGCGTGTATTTGTCCACAACTTCCTTAAGCTAACTTTACTCTTTTTCATTTAAAAAAATTTTTGTATCTGATTGGATGAATTCCACTGCCCACTCTTTGAATTCATTGATCCTTTCTTCTCTTTGACCTATCTGCTTTTGAACCCTTATATTGACTTTTTTAGTTCACTGTTGTTATTATATGAGTGCCTTGTGGTACTTATATTTTCTCTTTGTTGAAATTCTCACTTTGATCATGAATTGTTCTCCTGACCATGGTGAGCATCTTTATGATCATAATTTGAACATTCTGTCAGATAAATCACTTACCTCCATTTCATTAAGATCTGTTTCTGCAAACTGAGGGCTGATGGGGGTGGAGGAGAGGGGAAGGGGGGTGACGGGCATGGAGGAGGGCACTTGTTGGGATGAACACTGGGTGTTCTATGGAAACCAACTAATAAACTATAAAAGAAAAAAAAGTTCTGTTTCTGGAAATCTAGCTTGTTTTGTTTGAAACATATTCCTCTATTTATTTCACTCTGTATGTTGATGCTTGCATATTAGTTATGACAGCAACCTCTCCTAGTCTTGACAGGTTGGTCTTGTGTAGGAGGTAAACCTTATTAGCCAGCTTAGTCTGAGCCCCTGGTTGTCTCTCTTCGTGATTGCCTAAGCCACCATCTTTGTTCTTAGTGGTCCCTGGTAATTGAGGGTGTGCCAAGACCCATCAGTATCCCAAAGGGGAGAATCATCAGCACCTAGATGCAGGCTGGTTAGCCACTGCTAATGAGCAGGTCCTCAGGGATTGTATGTGGTTAAGGCCCTTCCAGAGAGAAATTGGGAGATGGGCATGTTTGCCTTCTTCCTCTATGCTGACCCCTGTTGAATAGCTGCAGGGGTGTGTTCCTGAATCTGTTTAAAACCTGATTCTTTGCTATTGTGCTGTGAGAGTCATGAATGCAAATCCCATTGGCTATTAGAAATGATCCAGGGTCCCTCAGGTGGCATCCACAAAAGCTGGAGTGCCAAACACATGTAAAAGCTCCTTTCATCCAGGTACTTGCTGGTGGTCTGATTTTATCATTGGAGTGAACCAGAGGGAAAAAGTAAGGGAAGTGCCCATTGGCTCC
Organism: Cryptoprocta ferox; assembly: GCA_028646485.1. Classification (NCBI taxonomy): domain Eukaryota; kingdom Metazoa; phylum Chordata; class Mammalia; order Carnivora; family Eupleridae; genus Cryptoprocta; species Cryptoprocta ferox. The sequence goes on along the minus strand of CM053576.1, from coordinate 30,401,797 downwards.
CCGGACCTCTTGGGAAGATTGCAGCTGGTTTCTCAATGTGTGCTAAATCAGAAACTGGACCCTCAGGCATCAGCTTGTAAAGTGTGCAGTCATATCCCTCAAGGAAAGACTGCGAGATGAGTGAGCATTTTTGCTCTACACTGAGCCAAGTGCTCTTGTGACTTTGTGAACTTCTTTGCTACAGTCATATAGGTCTCATGGACCCAAGCCCTATTGGCTTTCATAAGTAAGTGTTTGGGTGGGGATCCATTCCTTGAATGGGAGTCTTAAAAGTTGGGGTGCTAGATGTGTTGCCCAAATCCATCACTCAGGAGAAGCTGGGAGTTAGAGTTGGGGGTTCTCTTCAAATTGACTGTCACTGCCCAGGGTAGAGAGTGTCTCAGCCTTTCCTACTTGTTTTGATGGGCGTATTTTTTCATTCCCCTGATGTGTAGGAGTCAGTCATGTAGTTTCTGAGTTTCGTTTTTGTTTGTTTTTGTTTTTCGGTTTATTTTGAGATAAGAAAGAGCATGAGGGTGGGAGGGGCAGAGAGAACAGGAAAGAGAGAATCCCAAGTAGGCTCTGCATGCTTGTCAGCACAGAGCCTGATGCAGAACTCAGTTTCACAAACCATGTGATCATGACCTGAGCCAAAATCAAGAGTTAGAGGCTTAACCAACTAAGCCACCCAAGTGTCCCTAGTTCCTAGTTTCTATCAAAGGGAATCACACTGTGTAGCTGTATATTTCGTGTATCCATGGGAGGAGGGAAGTCCAGGACCCTCCTATGCTGCCATTTTGGTCCTCTCTTATATGAAGTAAATCTTAATAGGCAGTCATTCATTCATTAGTTGTATATGGAAAAGCCAAAAATACATTCTTCGTTAATAGGTGCAAAATTTGGGGGAGAACTGTGTGTTTTCATCTTGTTTTAAAACATTGTAAATATTGCAAGAGCAATGCTAAAAAAAACAAGAACAAAAACTTGTTCTAGAAATTCAATATTCACGGTTAATGTTGCTCCAGGGGCGTCTGGGTAGCTCAGTCAGTTAAGTGTCAGACTCAGCTCAGGACATGATCTCATAGTTCATGAGACAGCCCTGTGTAAGGCTGTGTGCTGACAACATGGAATCTGCTTGGGATTCTCTCTCTTCCCTGTGTCTCTGCCCCTCCCCCACTCGTGCATGTTGTCTCTCTCAAAATAAACAAACATTTAAATCAATCAATCAATCAATCAATCAGTGGTCAGCCGACTACAACCCACAGGCCCAATCTGGCTCACTACCAGTTTTTTGTATGGGCTCCAAGCTAAAAAAATGGTTTTTTCATTTTTAAATAGTTGGAGGGTCAAGCAAAAAAAAAAAAAAAAAGAATAATTTGATGACACATGAAAATTACATGACATTCAAATTGCAGTGCCCACAAAGGAAGTTTTTGTGGACTACACTATTGTCTGTGGCTGCTTTTGTGCTGTGGCAGAGTTGAATAGTTGTGGCAGAGACTGTGTGGCCCTCAAAGCCTTAAATATGTGCCCTCTGGCCATCGAAGAGGTGTGTCAACCACGGAGCTAAGTGAAATAGTGAGAGAGATTATAGGGTGAAGGGAGCAGGAGAACAGCACTTTGGAGCAGTTGCAGCAGGGAGCTGGTCTGGAGCCAGCAGCAACAAAAGATGTGAAATCCAGAGCTCCTTTACCGTCCTCTAGAACAACGGGCAGAACTTGACATGGTTCACCCCTTTCCTATGACAGTTTTCTCACTTGGCTTCTAGGACACCACTCT
>CM053576.1:30367596-30399539 GCA_028646485.1 Cryptoprocta ferox | reverse complement strand
CTCTCTCTCTCTCTCTCTCTCTCAAAACAAACTTGAAAAAAAAATAAGTGGATATGTAAAATTTGAGTTTGGCACTGGCAGACTTTTGAGCTAACAGTTCTTAGTCTACAGTGAAGAAATCCTAGCAGCCAATGCACAGAAGTCGTCTTTGGCTCATTTATGTAAACAATAGGTGATCCTTCTCAGTTTTCAGGATTTGTTTTTATTGCGATACCATTGACATCTAGCATTATATTATGACATTATATAATATATACTTTCAGGGCTACAACATAACGATTTAGTATTTGTATATACTGAGAAATGATCACCCACAATAAGTCTAGTTACCATCTGTCACCATATGTAGTTATAAAAAGTTTTGTGTATGATGAGAACTTTTAAGATTTACTCTCTTAGCAACTTTCAAATATGCAATACAGTATCATTAACTATAGTCTCCACATTGTACATTATATCCTCAGGACCTACTTGCTTTGTAACTGAAAGTTTGTACCTTCTGACCCCCTTCACTTATTTTGCCCACTCCCCAGCCCTGTTCTCTGGCAGCCACTAGTCTATTGTCTATATCTATGAGCGTGGTTTTTTGGTTTTGCTTTGATTTGTTTGTCTTGTTTTTTTTTTAGATTCTACATATAAGTGAAATCATATAATATTTGTCTTTCTCTGACTTAATTTCACTTAGCATAATGGCTTCAAGATGCATCCATGTTGTCACAACCGGCAAGATTCCATTCCGTTTTATGGCTGACTAGTTTTACTATATATATATATATATATACACACACACACACACATATATGTATACATGTGTATGTATAATGTGTATATGTATGTATATATAAAATATTTATAAAATATCTCTTTTATCCACTTATCCAATCAGTGGACTGTGAGGGTATTTTCGTATCTTGGCTGTTGTAAATAATGCTGCCATGAACATGGGGATGCACATATCTTTTCAAATTAGTGTTTTCATTTTTTTTCCAAAAGTGAAAAAGTGAAATTGCTGGATCATACGGCAGTTCCATATTTAATTTTCTGAGAAACCTCCATACTGTTTTCCACAGTGGTTGCACCAATTTATATTCTCACCAGCAGGATATGACAGTTCCCCTTTCTCCACATCCCATCAATACTTGTTGTTACTTGTCTTTTTGATAGTAGCCTTTCTGACAAGTGTGAGGTGATATTTTGTGGGTTTGGTTTGTATTTCACTGATAATCTGATTAATGATATTGAGCATCTTTTCATGTGCTTATTAGCCATCAGTCAGTCTTTGGGAAAATGTCTATTCAAGTCCTCTGGCCATTTCTAATAGGATTGTTTTTTTGGTATGGGTTGTATGAGTTCTTTATATAGTTTGGATATTAACCCCTTATCAGATACACAATTTGCAAATATTTTCTCCTATTCAGTAGGTTGCCTTTTCACTTTATTGATGGCTTCCTTTGCTGTGCAGAAGCTTTTTAGTTTAATGTACCCTCACTTGTTGATTTTTGCTTTTATGTCCTTTGCTTTTGATGTCGAATCCAAAAAATCATCACCAAGACTGATGTTAAGGAGCTGACCGTGTGTGTGTGTGTGTGTGTGTGTGTGTGTGTGTGTGTTTAGGACTTTTATGGCTTCAGGTCTTACATTCAAGTCTTAAAGCCATTTTTAGTTTATTTTTGTGCATAGGGTAAGACAGGGCTGCAGTTTCATACGTTTGCATATGGCTATCCAGTTTTCCTAGGACTATTTATTGAAGAAACTGTCCTTTCTCTATTGTGTATTATTGGATTCTTTGTTGTAAATTAATGGACCATATATTCCTGGACTCTCTAGACTGTTCCATTGATCTATATGTCAGGTTTTTTTTTAAGTTTATTTTTTTATTTTCAGAGAAAAAGTGTGTGTGTTACTGTATGTACACCTGCATGAGCAGAGGCAGAGGAAGGGCAGAGAGAGAAGGAAAAAGAAAATCCCAAGCAGGCTCCATGCTGTCAGCACAAAGCCTATATTTGTTTTTATGCCAATACTATACTGTTTTGATTACTATAACTTTGTAATATAATTTGAAATCAGGGAAGATGGTGCCTCCAGCTTTCTTCTTCTTTCTCAAGATTTCTTTGGCTCTTTGGGGCCTTTTGTGGTTTCATACAAATCTGGGGATTGCTCATTGTATTTCTGTGAAAAATGTCTTTGAATTTGGGTGGGGATTGCATTGAATCTATAGATTCCTTTGAGTAGCATAGACATTTTAATATTAATTCTTCCAATCTATGAGCACAGAATATCTTTCCATTTATTTGTGTCTTCTTCAACTTCTTTCATCAATGTCTTATAGTTCTCAGTGGCATCCTTCTCTTATTCCTGATCTCAGAGGAAAAGTTTTTACCTTTTCACCATTAAGTATGATGTAAGCTGTGGGCTTGTCATATATGGTTTTTATTATGTTGAAGTATGTTACCTCTTTACCTACTTTTTTGAGGATTTTTATCATAAATGGATGTTAAATTTTGTCAAATGCTTTTTCTACATCTATTGGGATGATCATTGGTTTTTATCTTTCATTCTGTTAATGTGGTATATCATGTTAATTGATTTACAGATTTTGAACCATCCTTACATCCCTGGAATAAATCCCACTTGATCATGGTGTATGATCCTTTTAATGTACCGTTGAATTCAGTTTGCTGAGGATTTTTGTATCTATATTCAGTGGCGATATTGGCCTGTAATTTTCTTGTGGTGTCCTTGTCTGGTTTTGGTGTTAGAATAATACTTGCCTCATAAAAAAATGAGTTTGGAAGCATTTCCTCCTCTTCAGTTTTTTTGGAACATTTTCAGAAGGATTGGTATTAATTCTTCTTTGAATGATTGGTAGAATTCACCAGTGAAGCCATCTGGTCTTGTACGTTTGTTTGTTGCTAGGTGTTTGCTGACTGATTCAACCTACCTATTAGTAATTGGTCTACTCAGATTTTCTAATTCTTCATGATTCAGTCTTGGAAGGTTGTATGTTTCTAGGAGTGTACCCATATCTTCTAGGTTGTCCAATTCATTGGCATATAATTATTCACAGTAGTCTCATGATCCTTTGTATTTCTGTGATGTCTGTTGTAAGGGCTCCTTTTTCATTTCTGATTTTATTTATTTGAGCCTTCTCTCTTTTTTTCTTGGTAAGTCTAGCTAAAAGTATGTCAGTTTTTGTTTATCTTTTTAAAGAAGCAGGTCTTTGTTTCACTGATTTTTTTCCTATTGTCTTTTTACTCTAATTTCATCGATTGCCACTCTGATCTTTGTCGTTTTCTTCCTTCTACTAATTTTGGGTTTTATTTATTCTTCTTTTTCTGGTTTTAAGGCTTTAAATGCCATCTCTGTGATGATGACTTCCACATGATGTCTGTAGCATAGTCCTTTCCCTTGAGCTCCAGGCCCATATACCCAACTCAGCACCTCCAGTTGGGTATCTGGCCACATTTCAGACTTAACATAGCCCAATCTGATATCTTTCCTCCTAAGCCAGTCTCTCCTGCAGGCCTCCCCACTTCTGCTCTTCCCTGTTCTCAGGCCTAAAACTTTCATCCTTAACACCTCTCTTTCACTTATGCCACACCAAATCCTTCAACCCTACCTGTCCTCTATCTTCAAAATAGATCCGTAGTTTGACTACTTCTCTCTACCCCCAGTGCCACATCCTGGTTCAAGCCATCACAGTGACCCACTGAGATTATTGCAATTATCTCCTTACTGGTTTTTGTGTTTGTGCCCTCACTTTCCTTACAGCCTTCTCTCAACCCAGGAGCTGGAGTGTTGTTATCACCTAAAGCAAATCAGGTCAGGCCTCTGCTGACAGCTCTCCAGTTGCAAAAGCCAAAGTCCTTACCAGGCCATACAAAGCCCTGTGTGATCTGGCCGGTGCTACTTCACTTCCTATGTCCTCCACATGGGCCTCCCTGCTCTTTTTCAAACATACCAACCACATTACTGTCTCGGGGCCTTTACACTTACTATTCTCTCTGCCTACAGTGTCTTTCCCCCACCGGTCCACATGGCTCACACCCTCACTTTTTTTTAGGTGTTTCACTTTCTCACTGAGGCCAGTTATGTATCCAAGTGGCTGGTTTCTGGGTTACAGAGTAGTAATTATTTCAGTTAATTATTTTAGCACCTGAGATCTCTCAATTATACTGTATTTTACAATGATATGTTATATATTTTCATTTTGTAATGCTAGGACACTTTCCCCCCTCCTGTTCCATCACTGTACTTTAACTCTTCCTTTATAAAATATTAATTAGAGACCATGATGATTAAAATATTCGAATAGGAAAAGAACTCTAAATACAGGTAGTTACATCTGCAGAAGGATTTGCGAGGAGAGGGTTAAAGGCCGTTTGTTTCTCATTGTATTAGATCCCTAGGGCTACCCTAACAAAGGACCAAAAGCTGCGTGACTTAAAACAACATAAATGTATTGTCTCACAGTTCTGGAGGCCAGAAGTCTCAAATCGAGGTATAAGCAGGGCCATTTTCCTCCTGACAGTTCTAGAGGAGAATCTTTCCTCTTCCAGCTTGTGGTGACCCCAGATGGTTGGCTGGTGACAGCCTACCTTTAATCTCTACCATCATCTTCCCATGGCCATCTTCCCTCCATGTTTATGTGTTCACAAGACATTCTCCTCTGTGTGTGTCTGTATCCAGATTTCCCTCCCCTCGATAAGGACACTGATCGTATTGGATATGGGCCTACCCTAATGACCTCATCATAACTTCATTGCATCTGCAGAGACGATTTTCAAAGAAGGTCACATTTAGAGATGCCAGGGGTTAGGTCTTCAACATGTCACTTTGGAGGACACAGTTCAACCCATAATACCCAATATACGCCTTTCAGGACTACTTGATGTTTTGCCATCAACATATACTGCTTTGATTAAAAGAGGAAAAAGCAGTGGCCTGGGTTTGTCTTAAATAAATGGTGAGTTTGTCTTAAATAAATGGTGGCATGGCATTCCCCATGCTGGCACCATGAGTCAGGTGGGATTCTCTTGAATGACTCCTGTATCCTTGATGGGTCATCTGTGCCTACACATTCTCCTGCCCTGAAGAGTTTGCAGACTAAAATGAAAGGATGTGCTAGTGCACAGGACATCCACCCGAGGCCCGGACCACGCAGGGCTATGCTCCATCTGCTAGCAGCTTCTCATGAGCACTGCCCCACGAGTGGGTGCGTGCCTCTGTGTGTGTGTGTGTGTGTGTGTGTGTGTGTGTGACTTGCCAGGCTGATATTTGGTACATTGCAGTGTTTTGCCTTCTCTTATCCAGTGAGTAAACCCCTATTCATCTTGGACCCTTGAATCATCTTTATTAGGAAGTGATTTTGTTTTCTACTGAATTGCAGTAGAGAAAAGGGAGAGACATTGTTGTGTCTACTGCAATTTTTTTCTTGTTTTTTTTAAAATTTTTATTCATTTTGAGAGAGAAAGAGAGAGACAGAGTGAGAGTGGGGGAAGGGCAGAGAGAGAGGGAGACACAGATCTGAAGCAGGCTCTAGGCTCTCAGCTGTCAGCACAGAGCCTGACACGGGGCTCAAACCCACAAACCATGAGATCATGACCTGAGCCGAAGTTGAACACTTAACCAACTGAGCCACCCAGGCGCCCCTTAAGCATTTCTTAGTAACTTGTATCAAGTTTCAATAACACAAAAGGTTACAATGGCAGTATATGAAACTGTAGTTGTATTGTTTGTCATAATACAAGCTTGGCTTTGGATGGTTTCTTAGGTTGGGGTCCCCTAGAAGCAAACCCTGAGATCAGAATTTGAAGACAAGCAGTTTATTTGGGAGGTGATTCCAGGAAACACCATTTGAGTTTACCAGTGGGAAAGTGGGACAAGGAGATAAAGACAGCCTATAAAGCTATTTTACCAAGCAGGTCACTGTTCAGGCACTTGGGAGTGCATCCCCTGGCAGACACCATTGGTGAGGAATGAAATGACAGGTAAAAGAAGAGGAAATTCTCCACCTAACTTGCTGTAAGAAGCTAGAAGGGTCAGTGGTGGCAGCCAACATTTCCTGCACCATGCCAGGCACTATTCTAAGTGTCTTGCATACTCAAAGCTTCCTCATAGCAACCCGGTGAGGCAGATATCCTTATTTTGCTGATGAATTTGAGGTCCAGAGAGGGAAAACAACTTGTCCAAAGTCATACCATTACTTAGTAACAGAGTCAGAGCCCTGTCGTCTTACAGAGTAGAAATCAAATGGGCCCTGAGGGTCCAGGGATCTGTCTGGACCGGCCCAGATGTTCTGATTTCCAGTCCAGAGTACTTCCCATTATCCAGGCTCTCTGCTTGGCCCTGAAAAATGACCCATGGCTTGCTATTCCCAGAGCTTTCCAGATAATAGGATTTAAAAAGTAATGTCATATCATTTTTAAAACAGCTTCTTCCAGTTTACTTAAACTGGTGGAACAGATATCTTTCCTTGAGCTCTTTCACGTTATATCCTGGACATTCTTTTACTTCAAAGTTTTGCTTTTTTTTTCTATTCTGCACCCAAAGACCAACAAATCCTAGTGCTTTCCTCTCAAATTTACTTTAAAGAATGGATTCAAAAATCACACTCCACCCTGAGATGCCCAAAGGAAGCTTAAGAACATGAAACTTTAGCCTCAGATGAATCTTTTATTATTTCAAACCAAGACAAACATATTTTTTCAAGGACGATAGCACAGTCATTGTCACGAGCATCTTAATATGTCTATTTTGCGAGAAAGGATATGCTACAAGTCATGCTATTCATATTTTCAATAGCATTCTGGAAAAAATTAAAGCATTTCCAAATTGTGTCAAACATTTAATGAATAGTAAATTCTACTTTCTGCTCTTGGGTAAATAAATGGTGTCTTTCAGTGAAGTGGGTGGAAAATAGATAATGTGAGAGCTGCTTCTTTAAAACTGCCCTTTGCTCCAGTGACCATCAGCCCCTTCGGTTACCACTGAACTTCTCAGCTATTTTCTGTAGTTCCAAATCCATTGCAGCCAAGTTTTCAAGTTCTTTTTCCTAGAAAATACAGAAAAGTGGAGGCATGAGGTTTCAGACCAATTAGTTTTATTGTAGTTTGAGGGAGTATGAACAGAAAGGGGAATACTTTATATGTTAGAAGTCATATGAGACACCCTACCATCAGTGGTTCTCAAAATGTGGTCCCCTCACCAGAAACATCAGCATCTCCAAGGAACTTGTCAGAAATGCAGATTCTTGGGCCCCACCCAGGACCTACTCAATCAGAAACCCTGAAGGCTAGGAATCTGTTGATATTCTTATGTACATTCAAGTTTGAGAAACACCAACCAACATAATATTAGGAAACATTCATTGTTCAGCAGGTACAGTTCTGATAATGTTAACTCTCCAATGTGTAAACTAATTGTTATAGTCCAGTAGCTGATAAAGATAGATTAAAGTGGGGTGCCTGGGTGGCTCAGTGGGTTAAGGGACTGACTTCAGCTCAGATCATGATCTCATGACTCGTGGATTCAAGCCCCAAGTCAGGCTCTGTGCTGACAGCTCAAAGCCTGGAGCCTGCTTCAGATTCTTTGTCTCCCTCTCTCTCTCTCTGCCCCTCCCCGACTCATGCTTGGTCTCTCTCTGTCTCTCAAAAATGAATAAACGTTAAAAAAATAAAAATTAAAATAGATTAAAGCAATTAATTTCTATGTCATCTGTTCCTTCTTCCCCTGGGAAATAGTGGTGAAAAGTTGAATGACTAAGAAGACACCAAAATAGTGGTGTCAACCTTGGTTGAACAATGAAATCACCTGGAACTTTTGAAAAATCCTGACGCCCAAGTAGTACCCAGCACCAAATACACAGAATCCCTGGGGGTGGGTCCCAAACATCAGTAATCACTCAAGCCTTCCAGGTGATTCCAATGTACAGCCAAGGTTGAGAAGCACTGCAGTAGGGTGAGTGCGTAGGGATATGGACAATGGACTCAAACCCAGAGGTTATCTCCACTCTCTTATGGGGGTAGATTCTCATGGTCATTAATTCCCACCCATTTCTCCACATCAATATCAGATAGTCTTCAACATATTAACATCAACCATCTTACAATAATTTTAAGCAAAAGCCCCACACTGTACCTCTTCCTCTGTCAGAACTCCCTGGCCAGCCCTGTCCTTTTCATTTTCTGCTGCATGGCGTGGGCTCATCTGTTCCTCAGAGTCATAAAAGTCTGGAAATTCAGCTGACTTCTTCCTGTAGTGAAGGAGCTGGTCCAGTTCAGCCACTCTGTCATACTGCCTTTTCAGATCCAGTTTTGGGGGGAGATTTCTTTTCTCATATCCCCAATTCACGTCCTCTTCGAATGGCTTTTTCTCCCATAAGTCATAGTTGTATTCTGGGAAGAAGTTCTTCTCATTCAAGGTCAGCCCATTTTCCTCTTCACCCTCAAGAAAATTGTCATCCATGTTGTCTTTTCTCTCAAAGTGGCTGCTCTTCCACTGGGGAGGGTCATAGTACGGATTGAGCAGCTCCCCTAATCTCTTCCTCTTGTCAGTGGTGTGAAGGGGAGTATACAGTTTGCCTTGAAGCCTAGCTTCCTCCCTGCTCTCTTTAGCATCTTCCAGATCCTCCTGCTGCTGCCACTTCCCTTGGGCTCCTTCCTCACCATAATTGAGGTAATTTCTGTCCTGCTCTTTCCACTCACCTTGTGGATGCCTCCTTGCCTTATCCATCTGGGTTTCTTGAACATGGTAGTGTCCTTCACCCAAGAACCGTTTTTCTTCTTTGTTGTCTGGAATGTAATAGGCCCCTGGTTCCCCTCCTCTGGCTCTATAGTGGTGTCCCCCTTCTTGGCCCCTCTCTTCCTCACTTTCTTCATTATATCCATGTGCCATGACATCACGCTCTGAGCTGGGGCCATTTCTCTTGTCCTCCTCCTGGCTCTCCTCACTGGGAGGTCTTGGAGCCCTATACTCCTCACTTCCTCTGCTGCCATATCGTCCCTGCTCCATGTCCTCAGGAGCCTGGACAGCTGGGTAACTCCTCACTTCTTCCCCATATTCGGGTTCTTCTTCCTCTGAAGCTCTGTAGTGGGCTGGATAATGGTCTCTCCTTTCCCCTACACTGGCCATGCCCACATTTGACTCCAATTCCTCACGGAAGTGTCCCCTTTCATCAGAGGGAGGTTTCCCTTCTTGAGAGGATCTGTCAGGCCTGGTTCTCCCATGGTGGTGTCTTGGCTTCCAGCGTCGTTTGTCCACCTCAGGGCCAGCATCTTCCTCACTTTCCTCAGATTCTTCCTGGCTCCCAACTTGGTTTTTAGACTCTTGAGGGTGTTTCTCCTGGCTTCTTGTGTCCTCGCCACTCTCCTGGCTACTCCTCTCTCGACTGTGTGTCTTCTCCTCAGGGGGCCCAGCAGAGTGTGTACCATATCTGGCCACTAACTCCTCTTTTTTCTTAGCTGTAGCCTGATTTCTTTTGTTGAGAAAGGCATTTTTTGTCACTTCTGGCTCTTTCAGGTTTTTCTCTTCACTGCCATCTTTCCCATGCTCCCTTTTCTGGTATTTCTCTCCCTCCTCCTCCTTCCTGTCCTCTTCCTCGGTTTTCTCAGAATGGTGTGTCTTTGCTTCTTTGGAGACTTGGCTGTCAGAGGGGTAGAGGCCTCCTTGGGGTTCACCTGCTTCTTCTCGGCTGTGCCCACCTCCCTCTGTGTCTGCCATTGTTGGGCCTTGGGTAGCTTCCTCCCTACCAGAAGGCCTGTGGGCTTCTGAGGCATCAGATGGGTTCCTTAACAACCTTACTTCAAATCGTGTGTTTTCGTTTTCACTTTTCTCTTCATCTTCAACCTCTTTTCTACCTATGATAAAAAATAAAAAAGCATAAGTATAATTTCAGAATTGCTTGTGGTTCAACAAACACCAGCCTCAGTGATCACTGAAAAACCTAAGGACCTGAAAAATACTTAAGTAATTTTTTAAGTTTATTTTTGAGAGAGATAGAGTGAGCAGGGGAGGGGCAGAGAGAGAGAAGGAGAGGGAGAATCCCACTGTCAGCATGGATCCCAGTGTGGGGCCCAAACCCACCAACCTCGAGATCATGACCTGAGCCAAAACCAAGAGTTGGATGCTCAACTGACTGAACCACCCAGGCACTCCTCACTTGGGTAATTTTTAAGTTAATAAAAAATATACTCAGATTGCTTTTATTTTTATTTTTTTAATTTTTTAAATTTATTTTTGAGAGAGAGAGACAGCATGAGCAGGGGAGGGTCAGAGAAAAAGGTAGACACAGAATCTGAAGACAGGCTCCAGGCTCTGAGCTAGCTGTCAGCACAGAACCCGACATGGGGCTTGAACCCAGGAACCGCGAGATCATGACCTGAGCCGAAGTTGGATGCTCAACCGACTGAGCCACCCAGGCACCCCTGCTTTTAAAAGCAAATGGTATGAAAGCTCCTTGGCTGTGTTAAATCTAATTATAAACTTTCTATTTTTACTTTTTTTATAGCACCCAACCAGCATTTCTCATTGGTAGAATTAATGATCAAATGGAAATCCAAATAGAGATTTATGAAATGTTAGACTTTAGAACCAGAAGAAACCTTTGAATTCATCTTGTTCAACCTCCTCTTTTTGCAAAGACAGTGAGATTCAGAGAGATGTAATTAGGGACCCTTCTTTCTATATTGGCTCTAAGTAAGATTAAAAAAAATTAGCATTATGTAACTAGCTCTAATTAAAATCCAGCTAAATAAAGTTAAATAGCCAAAGGGAAACATCAGGATTCAAAGGAGGATGTAAAATTTTAAGTTATTAGTTTATCAGCCTTTTTAAAAAATTCAATCAACTGTGTAGACCAAGTGACAATATAACTTAGTAACTGGTGAAAAGAAGTGAGTATATTTCTTCCCTGAGAAAACTGTACAGAAGTAGAAAGAACCATTTCTTCCATCACTCAGGTCCTATCTGCCCAACATATTCTCAGATGTTCAAGATGAAAATCAGTATACTGAGTTATCATTGTGATTCATTAGTCAACAGTAGATGATATAACTGGTATTTCAATTGAGTGTGTTCTATCTTTTCCAAATATCAGTAGCTGTTTTACTAAATCCTCCTTAATTCAAGGGAGTCCCATGAAAGGAGATATACAGCTAACACTGTCTGATTGATAGCTGGAAGGGCTTGGATTTAACTTGTCACTGAGATCAGATAGAATTACTGAAGCCCAGCCCTCTCATAGCTCAGATAGAATTGCTGAAGCCCAGCCCTCTCATAGCTCTGTCCACTGTGCTACCAGCCTTTTGTGGCTACTCAGTACTTGAAATGTGGCTGATCCAAACTGAGATGAGCTACAAATGTAAGATGCCTACCAGATTTTGAGAACTTTGTATGAAAAAAATGCAAAATATCTCAATTTTTATATTGATTATATTGAAATAATATTTGGGATGTATTGGATAATATATATTATGAATATATTAGGTGTGGGGGTGCCTGACTGGCTCAGTCAGAAGAGCACGCAACTCTTGATCTTGGGGTCATGAGTTTAAGCCCCATGTTGGGCATAGAGATTACTAAAAAAAAAAAAAAACCTTTAATAAAATAGATAAATCTATTGGATGTGTAAGAATTATATGTGAATAAAATTTATTAGATAAGAATAAAATATATTATGAAAATTAATTTCACCTGTCTCATTTTACTTTTTTAATGTGGCCACTAAGAAATTTGAAATTATATTTGTGGTTCACATTATATTTCTACTGAATGGTGTTGATGAGTCATTTTGAACTGACGTTTGCAAAATTAAATCTTTGTAAAAATGTCCAGGAAATAATGGATGGTTTGTACCTCTCTGCTTAAAGCCCAGCCTGGCATGATAACATTATCATGTTTTATGAATCAACTGAAAAGTCTCTGACCTTTCACATCCAGACACCTGAGAGCTGGCCCCTTCCCAGTAATTTTGCATTTTAAGAACTAGTGCAACATTGAGGCAGGTGGGGTTGTCCTGGTAGGCATAGGTAAGCAAGGAGGCTTTGGGCAGATACTGACATCATTCTGAGAGTCAGCTGACGTAACCCTGATTAGACAGGATCTCAGCTTTCCAGGGCTAGGGCTGTGTCACCCTTTTCCTACTGCCTACTGGTCAGGAACAGAAGTATTTTTCTTTTTCCCCAGTTAAATGTGTGCTCCCTGTAGCAGCTTGTGACTGAGGCTTAGCACTTCCTCCTAAATTTAGCTTTAGTCCCCACAGGTGAGATCAGAGGACTGTGATTAGCAGCAAATAGTCACTGTCAATCTGTAAAAGCAAGGTGTGAAGCCCATCCTTACTTTCACGTAAAAATGGGGGAAATGTGCCTTCCATCCCTAACTCTTATGTTGCAAGGATGACCAGATTAACCTGGACAAAGAGATTCCCGTACCTATTAAGAAATTGGACTATGTATTCTCTAAGGTCTCTTGAAGCCACAAACAATGATTCTTTTCCACTCCCCCAGTGCTCATTTATTCAGTTAAGTGTATGCTTGCTCCACAGACATGCTGGAGAGAGTAGGGAGTGGAGATGGAGATGAGCTACCGGTGGGAGGGAGAATTCATCCATCCAGCTGGCCAAAAACTCCACCAGTCTTCTGATGAGCTTAAGACATATCAGCAGGAGAGAAAACTAGAATTGAGCAGAAGCCACAAACTGGTAACACAGAACATAGTTCTGTTTGGCCTAAATAGCATTTTTACCAATTTCAAATTCAGAGGCAATACTCAAATACCAGGAGATATTGCTTACAAATCCAAATTTTAACTTCTCTTGAAAAATCCCAAACCTGATAACAAAATCTGTATTTCTCCACAATAGGGTTGGAGCAGAGAAATATCTCCCCCTATACCCTTACCCCCTCTGGAAGGGACATGTATCCTCCAGTCTGTGAGTCACTTCCTATTCTGCCTTATTCCTTATGTTTTCTGTTTGGCCCTGGCTGATGTCTGAGTCTGCATCCCAGAGGACTCTTAAACCCTACCAATCTCATCCTTGTATAGTTCTCTGGGTATAGTGTCACCAGGGTCCTGTTAGATATGAGTCATTTAATTTTAACCAGTTTCCCTGAGGCTCTCTCAAAAGCATCAAAAGACCCCAGGGCACAGTCAGTGGTAAGGGGAGGCTAGACTCGCCATGGCCACAAAGTAAGGACTGAGCAGACAAGCAGAATCCTACATTCAACAGCTCTTCCTAAGCAATCACAGTTCTTTGATGACCTAGTATGGCAGACCCCACACTTTTGCATCTATCTGGTAAACTAAAAAAAGAGAAGGGAGATAGTGAGATGCAAGGAGCTGCCTTTTGTCCCTGCCTGAAGATTCCTTCTGTTTGTACACATTCCCTGTAATGGCTGGAAAAGAAAGTTGGGGAGAAATTCAGAAAGAGATGTCTAGGCTGGGATTGGTAGGGAAGCTTCCTCCCACTGTTCATGGGGCCTCTACAGACTCAAGTCCCCATATCTACTATAATTACCCTGAAGCCTCCAATGGTAGACTGAGTCCTGCTAGGTTACTCTTTTGGTCAATTGCCAATACTTGTTTTTACCATTTTATGCATGAGGGCCCATGTGTAGCAAAAGCAAGAGAGTATTATTCTACAATGAGATATTTTGGAGGTGACAAGAAAAAAAAGATCCACTATTCCCAGCCTAACTAAAAATTTAAAAACAGAGAAGATGTTGAAGAGAACAGTGGTTTTTGGATTTGTTTGCATCAGTTTGACTTCATGTATAAAGGAGACAGCATAGGGGTGCCTGAGTGGCTCAGTCGGTTAAGCATCTGGCTTCAGCTCAAGTTATGATCTCTCAGTTTGTGAGTTCAAGCCCCGCATTGGGCTCTGTGCTGACAGCTCAGAGCCTGGAGCCTGCTTCAGATTCTGTGTTTCCCTCTCTCTCTGCCCTCCCCACTTGTACTCTGTCTTTCTCTCTCTTTCTCAAAAATAAATAAAGATTAAAAAAATTTTAAATAACATAGTTTTGTAAAATTGATCTTTTAATGTCAGTGCCCAATGGATACTGCTTGCATTACTGTTCAAACTCTGTCTTTGACAGAAGTTTATTTGTATAGAGAATACATCCCACTCTAGATTCAGAAGGTCATTGCTCTCACTCACTGAATGCTCTGCTTTTACCCTCCCCTT
The DNA here is from genome assembly GCA_028646485.1 of Cryptoprocta ferox. Classification (NCBI taxonomy): domain Eukaryota; kingdom Metazoa; phylum Chordata; class Mammalia; order Carnivora; family Eupleridae; genus Cryptoprocta; species Cryptoprocta ferox. Next base: position 30,385,360 of record CM053576.1, on the reverse strand, counting down.
TTTAGTTCTCAGGCCCAGCCTCTACCATTTGGTAGTACCTCCCATTCTAATCAGCTCTAAATTAAAATGGCTTAAACAATCCATCATGTAAAGAGGGCAGAAGTTTCTAAGTTGCCTTTCAGGCTTCTAACTTCTCATTGTCAGAAGAGCAGAAGGCAAGGAGAAGAATAATTAAAATCTCCTTCTATCTTTTCGTCTTCCAACACTTAGCCCTTACTACCTAATAACAAATAAGCACTCCCCACACCTCCCTCCACCCCAGTGAAAGCCTGTTCTAAAAATCCAAACTCTGGAACCAAGGAATTTAAGAACTGATAGACATCCCAAAGACTATCAATGAGTTCAACTCCCTTATTTTACTTTGAGAAAATAAGCCCAGAAAGGCAAGAGGTCTTTCCCCATGGTCACACAGCTATTAAGTGGCAAATTGGGACTAGAAGCCATATCTTTACCTCCTCAGATACTAGTCTAGTCTGTACTCTTCCCATTACATTACCCTCTCCCCTGCTTCCTTTCATTTGGAGGTAAAGTGGAAGGTGAAGTGGAGAAAGCAGGAGGAAGGATCACCTGATGGCCAAAGATCTCCTGCAGTGCAGGACACTTACTCTTTTTCAGGACGTGGCGACACTCAGGGGTGATGGGTGGAGCATTGGACTTCGACAGGGCATTTGAGAGGACCTCAATGATGCAGCGAGTCACCTGGGGGGAAACCCAAAAACAGGTTGGCAAAATCTGGTGTCACTGGGATGATGGACTAACCCAATCCAGAGCTGCTGTAGAGAGAGGCTTGGCTCTGTGACCTATACTGGTGTGGGATCCTTGGGGCAGAAATGTAGATTTAGAGGACTATTATGAAACCTCCCAGGCTTCTCCACAGAACACTGCAAGATGGCATTGGGTCAAGATTACACGAGAGAAGAGAAACCCCTATTTCTTGCAGATCCGAAGGAAAATGGTGATGACAGCTATTCTCAGGGGCTCTAAAGACACCAGGAAGGAAGTGAGAGCCCAGGAAAGGAGGAATATTCTTTGCCCCCATTCCCTCAGGGATGAAAACCTGGCTTTGTAACACTATATTGTAGGGTTTTTTTGTTGTTATTGTTTCTTTTTATTGTTTGTTTGTTTCTTTGTTTGGTATGATAAGGAGTGGGAGAATCTAGAGTCTAGATGAAAGTCTATGTTCTAGACTTCATTTCAACTTACCATTTCTTCATTGTGGTTCCTGTTATCCACTGGCATAGAACTGACTGCTTTGAAGGAGAAAAAGAAAAGGGAAATGACTTGAGTTGATTTTTGGAAGCTGTGTGACCCCAAACTCACAAAATCACTCTCACCCTTTGCACATTACTTGGAGAGAGGGGCAGAGTCACAGCTGAGCAGAGTGAAGATAGCTGGGGAAGATTGGTCCAGGAGCCATAATTGCCCCAGTTGCGCGCGCGCGCACACACACACACATACACACACACACACACACACACACACACACACACATGTTTTCCCTAGCAATGTCTTAAACATGATTTCGAAATGAATACTATCTTATATGCAGTATAAATCAAATCCAGACCACAAACAAGGAAAGTTTCTGAGATCCTGACAATGTTCTGTTTCTTGATTGGGGTACTGATTACACAGATGTGCTCAATGAGTGAAAAATTCATTAAGCTGTATACTTATGATCTGCTTAGTTTTCTAATTGGATATTATACTTCAATAAAAAGTTTAAAACCTACTTTAAATGAAACCAGGGTACCCTCCTCAACCCTTATGCTTACCCCAAATGGGTAAAGATTTGTGATTCCCTCTACCTATTCCTGTTCCCACCAAAATATCCTCCCCACAACTCACTTTATTTTTGAAGTCATTATTGTGATTATCTTACATAACTAATTACCTCATTTTTACCCCCAGTCCTTTTCCTGAACAAGCTTGCTTATGCATCTATATCAGTGTTGTGTTTCCCTTTTCCCATGTTGCCTGCAGCCTTGTAAAGAGCAGGGGAGGGATCTAATTCTACTAGTACAGCACCAAGTCCATAATATCATATACGAAATAGGTGTTTAACAACTGGCTTATCAGAATATTTTAAAAGAATAAATTTTAATTTATTTAAATTAAATTTAATAAAATTTTGCTTGTTTTAAACCAGCAATTAAAGTGTCTTTATCTTCTTAGGAAATGCTTCAAGTGTTTTAATTTTCTAATGCCATTTTTTTTCAAAGCTGCTTTGATTCTTTTATCTTTCACTTTGACTTTGTTCTGTCTAAGCCCTTTCCATTGGAGAAGCTCAAAGCATTTACATGTAGGCCCATCTCCACAGTTCTCCTGACACTCTCTGGTGTAGACAGCTGCCATTATGGCTGAAGAAGCTCAGAAGCTCAGTGCACAAAATTCTTCTAGGTCCCTGAGATAAGAGAAAGAGCTAGTTGAAGGAAGAGCAAAACTCAGACATCAGAGATGAAAGCTACTCAAATGCAATTTATTTTTAACCAGCAACCTGACCTCATCTCCCCAAATGTTTACTCTCCAATTCTCTTTAACTACCTGCCTCTAATTGGATACACATCATCCTAGGCTCAACCTAGGAATTAAACACCTATTTCATGTACTTACCTTACTGAAGTTTCCTTTTTAAAGCATGACTTGAGATATACTTCAATTGTTTCAAGAAGCCCAAAGCTATCCAGCATGTTAAAACGATTTGTAAAATGCTTGAGAAGTGGCTAACAAGGTGAAAAGACCCCATTATCTGTCAGTTCAGAGAAGATGCAGATGGCCTACCTTTGGCACCCAGGGCCCAGTATGCTGGGTCATTATTTTATCCCCCAAATGGCTGTTATTGGGAAACATTTTCACTTTGGCACTTATTCTTTCACCTGAATCTGTAAAATTCTCTAGAAAGAAGTAACTGACAGAATTACTCCTCTAATAAACTAGAAGTTGCCTTTTTAAAATCTAGTGTTACTAAATCTTCTTTGGTAGTGCAGTTTTTTGCTAATAACTTTTCTTTTTTTTCTCCATAAATGTGAATAGGTGTTTATTAACTACTGACATTGCCAAAGTATTTGGAGTCATCAGATTTGGAAGGAGATAAATATTTTTCTTTTATCACTCTAAACAACTTTTAGTATATGTGCTGCCAAAGCGAGCCCTCACTCTAAACAATTTATAGCTGATGTTTGTCATTGAAGAACAGTCCTGTTTCTCTGATTGAGGCTCTTCAGACTTATTTTTGATGGAAAGGAACTAAGGTCTCCCTATAAAAGTGCATTATGCATCTTGATGAGACACTTAAGTTCCACTGTATTTTTTCCAATGCAATCTGTAACAGCAAAGTAATAGTCAAAGACACATTGATTCCCCTAAAGTAGTTTAACTTACTGTTGTATAAAGATTCAGGAGGCATCAAAGAAAACCCAATGATTATGATAAAAGTGAAGTAATCAGATGGTAGAAAATCTTCAACTAATATTGTATGATAAACCCGAGAATAACTTCAAAAGTATGATATACCATAAGATTATCAAACTAAGGTTTGATTCCTGAATAAAAATATAGCTCAAATATAGAAAAGTTAAGCAACCCCATCTGAATGTAGAAACCATTTTACCCAGTGTAATATAGATATCACATAGTAACTTCACTTACATTAATTTTTAGAGTGCACACGTAGCTACTATAGAAACGTATGGAACTCCCTTCAGAAGCTCTTAAGGGGAGGAAATGAACCATATGGTTTCCTGAGGTTTTCTTCAGCCCTGTGATTTTGCTAAATAACAAATTTCGCTTGAAAGCTACCATGTTTCATTTCCAGGCATTTGTGGACAGCAGGAATGGGCACAGGGGTTTCTTTCTAGGGTAATGAAAAACTTCTGACATTTGATAGTGATTACACAATCTCTGAATATACTAAATTCTGCACTTTAAAAATGTGGGTTTTATGGCGTGTGAATTAAAGCTGAATAATTTTTTTAAAGAATATAATGTCTCAATTTTAGCTGATATTAAAATATGAACCCATCTTAAAATATTCTCTTGCATAGGAGAGCTCTAATTGTCTTACCACTTTAATTAAATAAGTCTCTGTTTTGTGGTCTCTAGCACAATATATATAGCATAGCAATAGCATTTTAAGTAATTTGTTGCTGAAAATATTTAAATTAAGAACATTTAAGAACATTTATAGGTAATTTATAACAGTGACAAGAATGTTAGAAAATTTGGAATGCGTGTAGCTTGCAATAAAATAAATCACCACTGGCTTTCATTTTATGTCTTTACATTTGGGATCCAGCAGTTGCTGTCAATGAAAGCTTTATATTCATGGATGGCAATACTTCAATTCCAGTTAGGAATCTCAATCTCAGATAAAGAGCAATATCCTATGGGTTCATTAAAATAGCCACAGAAAACCTCCGGTTTAATCTGGTGACTTCCCAGTGGTCTCAATACTCATAGAATTTTACTTCAATACACAGGAACACATGCGCGCGCGCACACACACACACACACACACACATCACATTTTTTCCAATCTCCAGAGATCATTTCTTCAAGATTCAGGGTAGTTTGAAAGATTAATCCTACAGTCTTCCACACATAGAGAGACACTGTCAAATATTTACTACTTTAAATTTCATCCTCCCAAATTGACTAAAATGATTTTTTTAACTTCTCCAAGGATATTTTTGTAGTTATCTTATACTTGTTATTTTCCTGCAGTACAAAAGCCAAAATATCTACTGCAGTTTCCATTCATAACTTAAAAATGGATTAATTTGGGTATGAAATTACCTCTTCCCAGAAATGGAACTATAAAATAGAAAAAAAAATACATTAAGCTTGTACATAATATATACAGGAACACACACATATAGATGAACATGTTAATAAAAATATATAAGATATATACATAGGAGACTTACTTTCATCTCATCATGTTTAAATAATAATAAAAAAGGAAATTACACAGGTGCCAACTAATATAATACATGGACTCTTGTGTCTCTGTAGTTCTCTGGCTTTAAAAAACCAAAAAAATACTCCATTCCAGTTACATATTAAGGCTTTAACAGCGTCTAGACAAGTAGAGAGAGAGTGACATTTTAGAAGTGGGCACAAAATGTGGGATTTCCGCGGAGACACTGAACGTTTCCTATTCAGGAAAACTAGGATATGAAAAGGCTGAGACTCTTCTGGCTGGGCTAGGAAGACCTCTGGCTTTTTCCAAGTCAGATGATGAAGCGGGGACTTGAAGGAAAATACTCAGGGAAAAGAAGAAATTAAGAATGTCAACCAAGAAGGAAAAACCTTCCACTCAACCAACCATTCCTCTCCCCCAGTATCTACAAGCCAAGATTCCCGAAGCGCCCAGGAGCCCCGAGGCCAGCGCTGTCCGCGGTGCTGAACCGCCCGCCGAGCTCACTCACCAGCCACCGCTGCCGCTGCCAGGAGGCCCAGCAACACGGCCGGCTGCATGGCCCCGCTCGCCCGAATCTGCGCGGAGAAGAGGATGGCGGCTGGACCGGTAAGTGAGATGCGGGCGGAAGGAGAGATAAAGATGCTCCGGGAAAGCAGCTGTGCGTCCAGGTCCCCGCGGTGTGGCGCGGTTGGCGCAGGCCCCGCTCTTTTAAAGGGCAAGCCAGGGCCGCAGGGCCGGGAGGGGCGGGAATCCAGGAGGCGGCGTCCCTTCGCTCAGCGCTGACGTCACGAGGCGGCCCCGGGGGCCGCGACGCAAGTGGGAGGAAATCTACGCCAGTCCAGTCTCCCGGGTGCTCGGGGTCTGGAGTAAGGGTGGGAGTAAGGCGGACGTAGGAATGAAAGTTTGAGGGGAGGTAGTGCAAATGTGACGTGAGGGGAGAGGCAGAGGTCCGGCTTAGATTCCCCCAGCTTGTTCCTCGTCTCCCTCCACCCCTTCAATGAGGCTGTGTATCGCGTGCGGGTTTGTTGAGAGTCTATCTAGGACTAAATATGGTTTGTGTCACCACTACCCAGCGGAGTATCGGTAAGACTCCTGCTAACTAGAGAGTACTAAACGGTGGGGGGACATGGAAAAAGCAATGATGGCTTTAAAAATAAAAGGTGCAGCTGGAGAACATGCAACGTGCTGTTCCTTCAAATTTTAGTCTTAAATCTGTCTACCTACCCATTTTTCTATCTAAGTGTTACTATCTACCTTTCTGCCTACCTACCTATGTACTATTTGTGATTCTCTCTCTCTCTGAACACATAACATACACACATGGTAAAAAAAAAAAATTGTAAGTCACATGGCAAAAAGTTGACTAGAAACATCTCCCTTCTACTTCTATGTCCCCACATTCCTAATTACCCTCTGCAGACTCTACTCTACCTTACCACTTTCTGTTGTTTAGGCTTAATTTATTTTGGAACATATATAGCTACACCTTCCTTCGGATGGCTGCACTATATTACATTGACTATATTAACTGGACTTTATTTAACCAGTTTCCTTTCTGATGGGCATTTATTTAGGTTATTACCCTTTGGCCTTTAATTACTCCTTTACAATAGAGCCCTAGTGTCAGGGACAGGTAATGGAATAACCTGCTTGTAGAATCTAGTACATCTCATAAGCACTGTGCATCTTCTCTGGCTTTAAAATTGAAATAGGACGGTATTTTGTTATTATGTGTGAGAGGAAGGTGAAAACATCTTCCAGGATATTTTTAATGTGACTTCTCTCAGTCTAATGAGGAATCAGGAAAAAGAAGCAGGCAAATGGGCACCAAAGAGAAACAGCCCAGAATCTTCTCTGATGACAGGCTTTGGGGAATAGAATGAACCATCATGTGGGAGCTTTTTTAGAGAAGGCAGATGTCTGCATGTACAGCTAAAGGGAAGTTTCAGTGTCTTTTTCCTAAAAATCAATGAGGCTCAAATTCTTTATGCATGCACTACATCTTCCTGAAAAGGCTGGCAATGATTTCACCAAGACCATGGCTGCAGGATATTTAAAAGAATAGTCTTAAAAAGGATACTAGTGGAACAATTGGTAACATTTGAATAAGATCTGTAGATTACATAATAATATTGTATCATTACAATACAATACAACGCTAATTTCCTGATCTTGAGAATTGTTCTGTGATTATGTAAGAGAATGTCTTTGTTTTTAGGAAAGGCATGTTGAAGTAGCTAGAGATAAAAGGGTGTCTATATGTACAACTTATCCCCAAATGTTTTTAGAAAAATATAGAGTTAGAGAAAGGAAAAGAAGAATACTAAAGCATGCAGGGCAACATTTGGGAAATTGGGGTGAAAGGTACATGGAAATTTTTAATAGTATTTATTTAATACTATTTAACACTATTTTTGCATTTTCTGAAATCTGATATTATTTTGAAACGAACAGAAAAGAATGTTCTTGGGGCAAAAGAGTCTTATAAAACCTCTGTAAAGAAGTGGGTACAGAAAAAGAAGGTGTTGAGTGAAGGCCTTTCCTTGAGTGCTGATCTGGGGGGAAATTATTCTACTATTATTGAAATTATATAAAGGTTCCAACTGCTGTTTAAAATGTAGTGATTGCCAATAGTACTTAGACATTGCCACCTTTCAGGAGCATCTACATTCCAGTATTTCATCAATTTCCTTTTATCTTGCTCTCTCATAAAGTAGAGGGTTAAAAATATTAACGTCATCTTGTGGCTTCTCAGACACGGCTTAGGCTAAGTTTATTACTCATCAAGAAAAGTCTTTTCATTATTGTGAATTGGCCCACAGCCAGTTCCTATATTCAGACTTACCTTTCTTTGTTCTCATTATTTGACAAACTTTTTTTATTTTGCCTTTCACATTTAGATCTTCATGTACCAGGGGAAAAAAAGCCTTTGGCAGGAGCATTTCTAAGGAATTCTTTCAAAGCAAGATGACAGAGGAAAACATATTTTCCTTAGGAACCAGGGCTTACAATAAACATGGCATGAGATAGGGGTACAGTCACACTTTTTACCACATTGCCACTTAATTGTCCTGAGAATTTTTTTATTGAAGTGACCATCCTTTCCCACCTGCTGTTCAGTGTCACTGAAAACACACACACACACACACACACACACACACACACCCCAACCCTAGAGTTCATATGTGCATGGGTATGTTTCTAGACTCGACCAGAATACTGATCCACCCCATCTCTCTGGTCTGTTTGTTTATCCTTGGAGAAGTATCACACTTTCTCTATTACCACAGCTTTTTAAAAATCTTGATATCTGGTGGAAAAGGTCTTCCCACCCTGCTTTTCTTCAGGAGGGTATCGGTTATTCTTGGTCTTTTGCGTTTTCATATACATTTTAGAATCAGTTGTCTGTCAATTGCCATGAGAAAAATTTGTTAGGATTGATAGGAATTGCATCAAATATATGGATCAATTTGGGAGAAGCTGACATCTTTACCATAATGGGAAGACTTGGCTTTTTGATTACTGGCAATGTTTTGGATATAATCTTATCTCAAGTAGTATAAAATACTATTACCACAGAAAAAGAAAAGAAGCCATGGGGAAGAGCATTTCTCTCTCAATTCCTTTGAGAAGAATGCTCTCAAAGAAAAATTAAGGAGGAAAATATATCTCTTTTAGGAACCAGTGTCTAGAATAAACCATGGTTTTGTACAGGGCTCCAGAAATAGGTTATCCATCAGGGTCCAGCCAGGAAAATGAAACCACTAGAAGGAATTTATTTTATTTATTTATTTAATTTTTTTTGAGAGAGAGAGAGATAGAGAGAGAGTGAGAGAGAGAGAAAATGTGTGCCGGGTAGGCAGGGAAGGGGGAGAGAGAGAGAGAGGAGAGAAAAACAATCTTAAGCAGGCTCCATGCCCAGTGTGGGGCTCAATCTTACAACCCTGAAATCATGACCTGAGCAGAAGTCAAGAGCCAGATACTTAACCAACTGAGCCACCCAGGTGCCCCTAGAAGGAATTTAATAAAGGATATAATACACAGGGATTAGAAGAGCTGAAATAGTGAATAGGGGAAGAAGAGGAAGCCCAGAGATTAGTAAATGTAGGCAGCTGTGACACCCCTAGGGAATGGAAGGATAAAGGATGTTTCTGCATTGGAGCCCAGAAACATGAATCACTGGGTAAGAATGAGAAGTCCTGGAGGCTAGGAAGGCAGAATTTGGAGCCATGGAGGAAGGGTTGTCTGGTAAGAGCTAGGCCCACAGAAGAGAAGCAGCCTCTGCTACACATGCATCCCCTCTTCCAGCAGAGAGAAAGTGGGGAGAACTATCTTGGCTTCTCTTTTCTTTCAGTGCATGTGCATCTTAGTGGCTGAACACACCTGGGTATGACTGACAGGGAATCCTGAGCAACACAGTTTTCAAGGAATAGTCCCTCCAGTGATACAGAACACAGTATGGAATCAGAAAGCAAACAGACAAATGAATGACATATAGGTCAAAACCACTTAGCAGTATAGGTGCTGAATTTACGTTTTCTTTTGAATTCATCAATTAATTTCATTTGTGCATACATATGCTTACTACATGTCAAGCACTGTGGTACGTGCATATTACTTTGGCTATAACAAATTACATGGTCAATCCCAACATTAATGGCAAAAGGAGATATACTCCATCTACTTTAGCAGAGTTCACCAGGCAGTCAGGGAGGAAAGGTGGGAGAGGTGTAGGGTAGACTCCAGGACTGCAGAGGAGGGTGAGAGAGCATGACATGCCAGGAAAATGGCAGTATTATGGAAACTGATGCCCTACAAATGTACATCTCCAGAATTCTGAGATTTCCTCCAAGCTCCCAGATCCCTCTGAGGTATGTGTGCCACAGTCTCTGAGAGTTTTCTGGTATGACTAAGCTTTAGTTGCCCACACTGGAAATTTTCTTGATAGCAAGCTCTTTACAGCTCTCTTTCCTTCCCTTTTTTGCTTCTCCAACTCCTTGTCATTGTTTCTTGGAATCTCCAAAATAAATTATTTCCAGTCAAATTTTTGTTTCAGGGTCAGCTTTTGGAGGAAATTGAATGATGACACATATTTACAAACCTATTGCACTGTTCAGTATAATTTTTCTTATTATGTCCGACTTTTGGCTAAAGTCTCAGAGCGAGGGAACATGGATTTTAAGTGCTCCCATGTTCCAAAGAGAAGAGTAAGGCACCTGTCTATGAGATTCACTAACACAGGCACAATGGCTGTCACAACGTCTGTGTGAAGGAGAACTAGAAATGGAAAAAGAATCTAGTTGGTATGGAGCCCTGTACTGTTTTATGATGGTTCTTCCTACCTTAGCCAAGTGAAAAACCCCTAGAGAATATCACAAAATAGGGGGTTGTCTAAAGGAAGAGAGATATTGACATCTCACTTCCTGGCTAGATGCTTGCTGAGCTGCAAACACCCAAAGACTTCCTATAAAGCTACTAGAGGAGAGTGGGAAGGAGACCATAGGGCAATTTTAAATGAGAGTTCAAGAGTTAAGTGAAGGTGGAGGCAGTGGGAGGTTAGCTGGAGAAGCCTGCAATGGCAGGTTGGGGGTAAGAATGGTTGGAGCATCTGCATATCTAGAGTTCTTCCCTGGGCTAAGTGGACTGCATGGAATGTTACTAGTCTTGACTCACCCCAAAAGGTCCCTGTTTGATGGAGCAAGGGAACCCCAGGGATATACTGATTATGGTAGCTGAGAGGTGTTATAAAAGGTCAGACAAGGAGCATCACCTCTGTCAGGAATTGTGGAGTGAGGAGGTTGCCATGGAGGACTCCAAAGAATTGATAAAGGTCTCTAATGAAAGGGCAAGCCAGCATCTGGAGGTCCTCTGGAGAACTACAGAGGTGACCTCTGATCCCTTTTTGGACTTCTTTAATCTTACACCTTGTTTCAAACCAGGAGGAGCTGGGAGCTGAGTGGAGGGAGCAGGGAGAGGGGGGTGGTTATGATAGGAAAGAAAGAAACAAGGAGAACAAAAGAATGAGCCATGCTTTCCCTCTTTTCCATGATTGGTTCTGAGTCAGGCAGCAGCTGGGCACTGAAGGAGCTTTGAAGTGGGTGAAAAATAGAAGTCTGTACTGTTGTAATGGTCCAGAGTTCATGAAAAGCTGCCGTTCCTGCCTGAGATATTGTTCAAGGACCAGGAAAGGAGATTTGACAGAGCGTGCTTGAAGGCAGTTGTGAAAGGATTGAAGCTGTTTCCTGAGTGTACCTTCCAAGTTCAGCATGTTCAAAATGATATATGTGCAATATAAGATTGAAAAATGCTAAGTAAATGTTAAAAAAATTTTTTTAAAGAAAAGAAAAAGAAAAATGCATCCGCGTTGTTTACATATATGAGTGCTGCAGTGTAAGAGGGAATGTTCCTACTGGACCAGAAATCATGAGGAATCCCCAAAAGATAAAAGAAGATGGGTTCACAGTGAAGGAGAAAATTCACATCCCCTAAGATAGAACTAATGCAAAAGATTGGATGAGCTTTTGGGTTCCTCCAAGCCTAGAAGCAGGTGGGAATCTGTGAATAACTGTCGAGGGGTATGAACAGGGTGGTATGGCCCTCCCTTCCTCCAGCACTTGTGACAAGCAGTGGGTAGCAGAGATGTCAGGACCTGCCTCCTGTTCTGTTGGGTTCTTCCCACTCTTAGTAGCAACTTCTCTCCACTTCTGATGCCTTGATGCCTACAGCCTCTTTGTCCTGTTACCATTAGAAAACCTTCACTCTGTGGCACTCTTCATAGGGATTTGTGAAATTTGGTCTCATTCCAAAATATGTATTTCAATTTCTGGAATTTCCAGCACCAAGCCAGAAATGGTGGCCATAACCTTGAAGTCACACCACCTTCAGGCCAGCGTGACTGTTACTGGACCAGTCCTGTGCAGGGCGTTTTAAGGTCTTCCTTTTGTGCTATCTGCTGCATTCCCCTGGCCCTTCTCTCTGCACTCATCCTCAGGAATCATGGAATGTAAGTTGGTTCTGCCTCTGTGATTCTGAAATATCTGGCAGACTTAATAAGCCTTCTTTTCTCTGGGAGGAGGCATTCTTCTGCTGATGCTGAATTTTTAATTATTTATGGTGAAATTAGAGCACATCAACTCTAAGGCAGGTTTCTCCTCTACAAAAATGTATTCTGTGGATGTAAACTCTGGGAAAACTCCACATAGGCTAATTTTGGTTTAACACCTATGAATATTTTATTTCCCAATAATTCATAATGGTCCTCCAGGAGCCATTACTATTAAGTACATATATATAGCCTAGAACCTCCCAAGATGTAATTGTCCATATTTTTATTCTGGGTAACAAAGATACATATGTATGGTGGGCCACTTCTCATATATTTTATTAAAGGATTGTTCTTCATCTCTTTTTCACTCTCCCCTAGCTGCCTTTTCTTTCTTTTGTACTCAGTCATAAGGCTGAGAAAAAAAGCACCAAATAATTAATAATAATAATAATAATAATACCATATAAACATGGTACTACCTGGAACTATAAATTACCAATGATGAGCCACTCTCAACTCAATCTTTTTGTTTTTCAGAAGGCATATTATCCTATCAGGTATGAAAATAAACATTGGAACACTTACAGGATTTGGTCTTTTCCCCCTAGAAGTATAGGGAAGGCAGACTTCATAGCTAACTTAGGAAGAGAGAAAGAACCTTTGCTGGAATATGACCCAAGGGACAAAGTGGTACCCTAAGTCCTGCAGACTAAAGCAGAAGCCTCAGTTCATTGGACTTGCATCTCCTGGAACATGGGCCAGTTCCTAGCCCGGAGGTGGAAGAGGAAGTAAAAGGGCATCCAAAAGACCTCACTGAATTTATTGCCTAAGGAAATGTTGGAGAAAGGTCAGAGCAGCACAGGAGGTGCCTCAGGGGAGATGGTTTAGTCACTGAAAAGTGAACCTGAATCCTTCAACTCATGAATTCACCCAAGGACTCCATGAAATGGATAGACAACATTCTTCAAAATCTAGAGCAATGGTTTGTTTGCATAATAATTCAGTGTTTTATTATGATATTCTGGACACTGTTTTGACATTGGGGATGTGGAGGGAGAAAAAACCCAGGAAGAGTATATAAGAGGCAGAGGATCATATGCACAAATCCCTACCCCTGCTCTAGGTAAACCTACATGGTGGCATTCCTGGATGCTGCTACTTCCTGATTTGGGGGGAAAGGGCACGTTGGAGGTAACGAAAGTCTCAGAGCAGGCATCAAAATGCCATGTCAGTCAATGGCACCCAGTTCTCTCCTTTCTATACCCCTTTTCCATTTCTCCTTATCCCTCCAGCTTAAAGAGAAAAACCAAAAGAACTTTGGGAGGTGAGGAGGAACTGACTCAGGCACTATGTTCTGTCTTCTTGTCATTCTGCTCTAGAGTAAGCATTCAAATAGCTCAACTTCCATCTTTTGCCTGTCTTTCCAGTACATGATTAACATCCCACCATACCAGATCTAAAATTGAAGAGGTAATTTGTACAAAATATGCTATTACAAAATGCTAATGAATACTGGGAGACGCCAAACCAGTATTCCCCCTGGAGCCATTTCAGAACAATTCGTTCCTGGGGCTCCTGGGTGACTCAGTTGGTTAAGCATCCAACCCTTGATCTTAGCTCAGTTTTTTGTCTCTGGATCATGAGTTCACACCTCGTGTGGGGCTCTGCACTGGGCATGAAGCCTACTTAAAAGAAAAAAAAAGAACAACTCATCCCTAAAGACATCTAAGAGGAGGAAGTCTATGAGTGGAATTTCACCACAGTGCAGAGGTTCCCCATAAACCTGCCTCAGTTATGAACCTGCTCAGGATCCCTCAGCTCATACATTACCTGTGAATCAAGGCCCACTCAGTGGACCAACTCTGCTCTTACTGCACATAAAAACAATGGCTTCCATGATAACATTCTTGGGATAGGGGGCTGCTGCTGACGTGGATATTTATGTGAACATTGTTTTGGAAGACCTTCCAGAACTCCTGGAAGGAGGGTGCAAGTCTTTTTTTTTTTTAATCTCAGACCTAGACAGCATCTGGCCCAAACTTAGTGGGGTAAGGAGGTGTTGATCTTGAAGTATCTTTTGACTCCCTGTTGTTCTCAGTCTACAAGTAACTCGCTTTACCCTGTGCTCAACCTTGAGCATAGCTAACACACTTTATCCTGTGCATATAGGCTCAACCTTCCCTGAGTCTTTGGACCTCTCTTTGCCCCTGTTAAGACAGATGCACAGACTTCAGCATCAGGCCACATTTCTTGTTGGTTGGGCCCAATCTGGAGTCTGACTTCTTGTAACTGGTCTTGTTTCTGATTCATCTCTGACCTTCCTGAGCCACCTCTACTACAGCCCAAGATTATGTAATGTATAATAAGAGTTTGGGACCTCATCACAGTAAAGGATGTCTCTATACTTTCAGGTGCTCTGCCACAAACCTCAGAGTCATCCTTAACTCCTCTCTTCTCTCACATCCAACAGCTGTTCTTTTAGAAAATTCTGAAGACTCGGGCTTTAAAATATGTCCAGAATCTAACTGCTGATTTCCAACTATAACTCCTACCACCACTGCTGCAAATCACCATCTTCTCTAAGCTAGATAAATGAATGGCTTCCTCACTGGCCTCCCTGCTTCTCTCCTGTCTTGATAGTCCATCCTCCATACTGCAGCCAGACAGAGCACACTAAAATGTCTATTCAGGTCCTGTCATTTCTCTGTTCAAAATGCTCCAAAGTCTCCTATCTCACACACAAAGACAGAATCCTTACACTGGCCACCAGCCCTTGGTGATTTGACTCCCTTTATTTCTCTCACTTCTCCTGCCATGCATCTCCATGTACTCTGCTACAGCCATGCTAGTTTCTGTGGTGTTCGTAAAACATGCCAAGCATCCTTCTGCTTCTGGTCCTTTGCATTTAGTGTGTCCACATATGGGGCCAGAGATCCACACATTCTCTCCCTTCTTCAGAGCTTTGCTTCAATGCTACCTTTTCAGTGAGGGCTTCCCAGACCTTCTCCTAACCCCTTTGCCAGCATTCCCTATCTTTTCTCTTGCTTTATTGTTCCCCAAAGCACTTGTCACCACCAGTAAAACAATACATATTTTACTTATTTGTTTGCTGCTTGCCTCTTCCACTAGCATGCAAGCTCCACGAGGGCAGGAGCTTTGCCTGTTTCATTTTATACTCTATTTCTGGTACCCAGAACAGTGCCAGTACATAGTGGCTGCTCTGTGCATATTGTTGGATGAAGGAGTGATGTGTAACCAGATATGGGAACCATTGTTAGGGAGGACATTCAACCAACAGGAGAGTAGGTGGACTTCTTTGGGAGACACTAAAAATAGAAGAGTATTTAGTTCTGGGAAGAATATACTGAGTGCCTGCTGTGCACATAACACTGAGAAAGACAAAACAAGATATAAGCCCTGACCCCCTCCCTCAATTTGTCCACTAATCACCTGCTGAGTCTGACATTGTGTGAGTTGCGGGGACTCAAAGACAGTTAGGACAAACCTTAACTGCTCCCAATGAGCCTATCAGGAGTTCAGAGGTGCAAATAAATAATTATAATACAGGGTGTGGAGTGCTTCTTCAGAGGAAATACAAAGTAGGGCTAATAAAGAATTCCAAAGATTGGCAGGGGGGCCCCAAGACTTCCACTGTAGCTGATTTTGAGCTGGCTTTTAAGTAAACATATTCCAGAGAAGCTTATTATATCATAGAATGATGAATAACATTAAAGACGAAACAGCAAATACAAGGCACTGTGCCACCCATGCTGGAGCTAGCTTGTTCAGTTCATGAGAAATGACTGTTAAATTTTCAGGAATTTCAAGAGAGTTGGCTGACATTACATTGGCAGCTTAAACTCAGCCATGGTGGGCATATTACAGCACAGAAACCATATGTATATATGATCTCTATATATATCTTGTCTCTCTCTCCCTCTATATATCAGATCTTCCCCTCCCCAAGAGAACTGGTTGCTAAACACCCAGGAACATACCAGCAGGCACAGAGCAGACATGATCCCAGGGTTCATATGATGGGATGGCCATAGTTGCTGTCACAATCAAGGACAATACACTTAGGTGCTGGTAAATAAGCTAGACCTTCATAGAGGGTGAGATTTGGATGTGCCAAAGTGAATGTACTGGGTGAAATAATGCCCCCCATTCATTTCCACGTGAAACCCCAGAATTTAACTTTATTTTGGAAATAGGGTGTTTGCAGATGTAATTAGTTCAGTTACAGTGAGGTCATACTGGATTCTGGTGTGCCTGAAATCCAGTGACTGGCTTCTTTATAAGAGATAGGAGAGGGAGATTTCGCTACGGAGAGAAAAGACCTGGGAAGAAGGCATGTGAGGAGAGACATAGAAGTGGTGCAGACACAACTCAAGGAATGCCGAGGATTGCTGTCAACCACTGGGAAATAGGAAGAGGCAAGGAGTCTTCCCTACAGGATTCAGAGGGAGCATGGCTCTACTGACACCTTGATTTTGGACTTCTAATTCCAGGATTGTGAGACAATAAATGCCTGTTGTTTTAAGCCACTAAGATTATGGTAATCTGTTACCATATTAGGAATTAGGTTATCACATTGGGAAACTAACACAGAACTACACAAACAAAGAGAATGAGGTGGGATGTACGTGAGATATCTGAAGGAGAGGAAAAATAAGAACTGTTGTCATTCATTTATTGAGGGCTTTATATGCCTCCTCCATTCCTATGATATGCTTGCTGTGTGGTCAGCATTATTTCTGTTAATCCTTACAATAATCCTATGAGGTAGGGTTCATTTTTGACTCATTATCCTCATTTTGAAGATAAGAACATCAAAGTTCAGAGAAGTTAAGTGACTGCTCAAGAGTACATAGCAAATAATAACAGAACTTAGACTTAAAAAACAAGCTTGTCTGGGGCACTTGGGTGGCTCAGTCAGTTAAGCATCCAACTTTTGATTTCAGCTCAGGTCATGATCTCACAGTTGTGAGATTGAGCCCCGTGTTGGGCTCTGTGCTAGGGATGGAGCCTGCTTAAGATTCTCTCTTTATGCCTTTCTCTCTGCCCTTCTCACCCTCAAATGCTTACTGTCTCTCTCAAAAACAAAACAAAACAAAACAAACCCCCCAAAACGAGCTTGTCTAGCTTTTAACACTCATCTTCATGTTCTCTCCTAAGTGGGCAAGAACCATGTCAACAATCGTAAAGGACGGAGACAGTGGTAAGATATTAAATCCTCATTATCTACATCAAGGAAGCAGGGCAAGGAGATTTTAGGATCCAAGTAGAGTTCAACAACTTTTGCACTGCAAAGATCACATAGATCTGGTAGAAAGATGCAGATGTCATTTAAAAAATGGAATTTTAAATACAGACATGCTAAGAAAAATGCAATAAAAGAACTGAGATCCTTTATGTGGAAGGAAACTACCATCACAGTCAGAAGAGATCCAAGTAGCTGACATTTACATTGATTAGACTCTTCCCCCCACCCCAAATCGTGCTTTTATCTGGCATCATGATCTGAACTTAAAGAAATAAAAATCTAGCTGCTAGAAAAACAGGCAATAGTGACAAAACATTCTACACATTTGTACACTTTAGATGAGCTTTGATTTAAAAATAAAAATAAATCCAGGGGCACCCAGGTGGCTCAACTGGTTAAGCGTCAGACTCTTGGTTTTGGCTCAGGTCATGATTTCATTGTTGGTGAGTCTGAGCCCCGTGTCAAGCTCTGTGCTGACAGTGCGGAGCCTGCTTGGGATTCTCTCTCTCCCTCTCTCTCTCTGCCCTTCCCC
>CM053576.1:30258684-30367096 GCA_028646485.1 Cryptoprocta ferox | reverse complement strand
TTTAGATGAGCTTTGATTTAAAAATAAAAATAAATCCAGGGGCACCCAGGTGGCTCAACTGGTTAAGCGTCAGACTCTTGGTTTTGGCTCAGGTCATGATTTCATTGTTGGTGAGTCTGAGCCCCGTGTCAAGCTCTGTGCTGACAGTGCGGAGCCTGCTTGGGATTCTCTCTCTCCCTCTCTCTCTCTGCCCTTCCCCCCCCCAAAATAAATAAATACACCTAAAAAATAATTCCACTAGCATTTTAAGGGAAGATCACATCAAACAATTATAGTTATATTACCAGAGAGTCCCCTCCCTCCACCCCAAGTAAATTCATGTAAAAATGTTCTGGGTTATATATTAGGATTGTGTTTGAGTTTCTATATTGATAAAGATAGTCAACCAATTATCTAATAAAAGGGAACTTCCTAACATAAGTGCAATAGTTGAATGGTGGGGAATATAATGAGTTCTATACATTTTATTGTTTACAAAAACATAGCCTTCATATGAGATATAATTTTCTCAATGATTATTCAATTTATTGAGAGTCTAAGATTAAAAAGGCTGTCATTTTGCCTGCCTGGTTTTTGAAAATTATTATTATTTCTTCTAAACCGTGGTTGGTTAGGATCCTTTATTTATTTTTAATATTTATTTATTTATTTTGAGAGAGAGAGAGAGAGAGACTTGGCAAGTGGGGAGAGGGCTGCCTGGGTGACTGGGTTAAGTGTGAGACTCTTAATTTCACCTCAGGTTATGATCTCACAGTCGTGAGATTTGAGCCCCACATCGGGCTCTGTGCTGACAGCACAGAGTCTGCTTGATTAGGATCTTTTAATCTGTGACTTTAACTGTTGAGATCTGAAGTTAGCCTAGCAACTGGAATTGATTTCTGTTAGGTCCATACATAGTAAAATGTTATGCCTGTATTTCACTGACTCTGTATTCTAGTGTTTGGGAAAATACTGTCCTCAATCTTCTTTTGAGGTGTGACTGCAAATGCAGGGTGCACCTACCCCAAGCAGACTAGGCCCCACTGAAGTCAATGCAAAGATCCCAAACTGGCAGAGCCTGGCCCTCAGTGGATGGTTTGACTCATACTGGTTGGTTGTTTTAAATATTTGAATTTGAATGCTTTTATTTTCATTATTTTTTTAAGTTTATTTATTTTTGAGAGGGAGAGAGACAGTGCAAGTAGGAGAGGGGCAGAAAGAGAGGGAGACACAGAATCCAAAGCAGGCTCCCAGGGTCTGAGCTGCCAGCACAGAGCTTGATGCAGGGCTTGAATTCCTGAATCTCAAGATCATGACCTAAGCCAAAGCTTAACTGCCTGAGCCACTTAGGCACCCCTGAATTTGAATACTTTTAATTGAGACTTGCACTCTTCCTGTTTGGCCACACTCAGTCTCCACCACTTCTGTAGTCTTAACTCTTAGTCCAGTTCCCACAGTTTATCACCTTTGTGGCCCTTGGAAGTATTTGCTTCTGTGATCCTTGGAAAGAATGCCTTGGACTATTTTTCCCACACTTGCAGAAATGTTTCCATTCTCTTGATTATGCTTCTAACCCCGTGAGAGACATATTCTTCACATCTCAGGATGAAATCGTTCAATCAGAGTGCTTCCGTCCTGAAGCCTAAAGTCAACCCAGAGAGAACTGAAGTTTTGCTGGTGGGGAGTGTGTATCTTTGAAGCTTAAATGACGTAGGAGAAAGGGCAGGTTTAGCGGGATCAGGTAGAAAGGGGTTTTGGACAGTCAGGGGGTATAAGAGGTGGTACCCGCTGAGGAGCTGCTGAGTAATGTTTCCAGGAGGGAATTCCTTCCCAGCGTTTCTTAGACAATTTATATACTTTCCAAATATCAAGTTCTGGGGCAAATTGAGAAATTGGGAAAACCAATTACAGGTATTACAATTCTCCTGTGTGAATTAAAGCTTAACAATGAGCAGAGAGATACGACTGGTCTGAAGGGATCCACTGAAGGGATCCACTGAAAGACCAGGAGCCACTAGCCCTGGAGTTGAAGGTTAATGTAAACATTTTTGGAAAATGTCACAGAGAAGTCACAGTTTGATAGGTCTGCCTGCGTGTAGCTATTTCTGTCTTATAAGTGTGTGTTTCTGGTCCTATCTGCTGAGAGACACTCTTGCAAACAAAATAAATATTAAATATCTTTATACTTTCTAATAGTATACTTATACAGATCCTAAGAAATAACAACTTTTGGAAGCAAAGTAAGCCCATAAATTAGTGATTTTGAATTGTAATTTTTGTATGATGATGTCTACATTGCTGGATTACATTCAAATGTTAGATTATTTAAAAACTACTCAATTATGTTTACTGGCATTTTATAGTGTGTGGATATTTGCCATAGGCTACAATTTTTTTACATATATAAGCTGGGCATTTCTCATTTATTAAAAATATTTTAAGAAATAGGAGTACCTGGCTGGCTCAGTCAGTAGAGCATGTGACTCTTGATCTTGGGGTCATGAGATTAAGCCCCACATTGGGAATAGAGCTTACTTAAATATAAATGTTATTAATTATTTAATTAATTACTTAATATTTTAACAATTAATTAATATATATTATTAGTAAATCCATAATAATGAGTAAAGAATTTCTGATTTTTTACTTCCAAGTCCCAAAGATTAATATGTTTTTGAAAATTTAGAAACACTACAATGAGTGAGGATTTTAAAGGGTGGAGAGAGTCTGTTTTGAAATTTTGCCTGGGGCCAATCTTATTCCTAAAGGAAGAATAATGGTGTCCAAGAGGTACAGGTTTCTGCAGGGAAGCAAAGTTATCTGGTAAATGTCATAGGCTACAGAAGTCACAGGGATTTGCTCTTGTTTGTCTTATCTCCCATGTTCTCAATTTCACCTAGAAACATCATTTCACTTTTGTCTTGGCTGACAAGTCAGCTTATGTGCCTAAGGAGACTTAAATGAATGTGGCAACCTGAGGTGCAGTTTGGTAGTTTGGTCCAGAATCCGAGGCTTTTTAACCATTCTGAGGCCCAAAGCACTCAGCCACATAGCAGGATCTGCAGCTTCCCTTGTCCCAAATGCTTGTTTTCCAGCCAAGATCAGTTCAGATGGGACCAGATGTGATCAAACCACGTCAAGTTATCAGCACTGATTGCTCTTTTGAGAAGAAATTATTCTGTATCACCCTATTATAGACAACGGTGTCTGTGCCAGATGAACCTCTGGTTCTGGAGACTGGCAAGCAAAAAGAGGGCATGAATGAAATTCATCAGGCCCAAGCTTAACTTCTCATTTCAACCCAACTCAGAATGGAAGCCTCTTCAGCTTCTACTAGCAGAAATCAAAGTTGTACTTTGAAGCCAGGACAAAGCCAGCAAAGAGCTCATGCCTCTTATACTTCAACAATAGTTGAAGTTGAATATAGATCAACAATAGTCTACCTCTGTTCCACTCACATTTTTGTATGTGGCCAGAGGAGGGGGGAATTCAAATTCTCATTCTGATGTAACAAATAGGCTCTGAGCTGCTAATTAGATATATGGGTAGGTGTAGAAGTAAAAGATGTACATCATATAGATGTAGACGTTGTATATGTTAAAGTAGGTGATGTTGATGTAGATATTGCAGATGGTGTGATGTGATGTAGCTGTCACTGACTCAGATGTAAATGCAGATGTAGCTGATATCAATATAAATATAGATGTACATAGTAGATGTCAATATAGATGTAGATGTGATTGGCATAGCTGTAAACATGGATATAGTTGATGTGGATAATGTGGATTAGGGTTTCTCAACCTCAGCACTATTGACATTTTTGGCTGAATAATTCTTTATTTTCAGAGACTCTCCTGTGCATCATAGGATGATTAGCAGCATCCCTGGCCTCTACTCACTAGATACAAGGGGCATGCCTTTCCCACCCAGAGTTGTGACAATCAAAAATGTTTCTGGATGTTGCCAAATGTCCCCTGGGTACAAAGTGGCCCTGGTTGAGAACCACCAATTTAGACAATGTAGATGTAAACTGAGGTAGACATTGATATGGTCATGAGCATAGATGTAGATGATGAACAAGAAAGTGTAGCTGTAGGTAATATAGATACATAGATGTTGGTAAAGAATATGTAAAATACAGATGGAGGAGATGATGTAAGAGGAGATATAAATGCTTTTGGTCTAAACATAGGTATGGGTGACATATTTGATATAGCTAATGTTGATGGTCTAAATGTAAATTTTATGATCTGGGCAGAAAAATGCTGGTGTTGATGATGCAGATGACATAGATTAGGTATAATGAAGAGTTTAGGTATACAAGGTACATATCTAGATAGATCAATATAAAAAGAATGTTCGCAACATGAATTTATGATTTTGAAGATGGGGATCATATCTATATATTCATATCTCCCAGAGTAATTTGGAGGTAGTCATTAATGATCTGTTGATTATTTCATTAGTTCTACCCCTTAAAAGTCAATGAAGTTATCTTTTATATTCAAGTGTATATTCAATTATGAAAACATATTGTCTTCAGGAAAGTTTGTGGTTATTTAAATCTCCAAGTTATAAATAAAAGTATGTGGGTAGACACTTAAATACTCAAAATATATCCTGCCTATATTTTCCTAACGTTTTCTTGTGAAAAATTTCAAACATACAGAAGATTGATAAAAATTTACAAATAAGACCTCTATACCCACTGCTTAGATTTTATCATTAACATTTACTATACCATTAACATTTACTTTACTATATTTACAATATTTACCATACATTTACTCTACTATGTTAGGTACTGGCTTATCTTGTGTCTATCCATCCATCCATCCATCCATCCATCTTGTTTGTTGATACATTTCAAAGCAAATCCTACATGTTTTCACTGATTCTCTAGAAAACTAAATTTCCCCCAAATACTACCTTTGACTTCCTATATTTATATACTGTCATCTAGCCTAGGATGGTCATAGGTTACCTGGGATGTTTTACAGAATAACTCTTTGTAGAATTTAGGAGATCATCATGACATTTGTTAAAAACTTGAAGCAAAAATTCAAGCAAGGATAAGCCCAGAGTTTATTAAGGAGAGACACTGAGAACAGGCAGGCTGTGATATTTCTCCCACTTTTTTTTTTCAAGAAAGTTTTCAGTCCACACAGAAGCAGCATCCTGTCAGGAATGGTTTAAGTGTGATGTTGCCTGAAGGCAGAGAAACTGCCTCATGATCTATTAAGGTCCTTTTGACAGAGCCAACTGATTCTGAGATCTCTCATTCTCTACTAAAGACTGATACTCAGATTGAAAAAAGAAGAAAAATAATAAATGATGAAAACCAGAAAGCCATTAGACTTCAAGATATAGATAGCTTCATTAGTACAAGATCACATGACAAGCCTCAGATGGTCTTGCAACTCATTCAGTAAATCATGGTAGGATGTTCATACATCAGACAACAACTAAGTAAATGTTTATGCTTTTTCCAGGTCCTTGCCTTTCTCACAGATATTTCCAAGTTGCCAGCTCAGAGCTGGCTGACCCACAGTTGAAGCAAGTGTTATTCATAGTCCTGAGGAACCTGAGCTCTTTCCTTAGAAATGAGCAACATATATTCTTCAGAATCACAGAATCACATACCCCAAACTCATTATGTTTAGCAAATTGTAAATCTCTCCCAAGCATCAAAGCTGACGAGAACTTGCGGAAAGTACATTGGCCATGGACTGCAGCATTTCCAAGAAGACATTCACTGAATGGAAGGAAATGGTCAGTCTGTGAAGTTTGTTCAGTTGTTGCAGGGTGGTGGTCAATGAGAGCTGCTAACATGTTACCAGGCAGGGCTAAAGAGGACTAGATGTGGAGTGACCCTGTGACATGCATGGAGAGCTACCGAATAGCAAATGGTGAAATAAGTAATCTGTACCTAATAGAAATTTGGTTTGGGGGTAGCAGAGGAAGTGCACCCCCTGTTTGATTCTGGGTAGGTTTACTCTGGGCTTTGAATGGTGGGGAACAGAAAATTTGTCCGCAAGTCTGGAGGATAAGAGAACACAGAGTAGCAGATGCTGTAGATGCCCTGGCTATCTCCTTGGGCTTGACATTGTAGGTATACCAGCCTGACTTCCAACTGCCAGCATCTGCCCTCTTTATCTGAGGGCTTTGTCAGGTGGCCAGCATCTGCTCTGCCATATACACAGCAGGCCAGACATGCTGGAGATTTAATGCCTTCCTGGTTGTAGCCTTTGACCAAAGACTGATGGGAACTGGTGCTTACATTCTCTCTCTCTCTCTCTCTCTCTCTCAATCTCTCTCTCTCTCTCTCTTTCTCTCTCCTGGTGCAGGATAACTTAGGCTTGTGTTCTGCCCTGCCCCCCTGAGTTCTGTGGTAGGATTGAGTTCCAGTTAGCACAGTCGCAAATTGCTTGATAAAGTACCACCTATTGGCTTCCTTTTCTCCCATCTCAGTTCCTCACTCCCCCACTCAAATAAACTATTTGCATTTGAATTTGTGCCCCAGAATCTGTTTCTGAAGGGATCTAAATCTAAGCCACACAGGCAGTGGACAAATGCTCTGAAGGTCCCTCTGGCTCATTATTTTCCATCCTGTAATCTGTTAAGGCAATCAGAAAGCAGAGAAGACAGGGCTGACAAACAGTCTTACCTCAGCCCAGAAAATTCAAGGGCATCTTTTCCTAGTAACAAAGAAATCCTTTGCCTTTGGGAACAGCTGTCACAGTGTCAGCTCTGGGTTCATAATACTTAACCACACACCACCACCTCCCATTATGGAATCTGAGAGCCGTTAGAAATACTGAGGAAACTGGTAGAATCCTGGCTGTTGCCTGAACAAATCTCCTATGTCCCAGTTCATCTCTGCCCCAGTCTGATATGTAGCAGCATGGGATACTTTCAAGTCCAAGTCCAGTCACTAATGGAACTCTTGGAGAAGAAGTTTTAATGCCCCTGGAGCCCACTGTGATTACATTGAGCATCTGAGTGAAAGTTGAGAGGACAGATTGGTCTTTGGTTTCCCCCCAGAGATTAGGCCAAGAGACAATCATGGAAACACTAACGCACAGAAGAAACTGTTAACCTCTTCAGTTAGGTTAAATCCTTTACAAAGTCGGTGCTTGGAAGACTGCTGTTTATCTGACGATGTAATCCATATTGGAGAGTAGGAAATTCCTCCATATTTTGTTGAAATAAAATAACTACTGTTGTCTATGTCTATATACTAACAGAAGTTCAAGTGGGGAGATGGGTGGGTCATTTGCTGTTATCAGGGAGCACTTAGCATCCTAATTCCCTTTCTTCGATGATCTAGCAAATGGTGACAAGCAGGATTCACCCCCTACTATAGAAGGCAGCCACACCCGATGGCCCTTTCCCTGCTCCCTGGCTGCTAGAAGACAGTCACATGATCCAGCCTCAGCAAATCAGACGTTCCCATGCAGGGCCTAATTTAGACTCAGGGATAGTTTAGAATTTAGTGCAGCAGTGGCACCTAGGCTCCTGGCCACAGTTGCAGTATTGTTCAACAGCCAGAGTGGCAGCAGGGCCAGAGTTAGGAACATTCCAGCCAGAGTGTCCCTGAAGCATGACCTCAGCTGTGTTCCTGCTGCCCAACCTCCCTCAGATCCTGCCTGTTTTCAAAACCTGATTATCCAGACTTCTGGTCAATTCTGTTTGCCGCCCATTAGCCTTCTACTAAAGTCAGCTAGAGTCCACTTTTGCTGCGTGCAATCCAGAACTCCGACTGCACAGAAAGTGATATCCTCTAGTATAGAGAGTCACCCCTGGAAGTCAGAGACCTGGACTCTTGTCCAGGGGGCATCTGGATATCTAGATAACTAGACAAAGGGGTGTTTATCTCCTTCCCTGCAAAGGGCTTGACTGCATAATTGCTGAGTTTCCTTTGCTGTTCAAAGTCTATGATTCTAAATGAAGTGTTGGCCAGTAAAGACCCAAAGCTACTTGAGTTTCTGCATCCTCAGTGATAGGGAAAGCGTGTCTGGAAAAAGATGTCACTCTGTGAAGCCCACAGATAGATCTGGTCCAAATCAAATAATCAAAGAGGATCTCAAGCCACTATCTGTGTGCACAGTTCCCCAGAGAGGTGAATGTATCTGGTAAACACTGCTTTGGGCATGTCAAGGCAAAGAAAATCCATAGTTCACTTAACACCGTTCACAAATGTCTCCCACTGGGGACGAAGAAAATCAGAGGTGAGACAGTCAGAGTGACTGGCAGTTTTATGTATGCAGTAATCTAAATAACTTTGTAGCCATGAAAACAAGTCTGGGGCATGTGACAGGTGGTCATCACATGTATAGATCATGGATTTTTAGGGGAAGAGTAGAGTTCATTTGTTTTGAAGCCCTTTCACACTATGACAAATGCAGGAAAAACCCATTTGAACCATTACGGGTCAGGAAAACTTTTGCATTTAATGATAATCCAATTTATTTGGAGGGTAGTTCCAAATAGTTTTTATGGGAGAGGGAGGCTAGTGTAGATTGAAAGAGGTTTAAGAGATACAAATGTGGGGTACTTGGGTGGCTCAGTTGGTTAAGCGTCTGATTCTTGATTTCAGCTCAGGTCATGATCTCGTGATTTGTGGGATCCTCTCTCTCTCTCTCCCTCTCTCTCTCTGCCCCTACCCCCTTCTCAAAGGGAGTAAATAAACTTAAAAAATTACATTATAAAAAAAGAGATACAAATGCAATGGTAGATCCTTGTTTTAATCTGGATTCAAATGCCATAAGAAGGCATTTTTGAGAAAGTTGGGAAACATTGAACATGGACTGAATATTAATGGTCATGTGGTGCTTTGTTTTGTTTTCTTGAGTCCTTATCCATTAGTGACAGATGTTCCATTCACAGGTGAAATGAAAGAATGCCCTGGATTTGCTTTAAAATACTGTAGCATGGGGTGCCTGGGTGGCTCAGGCAGTTGGATGGCCAACTCTTGATTTCGGCTCAGGTCATGGTCTTGGGGTCATAAGATGGAGCCGCACATCAGGCTAAGCATGGAGACTGCTTGGGATTCTTTCTCTTTTTCCCTTTGCCCCTCTCCCGTACTTGGGTACGTGCTCTCTCTCTCTCCTTAAAATAAAAATAAAAAATATACTCTAGTGTAGTACTACTCAAGGTGTGCAAATTGTGCGCTGTTGGTCTGTGATAACTGCAGACATTGACAGTAAGTATTTAGAAACTATTATGATGCTTTGTGTTGTTATGGCCATCCAAGCAGTGATTAGTGTCTCATTGGGCAGGGAAGAGCCCAGTCTGGGTATTGTTGAACTTGCTATGGTGAGCTGCGTGTGCCTGAGCACAAGCTGTGTGCTTGAGTGGCCCATGACAGACTGGAAATTTAACAAAAAGTCCTTCACCATTGATAGCTTCAGCAATGCTTTAGCACACACACACAAATCAGGTGGAGGAGATTGATGAAAAAGAATGGCAGAAAGCTGATGGCTGTTGAAGCTAGATGATGGGTACATAGCACAATTCTCTCTACTTTTGTGAAAGTTTGAAAAATCTGTATCATTTGGTTTAATGAAAAGTTTAAAAAAATCTAGTCAAGGGAGATATTTTTAAAATGTACATTTTCAATACATTTCACATATTTATATCCAAATGTATAGTACCTATACAATATGTATGTTTCAAATAAAATAATACAGAAATGACCCATAGAATACATAGTTCATGTAGGGATTATATGTAATTGTTCAGGTCAAACTTTATTTTACAGAAGAAGTTGTGGGTAAACAAACAAAGTAATTTGCTAGATCATGAGCTTGGTGAGCTTTTATTATATAATAAATTCTGATTATATCATAAACTCCTTGAAGTCAGGGTTCCTGTGAGATACCACTCTGTGTCTCCACAGGACTCAACACAGGGTACTGCAGAGTAAATGGTGCTTAATAAACACTGGCTGATAGGCTAAACTCAGGAAATGAATTGCTATGAACAGCAGTTTAACTCTCCATGCAGTCATGCCATGTGGCTCAATCAATTTGAAAATCAGTTTCCCGAATCCACCCTCATGGAGATTTGTCACAGAATTTTTGAGTCTGAGAGGGACTTGGAGCTTTGCTAATGTCCTCATTTTGCAGATGGAAATGAGGGCTGGAGGAGTTAGATGGGCCTCACTGGACTTCCTGCTTGTTAATGGCGGCATTGTTGCCTCTGACGCCTACAATCCAGTCGGACTCTGCCTTCTGCCATGATGTTTCCCAGAAGGGATAAAGCCACCTCCTACTCCCACCCTTTACTCCTGGTTTAAGATTATATGGTTTCAGTTGCAGGAAAGAGAAAGAGTTGTCAAGCTGGCTCTACCAGGAGGCTGAACGGAAGAGGAAACTACAGAATAAGCTCGTGTAATAATCAGTATTTACCCAGGACTGCTCTGTGGCTAGCCTGGCTAAGAGAAGCTCCCTGACCTTTAGGAACTTTCCATCTCTTTTGGGAAAGAAGATGTACACAAGTTAATAGTTAGATGAAGGTCCTACTGGGTAAGATTAAAGCATAAATGAGTGGTTGGGTAGAGCTGTCGGGGCTAGAGAAGGGATGGGATGTTCTGGAGGCCATGGAGCTTGGGTATAAGGTCTCAGGGCTAAGAAGAAGGGAGAACACCTAGGTTAGAATAGTATGGACCTAGTTCGTGCTTCACCCTGCTGGTATTAAGGGCCTTGGGAGTTTCTGTGGGAGGTGGGATGGGATCCAGTATTGACTAGATTTAGGAAGACCAATATGGTAAAACAATGTGGGGAATGGCTGGAAGTAGGAACTTTAAGGAGGGCCTTTTGGAGATGATAGCTTGGAGCAGGTGATGGCAGTGGGAAGAGAAAGAAGAGGCAAATGTAAGAATTTCAATTTTTAAGCAACCCCTCACCCCCCAAAAACCAACACTACCTGCTAAGGTGCTATTCTAAATACCATAACAAATCTGAATTCATGTGAGTTTCCTGAATTAGATACGATTGTTATTTCTGTTTTACAGATGAGGAAAATAAGGCACAGTTAGGTCAAGTAACATGCCCAAGGACACATGCTAATAAATGGTAGAAGCAAGATTCATAGCTAGGCAGGGGAGCTTCCAGGTCTCAGCTCTTAACAACCACTGTGTGCTAGAGTGGAATGTTTAGAAGTAAAAGTCATGATGAATCCAAAGTTTTTCAAGCCTGAGTGACTTAGCAAATGTTAATGCCATTGATGAATGGCATCAACATACATCAAATAGGAGTATTATTAGCCTGTGGGAAAGAGGATACCTTTGATTTTTTATACATTTTGTTTAAGGTGACAAGGATGCATCTGAGTAGAATATTCTATGGTAAATTACAACAGGACAAGCTTGGGAAAGATATGGTTGCAAGTTTTTTTTTTTTTTTTTCTTTCTTTCAGCCCTTGAAAATGTGCCAATTCCTTCTGGCCTCCATGATTTCACATGTGAAATCTGTTCTTACTTGAATTGGTGTTTGCCTATAATTAAGGCATGCATAATTTCTCTCTGGTTGCTCTTAAGATTTTTTTGTTAGTTTCCAGAAGTTTAATTATGCTGTGTTTTGATGAGCATTTCTTTAGATTTATCCTAATTCAAGTTCACAAAGCCCTTGAATCTGTAGGTTTCATCTTTCACCAAATGGAAGTTTTCAGCCATTATTTCTTTGAATATTTGTTTAGCCCCACAATTTTGTTCATCTCCTTCTGGGATTCTGATAATAGCAATGTCGATATCTTTTATTACTGTTTCACAGATTTCTTGTCTTCCCCCAGTCTCTTTCCTCTATGTTTGTCAGATTAAGTACATTTGATTGACCTGTTCTCAGTTTAGTGATTCCATCTTTTGTCATCTCTACTCTACCACTGAACCCATCCAATGAGGGTTTTTGTTGTTGTTGCTTTTTGTTTTTTTGGTGGTTGTACTTTCAGTTCTATAAGTTCCACTTGGTTCTTTTTTGTAACTTCTATTTTCTTTGATGGGGTTTTATTGTTTTTCATATGGTTCAAGGGATTTCATAATTATTGGTTGAAACCATTTTAAAATGCTTTGAAGTCTCTACCAGATAGGGGTCTCTGGGTGGCTCAGTCAGTTAAGCATCTCATTTCAGCTCAGGTCATGATCTTCTGGACTGTGGGTTTGAGCCCCATGTCAGGTTCTGTGATGACAGCTCAGAGCCTGGAGTCTGCTTTGGATTCTGTGTCTCACTCTCTCTCTCTCCCCCTACCCCGCTCATGCTCTGTCTCTGTCTCTCAAAAATAATAAATAAAAATGTGAAAAAAAAAATAAAATCTCTGCCAGATATTTCAACATCTGATTCATCTCACTGTTGTGTCAGTTGACTATCTTTTCTCACTCACATTGTGATTTTCTTGGTTCTTGATAAGACAAGTGATTTTTTACTGTATTCTAAACTTTTACATATTATGTTAGGAGACTCTTAATCTTTTTTTAAAAATTATTTTAATGTTTATTTATTTTTGAAGGAGAGAGAGACAGAGGTGAGTGGGTGAGGGGCAGAGAAAGAGGGAGACAGAGAATCTGAAGCAGGCTCCAGGCTCCGAGCAGTCAGCACAGAGGCCGATGCGAGGCTTGAACTCACAAGGCATAAGGTTATGACATGAACTGAAGTTGGACACTTAACCAACTGAGCTACCCAGGGGCCTCAGGAGACTCTTAATCTTACATAAATCTTCTATTTTAGTAGGCAGGCACCCTGTTTTTGTTTTTGTTTTTAAGGTTTACTTTTGTAGTCTATAGTTTCAATGACAATTTTCTGAGCCCTTGCAATGCTCTTCTGGTACTATGTTCTGGCTTTGTTTAAGCTCCCACTAGACCCCTGCATGTGATGCCTACAAGGGTATCCTTGGTTAGATGTAGGGGGGATGCCCTAAGTCACCATCTGTCATTGCGTGGAGAGCTGGGAGACATTGGGCCTGCAGGCACTACTAGTGCAGGTGAATGTATCTATATCATTCATTTTTTATTCTAGCATTTTTATAATTTTATCTTTTTACTTTGAAAACAATTTTTGGGGGCACCTTGCTAATTCAGTCAATTAAGCATCCAACTTCGGCTCAGGTCATGATCTCATGGTTCGCGAGTTTAAGCCCCACGTTAGGCCCTGTGCTAATAGCTCAGAGCCTGGAGCCTGCTTCAGATTCTGTGTCTCCCTCTCTCTTTCTGCCCCTCCCCAGCTCACACTCTCCCTCCCTCTCTCTCAGGGGCAGAGAGAGAGAATCCAAAGCAGGCTCCACACTGCTAGAGCAGAGGCCCATACAGGGCTCAAACCCATGAACTGTGCAATCATGACCTGAGCTGAAATCAAGAGTCAGAAGCTTAATCAACTGAGCCACTCAGGTGCCCCTTACTTTGAAAATTTTAATCCACCTAAAATTCATTTCGATATCAAGAATGAGGTGAAGAATTTAGCCCCCCCCCCTTTTTTTTTATTCTCCTCCCCCAGTTGGGGAGCCAATTATTCTAAAACCATTTGCTAAGGGGCACCTAGGTGGCTCAGTCAGTTTAGCATCCAACTTCGGCTCAGGTCATGATCTTGCGGTTCATGAGTTCAAGCCCCGCATCGGCTCCACACTGGCAGGTCAGAGACTGCTTGGGATTCTCTCTCTGCGTCTCCCCAACTTGCACTCTCTCTTTCTCAAAATAATAAATAAATAAACTAAAAAAAATTAAAACTATTTGCCAGAAACTCCACCTTCCCTTGCAAATCTGAAATGTTACCTTTATCAAATAATATACATGTACATTTAGGTTATGGGCTGAACTCTATTTGATTTGTCTACTTTGGTTTCGTTGCTGCTTTAGTTACTGTAAGTTAAAAATGTTTTCATATTTTACAAGGCTAGTCTCTTTAATTTGCAGGCTATTCACATGTGTTTTGCTTTTTAAAAGGGTTTGCAACACAGCTACAGGATAAAGAGAGGCAAAGGATAAGGAGCCTGGGTGGCTCAGTTGGTTAAGCGACCAGCTCTTGATTTCTATTCAGATCATGATCTCACAGTTCATGAGATTGAGCCCCAAGTTGGGCTCTGAACTGAGTGTGGAGCCTGCTTGGGATTCTCTCTGGGCCCCTACCCCACTCATTCTCTCTCTCTCACTCTCTCAGTAAATAAACGTAAAAAAAAAAAAAACACTTAAAAAATAAATAGAGGCGAAGGATGATTTGAGATGACCTGATGGAAGCTTCCTGCAGTTCCAGGAGAGAGATGGGGGATACAGAGGGTAGAATAGATTCTCTCTCACATTATATTCCAAATTTCAGTCATTTCCTGGTATACCACCTTTATAATTTTTGACATATCTATATATTGTCTGCAGTATTAACTTTTTCACTAATTTACTTTAAAAATTTAAGTATATTAGGCTTATCCTACATGCTCTCTGTAAAAGCACAGATTAGATACAGTAGTTATATAATTTTCTAACATATTAAACAAAACAGATAATAAACACTGTTTGTCCATGTCGCACCTACAGTTATTCTGTATGGTGCCAGCAGCTCTGGAAACAAGTGGTTTGAACAAACCATCCTCATCCGTTCTCCAGATGGAAATTCTCTTGGAAAGGAGCCACCTGGGCTGGCTGATCTCTGTATTGTCTTGTGCTAATTGCTGGTAGTAAGATCTGCGCATATGTTCTCACATAAGTCATGCAAAGAAACCACTAGTGAAGTGAGTAACAGTCATACACATATAAGACACCAGTGGCAGTTTCTGTTCTTTGGAGTTCTGATGTTCCTGCCAGGAAATCCACCCTCTCGGAGGCCTCTGAAAAGTGCCACAGATGATATCATAGACCAGTGAGAATGTTCATGGGATGATAAGACGTTGGGGAAGTGATCTGTAGGGCAGAGACAGACAATAATGCCAAAGGCCAGAGCCTTAATACCCTTATCTCTTAGTCTTTATTAAAGGTAAACAGAGATAAATGGAAAATGCCATCCCAACGTTGTGAAGATCAAATTAGAGAGCAAGATTGCAGGGAATCAAATATCTTGTACTGACCTGTCACAAGCAGTTACTTAGATACAAGCAAACACATACCACACTCTTTTTTTTTTCTTTTTATTTTTTTTTACCCTAAGGTGATTCTGGCTTCTAGATATCTAAATTCTCTAGTTTCAGAGTCTACCTCTTCCTGAGCACCCTCAGCACTGATAATAATAAAGTTTACAAAATTACCAATACTGAAATCTGGGTGCCAAATAGAAGCTGCTGCTTCCCGGCATGGAGATTCAAATAGCTTCCATTTCTGTCTTTTAAAAACAGTGTAAAACAATCCAGTTTCCTTCTATTGGTGACCATGGAAACTAATCTCCAATATTCCTTTCAGTGACTGAATAATACTAAAAACTACAGCATTCTTCCACTGCACACTCAAAAACAATAAAACTACAGACCTTAAAATTCAACCTGCACATTTTCAATTCTAAGTCCCACTGGTTTCATGATTATTTTGGGGAGTGAGGGGGGCAGTTGTATAGGAGAAGCTCCTGGGGAGAGATTCACACGATGGCTTGTCAGAGGAAAACACGGAGTCTTGTTTTCTCAAGTAGCTCTCAAAGATCTGCTCATTTCCTATTTCCTACCATTCAGGTCTCCTTCCAAGGTGCTTCTGCACTTCAGTGTGAAATACTGTTTCTTACCTCTGACCTTCCCAGCACTGGAAGCCTTAGTATGTAATCCCTGACCTTTCAAAGCCTCTGCTCTCCCTCCGAGAGTCCCCAAGAGACCTGCCTGAGAGGGCTCACTCACTCTTCAGGCCCGCCTTGAGGCCGATCCATTTGCAAACTCTGCTTTCTGGCAGGCGTATGGAGCCTTAGGCCAATGAAATTTCACCCGAGTTTCTCAAAATCTAACTGCACAGCGTTGCCAGCCTCATCTTGTTGTTCCCCCAAACGACAGAACTCTTTCTGCCAATGTAATTTATTTGAAGGGCTGTCGAGGCAGGGATTAGTACGAGGCCTCCAGTTACAGCTTCCAGAGCTCGGTGCCAGGTGATGTCATTCTACCACCCGAGTCTCACTCCAGGGTAGGGGGTCAGGACATGGCTGTGGAGCAGAGCATCTGCCAGTGCAAGCCGGCACCGGCTATTTAAAGCCACTCCCTGGCAGAGCAAGGACGGGACAGGGGTGAGGGGCCAACTGTTCAGAGGGTGACAGAGGGTGTGGGCAAAAGGCAAAAATGACAGGGAGGAGTCCACTTGGGCAAAGGATTCCTTGTTCTCTTCCACCACAAACTGCCAAGGCTGCGTCCCGTCAGCCTGTCATGGCATAACTGAACTGACGCGTCCTTCATCCTTCGGTAGGTGGCGCATATTTGTTTTCTTCACACCTTCCGCACTGGCAATCTGGTGGAGACCAAGAGTGCCCCCCTCTTTTTTTTTTAACTTGCAAATCTTAGCTCTTATTTTAGATGATCCAAATGTTCCTTCCACACCCTGTCAGAATTATAAAACAAGGAATTCTGGCTTTGGAGAGGCAAGGGTATGAGGAAGATGTGATGCACTTTTTGGAACCGTATTTAAATCTTTGTTATTTTGGGAAACACATTCTCAGTCACATGGTCTCAATTTTACAACTTGGTATAATTCTTATACTTGATTTAGCACAGAGCTTTATTTTTTAATTTAAAAAAAATTTTTAAACATTTATTCAGTTTTGAGAGACAGAGAGAGACAGAGCGCAAGAAGGGGAGGAGCAGAGAGAGAGGGAGACACAGATTCCGAAGCAGGCTCCAGGCTCTGAGCTGTCAGCACAGAACTTGATGCGGGTCTCCAACTCACTGACTGTGAGACCATGACCTGAGCTGAAGTCGGACGCTTAACCGACTGAGCCACCCAGATGCCCCTGGCACAGAGCTTCAAATCCTTTAAAAAACTCATCTAACGAAGAAAGCCTGTTCCCTTAAGTTGGGTTCTCCCAGAAGTAGACTCTGAGTCAAGGATTTAGGTACAAGAGATGTATTAAGGAAAGGCTCCTGGGAGACACCAGTAGATGAATGGGAGCAGGACAGGGAAACAGCAGGCACTGAGCAAGGGAATGGTTTCCTGTGAAGTCCCAGTCTTGGCCTGATCCAGAGGGGAGCTCTGGAGAGTAAATTATGCCCCAGAGCATACCCTTGGAGCAAGGAAGCTGTGCTTCTGGGCTCCACAATCAGTCATTGGTCTTAAGTCAAAGGGAGTGGTAAGGTGGGGTGGGAGGTGGTGTGGACACAGGGACCAGACACACGCTTGGGTCGGGGAGGGGGCTGGACACACAGAGCTGGCAAGAGAAGCTGGAGGGGAAGCGGGTGACGCACTAACAGCGTTGACCACTGGACCACCCTCCACACTGCCTGCTCTTACCACCAGGCACTATTTAAAAGTCTCTCATCACATTCTGCCGCAAGAGGAAATGAATGATATCTTTTGAAAGTCCTGGGGTTGGCTTTTCATCATCCAGAGACACACCTCCTTCTCCCGGTGGGTAGAAGTGGACGTCCCTGGAATGCCTCCGTAAGACCGAGCAGCCATCCCGGTTGAAGATGACCCGGGCCATTTGGAAACTGCGGAGGGCATACTTTTGGGTCTCCTGGCCCTTAAGTTCATTGATTTTCTGAGACAGACACCGGCAGACTGATGCGGAGAGTGGATCTCCAGAGGCGGGCTGTGGATGACCAAACATTTCATAGAATCTATCCAGGGATTTCCGAAGCCCATCATCCTCTGCCTTGGTCTTCACCTGGCCCTTCACAGAAGGGTCCAGCCAGAAGTTCTCAGAGATCCAGGAATCATTTTGTTCAGAATTTAGGTTACTGGTATCTGCAAGACAAAACACATTCCAATACTTGAACACATATTCAAAAAGGCCAGAAGCAGATCTGTCTCTTCAAGTCACCTGCTGCTCCTGGGTAACTGTCAATGGGCAGGATTAGCCAATTTTGGAATTGATCCCCACCATCCTGGAGTTATGCCACTTGTTTGCTTAAAACAAAAACATATTATTTGCATGTTTCAGGGGTTCTTAATCTATGGTTTTTGTATAGAAGTCCAGGGTAGTTGTGGATTTGGGTGGGGAGAAAAATCATATCTTTATTTTCACTAACCTCTACCAAAAATTAAGCATTTCCTTCCATAATAAATGTAGGCAACAAACATACTAGCAGCAGTACCTATGACTTCGTTGCCAATAGCTCACAGCTATTTTCATATCACATTATAGTCTACAGAAGGTGTTTTAAAATATCATTTATTCCATCACTATGTAATGGACTGTAGTGTGGCCCTCCAAAATTCACAGTTGAAGCCCTAGTCCCTAACGTGACTGGATCTGGAGATGGGGCATTTAGGAGGTTATTAAGGTTAAACGAGGTCATAAGGGTGGGGGTCTAATCTGACAAGGGTAGGTGGCCTTATAAAAAGAGGATGAGATCTCTCTCTCTTTTTCTCTCTGTCCATGTGCAAGACTGCGGAAAGGCAATGAGAGGACACAGTGAGAAAGTGGCCACCATTAAGCCAGGAAGCCCTTCCCAGAACCCAACCATGCTGGTGCCATGATCTCAGACTTCCAGTCTCTGGAACTCTGAGAAAATAAATGTCTGTTGTTTAGGCCACAGGGTCTATGGTATTTTGTTATGGTGGCCCAAGTAGACCGAGACACAGTTATTAGTCCTGATATTAGATCTTATTATTTAAACATTAATTAAAAAGCATATTCATTACAATATTGTACCTTTGTTCTTTAACTATTTTAATAACTACATTTCAATATTTTCCCCTTGGTCATCCTGTATATTTTCATTTTTGCATTTAAAAACATTATTCTAAGAAAGGATGGGAAGGCTTCACCAGATGCCAATAGGATCCATGGCACAGATACAGTAAAGCCCCCTAATGTAGACAGTGCTAGGCATTTACACAGTTTAGACATTTTCTTTTTCTGCTCCCTACAACAATCCTATGGACTCTTTATCTCTCAATTAAAATTACCACCTTTCTGTTTTTTAAAGGAGTAACAAATAAACTAAGTGATTTTATAATAGAGAATAAGAAGCCAAGACTGGAGCCAAATCCTAGTCCTTGATCTAACTTTCTATACCTCTTTGAGAACCCTAATTATTTTTTTTAATGTTTATTTATTTTTGAGAGGGCGCGCGTGCACACAGGCATGCAAGAGTGGGGGAGGGGCAGAGAGAGAGAGGTAGACAGAATCCCAAGCCGGCAATGTGTTCTAGAAAAGATTCCACGCAAATAATTTACAGAATTCCTTATACACCGACCAGTTTTAATTTTTAAAATTGTATACATTAAATCAAAATATATTCTCCTTTTTTTGCTCTGATATAAGCTTTAATAAATTTTACTAGCTTTAATTCCACAGATACGGCCCTCGCCCTCACTGTCTCAACTAGTAGCTGTGATAAAAATATTTGTACTTGCTAGCGATGAAGAAAGTTGTGTGATGCAGTGGATGGTTTTAACAAAGGAGAAGGGATTTACAGTTTTGACTCTAGTTTTGCTACCAGCTAGATATCATACCCCCTGCTGAAGTTTAGCGTCCTCGTCTACAACAGTTTTAGTAAATGGTCTCTCTTCTAGAACTTCTATGGTAAGACAAAGAACAGAGGAGTAGATAATCCAAAGCACCCAAGAAGAAGGTGGACACATGGTGTGAGACACACGCAGGCCCACACACGGATTAGCTTTCACTAGTCCACCACACAAGTAGCCCAACAACACAGCACTCAGCCACCTTGAAGACTGGCTGATTCCAGGCTGGTTAAGGACAGTGCAAGATGGGCCTGGTACAGCTCACTTTCTAGAATGCTCAAATATTGATGGAGGCTTGTCAAGGGGGAGCAGAGGCCAGCTCAAAAGGGATCACCTAGCCACATCTGGAGCAACTTAGCCATCAAAATAAATCATGAGAGTACCTGTAAGTGATGGTAGCCCATATATTAAAATAGAAAAGCATAAATCCATAAAATAATTGCAAGTTTGCTGAGGAACAGGATATTTACAGTCTCAGAGCACTTCCCCATAAAATACTTACTAGTTACAAATGGGAAAAGAATAATTTCAGAGTGGAGAAACATGGCACGTATCACCTTAATCAAGTGACTTAAGTGAGCATCATCAGTAATGGGACAAATTGAAACCCTGTTGCCACCTGACCAGATGCAGGAGGAAGAACCAATACCATTTTTCTGATAGTCCTGCCAAAGGTGCAGTCCCTGAACCCAATTATGAGGGAGTGATAGATGGAACCAAATTGAGGGATATTCTGCAAAATGACTGGTCTGTACTCTTCAGAAGTGCCATGGTCATGAAAACCCAGAAAAGACTGAGCAAGGCTGTTCCACACTGAAGAGTACCGAAAAGTCACGACAACTAAAAGCAACACATGACTTTCAACTGGATCTTTTTGCTATAAAGAATGTAACTGGGATCGCCTGAGTGGGGCCTGAGGATTAGATGGTAGTAATGTACCCTGTGAACTTCTGGCATTTGATAGTTTCATTGGGTTATGTAGGAGAATGTCCTCGTTTATTGGAAAATCAGGGGTGGTGGGCATCAGGCTGGCAACTTACTCTCAAATAATACATGAAAATAAAAAGGTCTCTGTATTGTACTTGCAAGTTTTATACGAGTTTGAGATTCTTTCAAGAAAAATAATTAAAGAATTAAAGAATTATTTAATCAAATCATTAAATTCCTCCTCTGGAGGAATAACTGTTAAAATTTCCTTTGGTGGTCTACTTTAATATTAACACAAATAAACAAACAAAAGCCTTAGCCCAGGGCTTGCTGAACAGTACTTGCCTAGCAAACGGTACTGTTATAGAGCCAAGGGGAGAAAGGGGCCGGCAAGGGGTCCCACAATGGCTGGATGAGGTGTCCCTTCCCATCTTCTTCCCCAAAGATGACCTGGTCCTGGGGAAGTAAGGCAGGAAGACAGGGGCTGAAAAGGGTCAATGGGAAGAGTGAAAGAGAGAGGGAAGATCCTCAGAAGTAACACTGAAAAATTTGGAGAGTTCCTGAAACTGCCCACCCGAGGCAGCCATTTATACAGAACCCTCCAAGTAGCATAGCATGTACTTATTAAGGAACTGGTCAGTAACTTTGATTTGAGCCTACAAACTAGCTTCTCCTCTGTTTTTCATGTAAATATCAAGCAGATTGCAACTCATCTTCAAAGAAACCCTCCTTCTGTCTTCCAGAAGAGCAATGACAACATGGGTTATTTACCATATCAGTTCTTTTGAACACTGTCTCCAGCTCATTTCAGTCTTTGATTTCCTTTTAAAAATCTGCTTTACCAACAACAACAAAGCCATCTCTCTAGTCATGTGGCTGTTGTGGCCTTTCTGATACCTGGGATTTTGTTGCCAGCAAATAGAGCTAATCATTTTTCCTCATGCACCTACGTGTGTACAGAATGACAATCTTTGATAACTTAGTTAGTTCCTGCTCAGTCATGCATCCTCACAGCTATGTTCAAACTTCACTTTAGTCTTATATTAATATAGGCCAGACTTGTAGGGCTCTCAACTTGGGACGGTAATGTCTACTCTAGGGAGAGTCTGGGGATGTTTTTGTGTCAGTGATTGGAAAGTGGTTGTATTTAGTGAGTGGGATCAAGGATGGAAACATCCTGTAATGCACAGAACAATCCCATACAACAAAGAATCATCCTCTCCAAAATCACAGTGATGCCTGCTACCCCTTGAGAGGAACAGTGGCTCAAAGGACGGATTCTGCAAAGAGTGGGAAGTGAATGCTGAATCCCACTGGATTGTAATATAATGATTTGCGTTGGGCTCCCCAAGGCATCTTTGCTATTGTTCCCTGCACAAGCAATGTCTTTCTTGCTCACATCCATTTGTACCATGCATTCCTCCCTTCTCAGACCTTGAGATGGCATTTTATTTTTCTCAGTAAGGGCCCCAGTCCCCATGATTTTGGCATTATCTAAATTGAGTGGAATTTCCCTTTTCCGATTTGTTTCCACCATGAATAGAATTACTTTAGGAATTGACAAGAAGAAATGGAGGAAGATGGTGCTTGGTATGGTCATGGTTCCGCATGCATTGTTTCAAGGTCACCTATCTACCAGAACACCCATTTGTTAAATTTTCTTTTTATGAGAGAGAAAACAGCATATAGATGTTTAAGATTCTTACAAACCTAAAAGCATTTTAATATGTTTAGGAGTCATAGATGATAATTCTAGGCAATCAATTTGCATGAGGATTGAGATTAATGGTTGCAATCTGTGAGATGCCATCAGCCTTTAGAAACCCAGATGTTTAATGGGGGTTTCTTCCAGAGGATCTTCCATGACTACTTCTGTGGTAGATAAATGCGCAGCAGGACTTTATCTCTGTGAAACATTTTAGCTTTCAACTTGAACAAGTTTTTTCCTAAACGGATTTGATATTTAGAATTCTGTCTCTCTCATGCATCAGCCTCAATAGCCTCCCACTCTGCTTTATTTGTTCAGGCTCTTTTACTAGCGACTGCTAATTGGGAGGATGTGTGGTTTCAAGGCTGCACAGAGTCAGAAGAATGAAAGACTTTATAAAAAATATAGAGAATTATCAGGATTTAAGGAAAGAAGGAACATGTGGCTCATATAGTCTCCTTTTATGTTGCTCAAAGGGAAAGAAGCCCTTTTTCAGGGCAGTGCACAGCCTGCTAAGAGTGGCCCTTCGGCCTTGGTTTGTCTGTTGGAGGCTCTTTAGAGTCTGTGTGGCTCTAAGAAAGTCACGGATGTATGAAGAACAAGATGAGTGGGGAGGGGGTGTGTCGTGGTCATCGGTGGTCACTGATTAGCACACTTTGGATGCACAGACTCATCTCCTTTACGACAGCAGTCAGACTTCAGAAGCCTCACAGGCTCTCTACGTGGGTGACACTATCATCTTTAATATCTGAGAGGCTAGTGCCTATGCATATGGAGCCCCGCTCTGCTAGGTTGCATCTTTCTACACAGATCTTTCTTTTCCTTTTTACCCTCGTCTGTCCCTGTCACTCCTGCCACTCCACTCTATGCCCAGCAGAGATAAAAAGGAGTGGACATCATCACCAGCTGAACAAGATTAAGACCTGTCTCCAGCCCCACAGGCCCCATGAAAATCTGACTGGTGCAATACCTCTGCCTCATTGCCTTGAGAAATCTGGCTTCTTTTCTGATCCTTGCAAGCTCCCTCTTCAGAACCTTTGCACTTTCTGCTCCTCTGTGTGGAACACGCTTTCTCTACACATCTGCATGATTGGTTCCCTCACCTCCTAAGGTCTCTGTTCAGATGTTATCTTTACAGTGAGGGCTTCTGTATCAGTCAGGATGGGCTAGGTTATGCTACATAACAAGAAAGTGCCAAATCTCAGGGGCATAAAACAACAAAGGATTATTTCTCACTACTTACAGCTCTGTGTCATACAAGTAGGTCTGTATCATCCTTGCCCTTATGCCGGACCCCCGGCCAATGGAGCAGCCACTATCTCAACATTGCTTGGTGACTGGGGCAGAGGGAAAAGAGCATGACAGAGCAGGCGGTGACTGGGAAAGCTTTGTCACTTCTGTTCCCATATCATTGGCCAAAACTAACTAATTTCAAAGGAATGAGGATGAAAAATTCTCCTGTAGGAGGAGGCAGAGAGTATTGGTAAACACTAATTCAGTCTACCAAACCTTCCCTGACCATACTACTTAAAATTGCATTTCCCTTACTCCCCTAGGCTCTGGCTGTCCCTGTCTTCCTTATCTGCCTTATATTTCCATATAAACATAGTAGCATCTAAAAACATATGACTTGTTTGTTTATTGCCTATCTTCTGCTCATGGATTTTTGTTTCTCTTGGCACCTGCTGTACCCTCAGGGCCTAAAACAGTGCTAGCACATGGTAGATATATTTAAAATTTTTTGATGTTTTATTTAATGAATTTCACCTTCTTTTCTTCTAAAAAATTTTATTATTTTTTTTAATGTTTACTCATATTTGAGAGATAGAGACAGAGCACAAGAAGGGGAGGGGCAGAGAGAGACAGAGACAGAAACTGAGGCAGGCTCCAGGCTCTGAGCTGTCAGCACAGAGCCCAACTCGAGGCTCAAACACACAAACTGTGAGATCATGAGCTGAGCCAAAGTCAGATGCTTAACCAACTGAGCCACCCAGGAGTCCCCTAAAGATTTTATTTTTAGATAATCTCTACACTCATCATAGGGCTCGGATTTACAACCCCAAGATCAAGAGTCACGTGCTGTACCGACTGAGTCAGCCAGCCACCCCTGATGAGTTTTATTTACAAAGATGTAAATGTGCATGATTACTGGGTGACCAGTACTCACTAGGGTGACTAGGAGGTTTGCCCAGGACAACCCCAGTTTATGCCTGTCGTCCCAGTTAATTATTAATAGCACCTTCTTTTACTCTCAAAAGGGCCTGATCACATGATTCATTACATGTACACATGTATCATGCATGATACATCACATATACGTTCCTGCCATACATCCCTATGTCACAGGGGGGCTGACTTTTGATGCCAGAAATAATCCAGTCTGTGGGTTAATAAGATGCCTACACACTTTGTTTTTTTCCTATTCTCTTTTTTAAAAATTTTATTTATCTATTTTGAGACAGAAAGTGAGTACAAGCAGAGAGAGAGGGAGAGAGAATCCCAAGCAGGCTCTGTGGTGTCAGTGCAGAGCCCAATGCGGGGCTCAATTTCAGGAACTGAGAGATCATGACCTGAGCTGAAGTCAAGGGCGGGATGTTTAACCGACTGGGCCACCCAGGTGCCCCCCTAAACTTTCTATTCTCCTGTCTTCCGAGACAGTCCTCCTTTTCCTTCCCAGCAATCATTTTTCTCCTACCTGCTGGCTGGGCAAGGACCTTTTGGTTTCGGCCCTGCAAGTAATACGGGCCTCAATTCACTTCATCCCATCAGTAATTCATTTTGATTCCTTTCTCTGGCTTCACCTGGCTTTCCACCACCGTACAGTAACAGCAGCACAGGATTTCTAAGGTACCTTACTCTCTGTCTTATTAATAACATAAAATTAATGAACAAAAAAAATCAGTAAGCTTACGCCTCCTTTTTGCCAGATAGCAACCCTGCCATCTGCGGTTTGTGCATTTTAGAATCTGCAACTGTTCCTTTAAAGGACAAAACCCACAGATTCACAAAGGGGTGTGGGCAGGGTGTGGATATCAAGATCTTTAACCCAAATGAACACTTCAAAAGATGGATGGTATTGTCAGGTGCTTCTGAAACCTCAGCCCAAGTCTGTACTTGTTTATATCTGAAAGCTAATCCTGATGAATCACCCAGAGGGGAGGTGGCATATGCTGTCACCACCCTCCATCCTAATGATGAACAGATGCAATGGGCAGAAGCTAGGGTCCTCTAAAAGGCAACTTCTGAGAAAGAAAATAATACTGGAAAAAAACCAAAAATCTGTGTGATTGGCAAAGAGCCCTTAAATTAAGTGCTCAGGGCAATTAATAAGGCCAATCTCTGCTGTCTTATCTATAAGCTGCCTTACTTTTACCTTGGCATTTTATATTTGTCTTGAGAAATTAAAATGTTCTGAAAATTACAGAGGAACTAGAATATCCAAATTCATGCTGCTAACATATTGTCATATTTGCTTCAAGTCTCTTTTCTTACTAAAGAAGGAAACATTTTAGGGATGGGTGAGATAGGTGATGGGGTTTAAGAAGTACACTTGTTTGATGAGCACTGGGCAACATAAGGAAGAGCTGAATCACTATATTGCACACCTGAAACAAACAGGATACTGTATGTGAACCATACTGGAATTAAAATAAAAACAAAACAAAACAAAAGAAGTAAATATTTTAATTAAAATTGACCACTTCTACATAGAAATTTATTCCTTCCAGCCCATTTTGAAAATTTTTAAATAGTTTTTTGTAAGATTTTTATTTTTTTAAGCTTAAAAAATGTTTTTTAATGTTTTATTTTATTTTTGAGAGAGAGAGAGAGAGACAGAGACAGAGACAGAGTGAAAGCAGAGGAGGGGCAGAGAGAGAGGGAGACACAGAATCCGAAGCAGACTCCAGGCTCTGAGCTGTCAGCACAGAGCCCAATGTGGGGCTCGAACTCACAAACTGTGAGATCATGACCTGAGCCGAAGTTGGACGCTTAGCCAGCTGAGCCACCCAGGTGCCCCTTAAAGTTTTTTTTAATGTTTATTTATTTATTTTGAGAGAGAGAGAGAGAGCACAAGCAGGGTAGGGGCAGAGAGAGAGGGAGAGAGAATCCCAAGCAGGCTCCGCACTTGTCAGCACAGAGCCCGGGAAGGGGCTCGATCCCACAAACTGCAAGATCATGACCTGAGCCAAAATCGAGAGTTGGGTACTCACTTGACTGAGCCACTCAGGTTCCCCTTAAGATTTTATTTTTAGGTAATCTCTACACCCAGTGTGGGGCTTGAACTCATGACCCCAAGATCAAGAATCACATGCTCCACCAACTGAGCTAGCCAGGCACCTCTCCAGACCATTTTTATACCTAACATATATTATGTTCC
This sequence comes from Cryptoprocta ferox, assembly GCA_028646485.1. Classification (NCBI taxonomy): domain Eukaryota; kingdom Metazoa; phylum Chordata; class Mammalia; order Carnivora; family Eupleridae; genus Cryptoprocta; species Cryptoprocta ferox. The sequence goes on along the minus strand of CM053576.1, from coordinate 30,340,537 downwards.
TGTGATATATATATATGATGGTCATCTTAATTTTATTTTCCATATACAAAGTTTTATATTTTTTCACTTTGACTTTTTACTTCAGCCACTGTTAATATTATGTATGAATATGCTTTATAGTATTCTAACATAAGAACATACCACATTGGGGCACCTGGATGGTTCAATCCGTTAAGCTTCTGACTCTTGATTTGGGCTCAGGTCATGATCTCACAGTTTGTGAGATCGAGCCCCAACCTGGGCTCTGTGCTGACAGCACATAGCCTGCTTGGGATTCTCTCTCTCTCTCTCTCTCTCTCTCTCTTTGCCCCTCCCCAGCTCCCTCTCTCTCTCTCTCTTAAAATAAATAAATAAACTTAAAAAAAAAAACATACTGCATTATTTTTTTTTCCATTTCATTCTTTTGCTGGTAGACATGTAGATTGTGTCTGACTTTTTCCCCATCACAAACACGGCCTCAGTGAGCCCCCGGTGCCTGCCTCCTGGTGCACTTACTTGCAGACACTCTGGAATTACATACAGTAGCGGAACTGCTGAGGCAAAGGGAACGTGAGTGTTCACTTTCACCAGAACCTGCCAAATCACTCTCCAGACTGGCTGTGGCCATCCTCCCAGCAGTATCTGTTGTAATTTCCTGTTCCTCCACAGCCTTGCCAAACTCTGATACTGTCAGGCGTTTCAAATGGTATCTCCTTACTTGGATTCACATTTCCCTTATCACTCAATGTGGCTGAGCTGCTTTTCTTTTCATACACTTTGTGGCCACTTCTTTACCATTCATATTCATAGTCTTTACCGTTTTTCTATCGGGCTTTGTCTCTTTTCTATCTTCTTTTTATTCTATTTAAAAAAAATTTTAATGCTTATTTACTTTTAACAGAGAGAGAAAGAGAGAGACGGAGAGTAGTGGTCGAGGGGCAAAGAGAGAGGGAGACACAGCATCCGAAGCAGGCTCTTGGCTCCGAGCTGTCAGCACAGACATGGGGCTCGAACCCAGGAACTGTGAGATCATGACCTGAGCCAAAGTGGGACGCTTAACCGACTGAGCCACTCAGGTGCCCCTCTACCTTCTTTTTAAAGGCACACAAAATAAATTACAGAGAAAACAATATCTTTGTCTGACTTTTCTCCACTATTCCTGTCTGAGGCTGGACAAAAGACCTCAAGGCTTGTTTTTGTTTTAATGGCAAATCTCAAGTAAAACAACTTTCACAGTGTCAGTTTATCACTTCCAAAAAGTAATACTGTGTCTCTACTCCATTTAGTAAAAACAAAAGTCACGCACCAAGCTGGATCCAGGGGCAGGGAAAACATCTGGCTTCCCGAGTCTCATCTGCCAGCAAGAAAATTGAGACAAAGACCAAGTCTCCAGAATCACTTCATGAAGGGCCTGGTGAATAGACCACGGAAAAGGCTAATCTGCTTCTTAATTTTCTTAATTAAAACAATCTTCATGTGGCCAACGTTTGCCATAATTAGGACCCATGACAGCTTTACATGTTGGCCGTGACGGGCCAGGCAGGGGAGTTCGAGGGCCTCCCTAGATGATTCAGGTAATCCGAGTTTAGGAATCACAGGCCTGGATCCTAAAAAATGCTTAACGATTCTCTTCTTCCCTAGGAGATTAAGGCTTTGCCTGAGGCTTGATTTAAAACAGCTTGCTTTTGCACTTTGTTAAGTAATAACCAAATTAAAGGATCAGAACCTGAGCCCCGCTTTACAGCTAAAAAACCATGGGGAATTACGTGGTTCGACTGTCTCATTTCGAGGACCACAGTCTGATAGCTAGAGCTGGAACAGGAACTGCAATCCCCCGACTGTGTCCGGGTTCTGGGGCGCTACTATTGGGTGCTTGGCCACTTGAAACCTCAAGAGGGTACTGAGGGGTGAGGCTGCCAGATACGGGAACCTGAGAGAATCTCTTTCAGGAGCCGTCGGGAATTAGGAGCTTCCTGTATCACTTAAAGCAATCGTTTAAAGATGTTTCCCCCCTAAGTGTTTTTTTTTTAAATCTCATTTTACATGGGATGTTTCCATAGATTTGTTTCACATCATGGCCTAGATAGTAAGGAACAATCGTGAGCAGAAAAGAAAATCTAACGATTCTGATCTAGGTTGCTATGGCAACATTGCTATTTTGAATATGACTGTTTACTTCAGCAGAGTTAAGTTAAATGCGAGCAGCTAATTAAGATGAGGCTTGAAACTTTAACCTTAACCTTCCCTGTAAGAAAAAAAAATAAGCACTTTAAAAATGATGCCTAAAGTGTTGCTGGAGACATTTTTAGTAGCGGGATCATCTCCTTTGCTGTGGAAGCAGCAAACCGATTCTTTTTTCCTTGAAGAAGAACGGGGGTCTACTCACAATCTGTCCAAGTCCACAAAGTCAGTATTTCCTACTTTGAAGATATAAAGAGGAACAGAATCCTATCAAAACAGAGCCAGTTCCACTGTTGACATCAGCAGGCTTTCTGAGACTGTGATAGACAAGGAAAGTCTGATGTTTTCCTATACACAGTAGTATTTTCCTTAAATGCATATTTGTGTAAACAGACCGCATCAAATCAACTCAAGTATATCTACGAAGTAACAGACTGAATTGTAAACAAATACACCAGAACGTGAGTATATAGCTGAGTGCTGCCCCTTCAAAGTCATCATCCTGGGAGACCAAGCTCTCATGTTCAAAATGCTGACATTACTGAGAACATGCTGGAGCCTCTTAGGAAGTGTCTCCACTCCCCCTGGAAGCTTCTTCTGAATCTCCTTGTTGGTGGCAAATCTCCATCCTCAGAGGACAGAATTACGTTTTTGGAAACTGTCAAAAGGCTTTAGGAGTAAAATCTGATAAATAATGTTGGTGATCAAGTAGGGTGACAAGGAATGGAATAAAAAGCAAAGTTTAGCTCAAAAAACAAATTGCTTGGGGTGCCTGGAGGGCTCAGTCGGTTGGGCATCAGACTTTGGCTCAGGTCATGATCTCACGGTTTGTGAGTTTGAGCCCTGCGTTGGGCTCTGGGCTGGCAGCTCGGAGCCTGGAGCCTGCTTCGGATTCTGTGTCTCCCTCTCTCCCTCTAACCCTCCCCCACTCTCACTCTGTCTCTCTCTCTCAAAAATAAATACTAATAATAAACATTAAAAAATTGCTTTTCTTATGTTTCACACACTGGCTCTGAAAGCAGTTCTTACAAAGGACTCCAAAACCAATTCTGCATAATGGCAGGCAGCATCATGTTACATACTTTCACATTTGTTATTTGAAAGGACTGAGCTGGTTGCAGACAGCCTCTACTCTGCTGTCCTGCCTGCAGCTCCCTGGCAGTACCTTCAATGAATTTCTATCTCCTTTAAAAATAAATAAATAAATAAAGGACAGAACTAAGGTGAATTTAAGTTCTGGCTTCTGTAAAACAGCTCATAGTCATAGATCAGAAATCTGAATGTTTCTGTACTGATAGATTAAATGCTCACGAGTATGGACTGGGTTTGGAAGACTTGTGTTTGAGTCCCAGCGTGGCCATTTACTGGCTGTGTGACCTTGGGTAAGTCACTTCACATCTCTGAATCAGCATGTCCTCATCTGTAAAATGATGATGATAATAATAACAGTCCATGCCTCGTAGGACAGTTGTAAGAATTAGATGATTTATTAGCCTAAAGCCTGGCACATGGTTCACAATAAATAAAAGCTACTTTGTAATTATTATCATAGTGACAAGAGCAGCAGCAGCAGCAGCAGTGATGTTTCATATAAATATTTAAGGAATTTTTCATTTAACATCCAAGGTTTTTAAAAGTGATTTGTAAATGCTCTTGTATGCCTACATGCAGTGACAGATACATATCACAAGGAAAGTCCAGATGAACAAGCGTTCGTTCCTGACTGGAAGGAACATCACCTTTATCAACAGCCTGTTCCCCATTCTGGCATCAGAGTTGATGGGATGAATCATAGTAAACATTACCCACCTCACGGCTAGGACTGACTGTGGAGAGGTCCCAAGGGCATGCTCTACAAAGCAAATATGATCCCAGTGTGGGTGGAAACAGCAGGTTCCTCAGTGTGGGGGAGTGTCAAACACAGAAGCCCAGACTGGGGGAGGCCCCCCAGCTGTCCCCCCACATGTCTCCCTAAGTGGGCCCAGCACCAGGGTGTGGGTGGGATTGTAATGACTCAACCTCCAGGGGCCTGATTGTGGGTCTGGTTTCATAGTTGATAGAAACTATGAATCAAGCGAAGAGCTTCAGGGAAAAGTTTAGGTTAGTAAATACACTGAAGAAGGAGAAACAGACTGCATCAAACAAACAAACAAAAAAAGATCGGGAAATTAGGCAGAAAAGATCTAATGTTCACAGAATGACCGCTGGCTGAGTCAGAATTGTAGGGCTGAGCTAAAGTTTAAAAGGCAAGATAAGACTGGGAAATGCACTGAGAACAGTCATAGGAGTTAATCCTTCCCTCTCCCCCTACCCTCCCCCATTTACGGTTGAAATTGAAGAAGGGCAAAGCTTTGAGCCTTCTTTTCTGGAGCAAATAACATCAGAAAACATAGAAAGCTCAGAAACTGGGGAAGCCATAAACACTTAAAAACAACAGGATTGGAGTGCCTGGGTGGCTCAGTTGGTTGAGCATCTGACCAGCTCAGGTCATGATCTCATTGCTCATGAATTCAAGCCTCCCATAGGGCTCTCTGCTGTCAGTGCAGAGTCTGCTTCAGATCCTCTGTCCCCCTCTCTCTCTGCCCCACCCCCCACTGGTTCTTTCTCTCTCTCTCAAAATAATTTAATTTAATTTTAAAAAACAGCTATAATACAACCTATGCAGAAAAGGCCTTATAGACAGTAGAGAAATAAAAGCTGGGGATGACTGAATGACAAAAAATATTAAACATGAAGGGTTTCGGATATATTTGTATTGAAAATGTTTCTAGCATGAATTATTAAAGGCTAATAGTGGGGGCAAATATGGAATTGAATTTCTAGCTTTACAAGGACATCTCTAGTAGGATTGCAGAGATAGTTATATATTTTTGACCCAAAAAAATATGGTAGGCAAGATATTATGAAAATCCTTCTTGTTACCAAATATCTAAAAATTCTGGGTAAATTTTCTTTTTAATCTTTTAAAATTCATGACTGAGCTGGAATAAAGTAAAGGAAATCCTCAGAGACCAAAAGCAAAATTGCAGTGGGCGTTCCAAGAGATAAATGAGCTGAGCTGGTGTCTTGATCTAGCAAATCAACATTAATGGCCACTCAGGTTTTAGGACACAAAGTCTAGGGTCATGGCAGGATGGGGTGCTTGAAAGGATGTCACTGCATAAAGCTGAGAGCCCTGAAGTTACACTCTTGGAGAAAAGATGAACTAGGAAAAAAAAATGCCTTGCAAAGGGTCCCAGTAAGAAAACTTGTTTGTCTTGGCTTTGGCCCTGGGTAGAGAGAAGAAAAAAAGAAACGTCTTTCTGGAGATTTAACTATGAGCCAGACCTCACATGTGTTTGTGGCCTAAACTGAGACTATTTTTGTGGTCTAAAAACCTCCAAGCCAGGAATTTATTTTATTATAGTTCCAGAATAATGTGCCATTATATGTTTAGAAAAGCAAATGAAAATCCTCTCCAGAGGAATGTACCTTCACTCAAATGTCACAAGAAACCCCTCACCTAAAATTCCACTGAACAGGAGCTCACAATAAAAACAGTACTCACAAAATACACACTGAAAACAAAGCACTGGAGCCAGTCCCACAATAAGACTCACAGAAACTTTAGATATCAGTTAATGCTCACAGAATATAAAACAAATATGTTTACTATGTCAAAGAAATAAAATAGGGGGGTGCCTGGGTGCTCAGTCAGTTGAGCATCTGACTTTAGCTCAGGTCATGATCTCACCACTCATAAGTTCGCACCCCATTTCAGGCTGTGTGCTGGCAGCTCAGAGCCTAGAGCTTGCTTCGGATTCTGTGTCTCCATCTCTCTCTGCCCCTCCCCAGCTCACTCTCTCTCTCTCTCTCTCTCTCTCTCTCTCTCTCAAAATAAACAAACATTTAAAAAAAAATAAAAAGAAATAAAATAGGAAATAGGAAGTTTGAGTTAGGAATAAGAGACTACAAAAAAATAAACAGACAAATTAGAAAAAGAAACAAAAATAACTTAGAAAACCGGAAAATTATAATAGGTATTTATACCTCTGTAGATGGGTAAAACAGATTAAATACCACTGGAAAGAGAATTAGAGAATAGAAATCAGATTTGAAGATATTACTCAGAATTTAGCAAAGAGAGACAAAGAGATGGAAAAAACAAAACAATTAAGAGATACATAAGTCAAAGTAAAATGGTCCAACATGCACCTAACTAGAATTTCAGAGATAAGAGAGGGAATGGGGAAAAGGCAATGCACAATGAGTGAATGGGTGAAGATGTCCTAGAACTGATGAAAGCCTGAACTCTCAAATTCAGCAATTGCAGTATTTTGCAAGCAGGATAAATAAAAAGAACCTTATTGTTAGGCATGAGATAAAACTGCCGATTATCAAAGGCAAAAATAAAAATTCTAAAGTCACCCAGTAAGAAAAGACAGATTACCTATAAATGAATGACAATTAAACTGATGGTTGATGTCTCAACAGCAGCAATATAAACAAGAAGACAGTGGAAGTTCTAACGTAGGGCCACTAAGGAAATGGTGAGGAAATTAAGATATTCTCTTACCTAGCCAGATCAACAGAATAATAAATGTCATAGCCAGACTGCCCTCCTGTCCAAAGTTTATTCTTTTAAGAATGCTCCAAATGGACAATATTCATATTACCTAAGTCAATTTATGGAGATTTTTCCTGAAGGCAGAGAAATGAGCTACATGGAATCTCGTGTTTTCTATTCCTTTGGTGATGGGAGTCTATTTAATTCAGTAATATGGTCCCAGCTATCCTTGAAACAGGGTCCCAATGCTAGACTTTGATCCCAAATCACATGTGATCATCTTAAAAGTGTAATTCATGTCCACCTTACATTTTGTTTCTGAAACTTTCATTCTGTAATGAGTCAATTATGCAAAATAATTCAACATCAAAGTTGTTCTAGTTGGTTTTATAAAAAAAATGCAGATGCTCTCAATGTTTTGCTGATGACATTTTCTCTCTCTGTAATCAACTATTTCCATTTGCTTTTCAAATAATTACTAACTTTATCTTCCTAACTCAGCACATGCCTGCTGTTCTAGTGGCCTCTGCCTTGCAGTTCTAATTATGCAGTCATTGGCTCCAAACATTCTTTTGAAAAAAAGGAAAATAATTATTTTTACTCTCAGGATATTCACTGTCTTTGAAGAGACCACATGAAAGAAGCTGTATAGGTTAGTTTTAAGAAAGCAGTTAAGCTTTCTTTTAGTCAATAAATGGTGCCGGTCATAAGAAGATAAACAGAGTCAGAGGTTTTCAGTCACAAAGTTACAACTGATAACATTTACTGCCTTATTGCTATTTTGCAATTTTCTCTTATCGAAGGTCCTCAAATTACTTTCATTTCACATATAAATGAAATAGTTTTCTTCTAGAAAAGAACACAAACTTGTAGAGGACTATGAAAAATAAAAGGGAAAAGTAACTTGATTATACTGATTATTCCAGAGGACTACACTTTTTTGACCTCTGAGTGGCAAAATCTCAAATGCATTTGAAACTTCAGCTTCTAAAAAAAAGCTCCCTGAAATCCATACCCACAATAAATCTTTCATGAACACTTCTGTTTCTCTGTATCTTGACCTGGGTCATGGTTAATTGGGTGTATACATATGTAAAAATCCACCAAGCCATAACACATAAAATTTGTGTACTTTATGAAAATAGTATCTCAATTAAGAAAATATCTGCGCGCGCACACACACACACACACACACACTCTCTCTGTCTTTAGTAAGTCCCAGATGTGGCATAGAAATTAAGTTTTTAAAAAAAGTTTCCCAGAAGGGGTGCTTGGATGGCTCAGTGGGTTAAGCATCCAACTCTTGATTCCAGCTCAGGTCATGATCTCATGGTTCATGGGTTCGAGCCCCACATTGGGCTCTGTGCTGACAGCATAGAGCCTGCTTGGGATTCTTTCTCTCTTCTTCTCTCTCTGCCCCTCCCCACTTTGTGTGCTCTTTTTCTCTCAAGAATAAATAAGCATTAAAAAAAAAAGATTCCCAGAAGATTCTAATGTGTTAGGTTGGTAACCACTATCCTAGGGCAGCTGGGGCATCTCTTGATAAGAATAGAATTTCAGCGAGTGTTTCAATGAATGTATGAATGAATGAATAAATAAATGAATGAGTGAATGAACCAACAAACTAATAAATATCTGTGTTATTCGTGGTTTTAGGTGTACCATTGACTAGGGCCAGAAAAAGCCCTAGGCACATTTTAAAAAGGAAATGCATGCCAGATGTTCTAAACACCGTAAATACTTTCTTATTAACTCAACAACTCTATAAGGTAGGTGGACAGTTCTTGCTATTTAGGTGTGGCCGACATAAATCACTCTGGCTACTTTAAGAAGAAAGAGAGGTATTAAGAAGTGTACCACAGTACACATTGCTGTTGGGAGAGCTGCAGAAGCAGACTCTAGGCTGAGCATTTAGGAATTACTCCTCAAATCAGCCAAAGAGGCTGCTGGCTCTATCATTATTTGAAACCCAAACAATTAGGAAGCTGCTGCTACAGATGCTGCTCCAAGTTAACTTGTTTAACAAGTTAAAACAACCTGGAAGCTTCCCAATTAGGAAGCTGCCTGTTGAGTCAGGAAGCCATCACTGCAGCTGCTAGTTCCAGACCATGCTGTCTCTGCCATTATCCACCCCAGCTAAAAATGAATGTTCCATGCCCCATCCCTCTTCCCACATAATCTAGGTCTGAATCCAAATGTTTATGGGAATGCATTTGATTAGCAGATCTAACTCACATCCAGAATACTAGCTATAAGAGATTCTGAAAAGGAGAACTTCCATACTCTGTAAAAGAAGGAGGTTGGAATAGGCATTGAGTGAGCTAACTGATAAACTCACGGAGAGTGATACTGAGGCACAGAGATTAAGAAACTTGGTCAAAGACACACAGCTAGTAAGTAGGAAGGTCAGGATTCAAACTTAGGAAGTATGGCCCCAAACATTAAGAAGGCACATAAGAGAATAATAAGGTGTACAGGCAAGCTCATGGTGTGAGGTCTCCAGTCTTGACATACAAATTTTTGTGCTTATGTCATAAGGAGCAACTTCCAATCGACTGTACTCATTAATCCTGACATCGCCTCTAGAAAGTTAAGTCTCAGTTTCTTGTCTTCAAAATTCAAAAATATACTAATTTACTTGATTTGGTAAATTTTATTTTTAGTTTGGGGAAGTGTTCTCAAGTGTTGACGGGGACGGTTGTCGAAAATTTCTATCACCAAATAGTGACCTACGACATCTCCAGCTCCTCACATTAGCTCCTTGGTACAAATTAAAAGAACATTTACAAGTATCCTTAAATTATTTTAGGATTTTCTAATGGAACATCTTGCTAATTCTACTTTCATCAAAAAGTCTGGGAAACTATGTTGGATATAATAGAATGATGGTTATTTAGCCTTTGCTTGGATCCAAAGCTAACTATTACACAGCTTTTATGAACTGGAAACCTAAAGCTTGTGATGTATTCTCTATCATCTGAAACTGTGTTTCCACACATCCTTAGTACAGTTTGGTCTGTCAGTCTGTCTGTCTGTCTATCTATCTATCTATCTATCAATCTCCATCTATCCATCCCCCTGCTCACCCATCGCTCTATGCAAATGACCCAGATAATAGAATAAAAACATTAAACTGAATCCAAAATAAATATATCAATAAGTACAGACTAAGGTTGAGAGGAGTAAGAAGGGTCAGTTCCAAATCATAAGATGGAAATGTTGAAAGCTCCCCAACGTGTATTGAAAGCACAAAGGAGGATGTGTCCCCTATTTTTAAAAGACTATAATTTTGAACAGAGATCCTTCTAGGGGCAGGGGAAAGAGAAAATGCTTCGTTTGACATGACAAGCTATAAATTGCAAATCTGCCAGTTTGGGAAGGGTAAATATTTGCTGAAGATTAAGTGCATGGCAGAGGGATGTCATTGAATCTACAGTAATTAAAATTTTCAATTTAGTGCATCTACTCCATTTTTAATGAGCACACAGCCTCAACAACCCCAAGCCATGGTCCAATCTACCTCCATGGTGTAGAAGGAAATGATAAATGTTTTCAGCATGACTTCCAACAAAGTGAGTCTGAGTTAATTACTCTGTGTGAAAGTGAAAATGGATTTGGTTAAACAAATGAGCCTACCAGCCAAGGACATAGGCCACATGCTGGACTAAATTTCATATTAATCAAATATACATCAAACTCTACCAGACACATGTGCACAGATGGAGGGCTGCTTTAAACTTATATTTTAATTCCTAACTAATTTTTGGTTAGCAAAGTAATATAATATGCTCATAGCTTTCAAAATCAGATGAGGCTAAAAGTCTTACAATGAACAATAGTTCTCTGCCTCCTACAACCTCCTTCCCATTCCTCAGTCTACATCTCAACTTGCTGTTCCTTCTGGTTTTAAAAATCCTGTATATCTAATTAATATAACAATAATGATAGTTTATCAGTTTTAGACATTCTATGTTCATATCCACCTTCTATGTTCCTATCCTCAGGCCTCAGGCGCACACTCATACATGCACGTGTACACAGAGGCTCACCTTCCCCCATTCTCTAAATACAGTTATGTTGATTTTTTATTAAAGCCACAGTGTTTATGTTGTTATAACTATATAAAGTTAATCACTGCTAAATGTAATAAGAGAATGTTTCCTTTATTGTACAATATTATTGTTTTTGTAGTTAATGGTTATTTCTTTTTTCTTTCTTTCTTTTTTTTTTTTTTTTTTTGCATTCACTTGTTTGGCTTTGTAACCATCTCTAACTCTACCTACACCCTCAAAGAGCTTCTTGGTATCATTTTTCATGTGTCAAACTGGCAGGATAGCCTCTTGATTCCCCAGCCCTCCTGGTCACCTCCCCCTGAGAGCCCTCCGCCCTCCTGTTGCCATTGGCTAGGTTGCTCTCCAGGCCTGCTCCTCATGTATTGGCTTAGGTGTCCCCTTTGTCACCCTCCTGAATTAGTTGTATTATTTCCATGATGATTTCCTCTGCCTCATTTTTCTGTTTTGTGCATGTGTACATGTGTGGGTGTGTGTATTTCTTCTGTTTCATCATTGCCTCTGTTTCTTCCAAGTTCTTAATTTCTTATTAGTCTTGGTCTCTATGTGTTGTGATGGAGGATTCCTGGAAATATCTGGTGATTTTTGGCTATGTGTTCATAATTTAAGGGTGTGGCATTAAAAAGCTAACTTGAAGCTCTTGCTATATGTACAGCTTATAGGCTGGTGGGCTTTATATAGGATGCCTGATAATTCATTTAGGTTTTCCAGAGATGGATCCCCTCATCTCCAAACTGGCCAGAATGATGGATGAAGATGCTGTTTTTTTAAAAACAAAAAACAAAAAACAATTTTTTAAAAGTTTTATTCATTTTGAGAGAGAAAGAGAATGAGCAGGGGAGGGGCAGAGAGAAAGGGAGAGAGAGAGAGAATCCAAAGCAGTCTCTGCACTGTTTGTGCAGAGCCGGAGGTGGGGCCTGAACCCATGAAACGTGGGATCATGATCAGAGCCAAAACCAGGAGTTGGGCACTCAACCGACTGAGCCACCCAGGTGCCGCAAAGATCCTGTTTTAGACAGGCAGGTCCAGAAAGTCCTCTTGGAAGAGGTGGCACTTAACCAGAGCCATAAATGCAATGAGGGAGGAAGCAATTCGAATATATGAGCAGCTAGGTTCCAGACAGAGGAAATGGCAAATACAGGATCCCTGAGATGGGAACAGGTTTAACAAGGATAAGAAGCAGCCAGGAGGCCAATGGGGCCAGAGCCCAGTGAGCAAGGAGAAGACAGAAGGAACCACGTGCATTTATAATGTATGGAAACAATTTTCCTCACAGACCTTGTCAGAGACTTTAAAAGCCTAATATTAAAATATTTAGTGATATCTTATAAAAATGAATCTGAATCATTTTTACAGTATTTGACATCAAACAAAAAAAATCACTATGACTTGCCTTTTGTGTTTAATCAGGCAATCTAACGGTTATGTGAAATTATTTATCACTGTTCAATCCTGCGAAGACTGTAGAAAATAAAAAATCTATACCTCATAAACACACTAGAGACTCTCTGAATAAGATAGAAATCTGTACACACGTCTGAGCTAAATCAAAGGAAGGAGCTCATGTTGTTGAGAGAAATCAAAAGCTTAAAAAAAATTACCCAAGGAGTTGCCAAGGCAACAAGAAAATCATTTGACAGAAAATACAGTTTCCATCTCAAGCACGTTCACACTGAGAAGCCGAGTATCTTCTGGCCCTGCTTGGAGGTTTTATGTAACCTTTATCCAGTCATTTGTGGAGATGGGGCAAGACTTGAGAACCCACAGCACCGGGACCTTGGTCAAAGCTAGATAGCCAGGCAACTCGCTAGTAAAAAGTCAGTCAGGAGAGTGACAGTAAACCCAGTGGTTTGCAGGCTAAGGCACGAGAACTCTTTTCTTCTCTTGAAATCATTCTGCCACTTTTCCTGTATCCTCCAATTTTCCAGAGAGCTCCCATTTATGAGCTAGACACCAAATGGTTATTGAGAGACTAGAAGGTCACATAGCTGGCTGGAGGGCTTCCAAATCCTTCTCCCTGAATTTCTGTAATTTCAAAGAGTGACTCAGAGCTGACTTTAAACACCATCTGTGCTCCTCACTGGGCATCCTGCTCAAAGCCCTGCCACTTGCATGCTGCCAAATATGGTCTCAACTCCCCCTTCACTGGCCTTCTCCACCTGGAGACTCCACTGTGCCCTGTGCCCGTGCCCCTCACCCCTGTTCCCCAGGTGGAGCTGGCCGGGCCCTCCCCCAGTGCCCACAGTGCTGAGTATATGGTATTTGGCGTCTCTTTTCTCGTACTACTAAAAGCTTGTGTGTGGCTGTTATCTTGTCTGATTGTGACTTCCTAGACATAGGGTCCCTGTCCTATCTCAAGTGGGACACCAGGGCTGAGGTAACTGGTTTTAGTGAATCAGAAAAAATGAATTAATATCCTGCTCTAGGTTTTAATGGGGAAGGATGATCCCAAATCACTATCAACACAACTAGCAGGAAGCATCTGAAAGCTGGTAGGTGGTAGAGGAAGGCAGCCATGTCTGGTCCCAGCTCAGGCCCTTGCTGGTGAGATCACTGACCTCTCCTTTTCCGAACGGTATCTGCAGAACACCACCTGTGTTCTGAGAGATGGCAGCAGGTGTTCACGAAAAGGGGGACTTGGTTTTCAATAAGTTCGAGATGGCAGGGTTAAAAATATTAACTGGGTTTATTTTGCCATAGACCTCTGCACAGTGGTACCTCACCCACAGAGCTGGAGGAGGATGAAACAAAGCAAAATGGGGAAGCATGACTGAGTGCTTGATAAATGTTAACTGTTGTTTTCATTATTGTTACCCTTCTCATCCATCTATACTCAGTAGATTTTTCTTCATAATGACTATACATTACTTTTAATTTAAAAATGAGAAAGCCAAAAAAAAAAAACCAAGAAAGCTATTTTATTCAAAGAATTAGTCAAAATAGAATGCAACCCAGATGGATAAGTTTGTAATATATATATTTTTTCTGTATCATGATAGAAATGATCCCATTCCCAGTTATTACTTGCATAAAAATTATACACTGTTAATTTCTCTGTCAAAAAAAATTTTTTTTAACTTTAGAAACTCATGTTTGAAGAAAAGGACTCACAGGGTAGAAGAACCACTCACCTAGAGGCAGAAAGGCTCCACCATACATATACTTCCCTGCTGGTAGGCAGCTCTGTTCTGGGCCTCCAGGAGAAGGCTCGGACATGAGTGGGAACTGCCCATTTGCTTTCCCAAATGTTGAGCACTGCCTTTCCAATAAGAACGTACACATCACATCCATGAACTTGCCCTCAGCAAGTGTCTGCATTCCAAGGGTCACCAACTTGAAGGGGATCAAATGTCAACACACATGAAGTCTTGTCTCCTCAAGGCCAAGTACAGCAGGTGCATCTTACACAAGGATTATAGAGTCACTTCAGGTAACTGAACACAGCCCAAGAGTTAGTCAAGATGGAAATGGTAAAGGTGCAAATCCAAACTATGTCTATTTCTCTTCTCTTTTCTATAACTATTTTGGTAACTAGATTTTCTAAAATTATTCTCTCTCTCTCTCTCTCTCTCTCTCTGTTTCTCTGTCTCTGTCTCTCTGTCACACATACCATACAACAGGGGACTCACTTTAGATGGATTCTGATCAGGACAATCATTTATAGCAACACAGTTAAGCACAGGCTTAGAGATAATGCAAATGTCACATGGGGGCCAACCAGAGTGGAGCTGAACAAACAAAACAGTGTACCTATTAAAGTATTTTAAAGGTCAAGAGAAACAGTCTGTCAGTATTACAGGGGTGATTTTTCTTCTTACCAATGAATAATCTCATTTAAATGAGTATCACTTAAATACTTCAGAAGTCTAAAGAGAAACCAGGGACAAAGCTTTGAGGAGTCTGGAGGAAACAAACAGAAGTCAAGAAGGAGAGAAGCACAGGAGTCTATTTTAGGAGAAAAAGCAAGAGTGCAAACAGCACATGGCGTGTGCACCCAGGCGCATGACAGATGGGGAGCTCTGGGTCATGACAAGGAAGACAGGCATGTCAGCCATGCAGTGCTGGCAGAGGGAAGGTGATCACCCTCTGGTTCCAGAAACAGAAAGAACAGCTCAGCCTAGGACAAAAGCCCAGGACTCTCTACCAGGAGAGGCAACTCTTTTGTTCAGATTCTCAGGCAGAGAAATAGGATTAATGGGATTTTCAGGGTCTGGAAGATGTTGAAGTCTAAGATATTTAAAAGCTCTCATCCTGCTTTCAGGATGAGATTGAGGACAGTGATATTAGTAAACATAATAGTTCTATCCTGGAAAAAACTCTAAGTTCTTTTTAGAGATTTGGAGTATAATGCGTGCACCAGCCCAGCTAATCTAAAAAATTTAAGCAGGGGACAAGACAAGCCTGAGTTACATATTATGCTATACTATTCTGTAGCAAGGCATGAAAGCCTGGTTCTTAAGCTAAGTCACATCTTAGCATATGGAGAGTAAGGAAAACTGAGGCAATAACCCAGCTTCCAACCTACCTAAATACCCTTTAAAAATGTGAAGCAGTAAAAAAAAAAAAAGAAAGAAAGAAAGAAAAAAAATGTGGAGCAGTTTCTATCCTGGACTCATTCCCAACACTCTCCAGAAATGAAAGAAAGCAGAGGGGAGGGCAGGGAGCATGAAAACAATGGCATTATAGCAAAAGAAAAAACACAGCAAAATAGTAAGAGTTTTTCTTCTGAGTGGAAGGATTATGGGTGTTTCTCTTTTAGTTCTGTGTGCTTTTTTGTAATTTCCAATCATGTAAACAAGAAAATGTTAGAGAGAAAAAGAAAGATATCAAAGGGATTTGAGAAATCAAATTGAGATGATTTAAAGCAACACAATTATTGCCACTTAATCTATCCCCAAAACCAAGAGCACACTGTACACACTGTATGTTAGCCAATTTGACAATAAATTATATTAAAAAAAAAAAAACCAAATGCTTGCTCTGCCTTAGGCAGAGCCTCTCTGTTCATCTTCTTTCTTCAAGAGCAATGGTCATTTGTCAGATATTTATCAAATGTCCATAAATGCCTGACCCTGGATGGAGAAATGAAAGGTGGAGCTGGTGGCCTTGATAAACTTGCAGTCAAGAAAGAATCAAAAGAAATGAAATGCCTAGAGTACTATTAACTCCTAACCCAGTTCTGACGATGGCTGTAATCAGAGCTTATAAGAGAACAGAGGTCAGAGGTGCCATAAAGATTTCACTAAACTGGGAAACCAGAGCTGGCCCCTAAAGGAACTGGGGGTTTGGATAAGCTCCCGTGGTTCCCCCCACACACACACACAAATCACGGCTAGGTTGAAGTGTCCCAGTGGTTTCATTTGGTAGATAATATGCTTCTGCCTAAAGACAATGCAGTACAGTACTTGTGTGCCCTTGAACCTTTGTCAAAGTGGCACTGTAAACATCTGCCTTTCTAATGAGTCAGCTTGGAAAATTATAGCAATGTCCAATTTGCAAATTGATATATTTGTAACTTTTTATTAAATTATAATATCATATATGAAAGTGCCTAAATAATGGCTCTACTACTTTTCACAAGCTGAACAGACCCAGCATAACCAGCACCCAGATCAAGAAACAGAACAGTGCCAGAAGCCCAGGAGCCCTTCTTGTGTCCCCCTTCTAGTAACTACCCTTCCAAGGGTTACTGCCATTTTGACCTCTAACACCTAGATTGCTTTGTCTGTTTTCTGCTGCAATCAGATGGAATTATCCAGAAGGTACTCTTTGGTATCTGACTTCTTCCACTCAATTCTATATTTTTGTGAGACTCATCCCTGCTGTTATATAGGGTGGCAGTTTGTTCATTTTCAGTGATGTATGGTATTCCACCGAATGAAGACACAACCACTTATTTCTCCATTCTACAGATGATGGACACTGGGGTAGGAACTAATTATGGCTGTTACAACTGGCGCCACTATGAGTGTTTCAGAGCATGTCTTTCCATGAACATAAGAATGCATTTCTGTTAGGTATGTATCTGGGAGCAGAAATGCTGGATTTCAGGGTAGTTCGGCGTTTGGAGATATTGCAAATAGATATAGTAGCCTATCTGAGAATTAAAGGCCCATCTCTGCTCTTACCTTTTCCTGGCTCTAATTAGGATGTTATATATCAAGCCTGATCCAAATCTGACCTTCTGTCATGTAAGATTGGGAGCTCCCAAATAATTCTATTTTCATCACCTTAAAAATATTATCTTCAGGGGTGCTTGGGTGCCTTCGTCGGTTGAACATCTGACTCTTGATTTCGGCTCAGGTCATGATCTCACGGGTCATGAAATCAAGTTCTGCGCTGTTAGTGCAGAGCCTGCTCGGGATTCTCTCTCCTCTCTCTCTGCCCCATCCCCCTGCTCATACTCTCTCTCCCTCAAAATAAGTAAATAAACAATTTTTTAAAAATTATCTTCATAGATATTGCCTATGCTTATTTTTTTCCTAAACTAAAGGCTGATAACCAGAAGGGCGGAAGAAATGATATTGTAGTTAAAAGCAAATTATATTATAAAGGACAAGATATCTAATAAAACACAACTTAGAATTGTAATTATCTTCAAAATAAATCAATTATTCATATAAACCCAACAATTTACTGGTAAGTTAATGAAAAATATAACAGTGTTGGGCTTTTAATTGCTTCTATTGTAAAACCCCCAAACTTACAAGTCAGTTATCAGGCAGAAAAGAGGCAATTAGTTTACGACAGAAAGGATCAGTAAAACCTGTTACAACATGGCCCCACAGTTAATATTCTCCAGGTTTATGAAGTACATCTGTCCAATTTTTTCAGGTTTTCACTTTAGACAATCTTAGACAGTCCCTCTAAACTAACCACTTTTTTTTTTTAATCAGGATCTTTTTCTAATATCTCCAGTATATAGGCTTTGTAAAGAGTCCTGTTATTTCCAACTTCAAGTTTAATTTCCTCTCCAGAACATTTTTTTTTTCAGAATATTAAAAGTCAGAAAAACGGCAGATGAGAAGATTACTGAGCAATGATAGAGCTTAAATAAATTAAGGCTCCCTGGCTGTGTTGCTACTTCCTGTTTCCAAAAAGTAATCTTTTTTGAGGATATTAAACATCATCATTTGTGACCTTTAAAGAGAATGCCCTGAAGTCATTCATTCATAATAAAATCTGGTTAGACCATCACAATAGTCAGTAACAAAAATGATGCCAATTTTCAATTACAAGACCTGATAATGCCCTATGACACATTTTCAAGACTGCTGATTAGGTTTGAAATGGTCCAAATAACAATCAAATATATTTTGTTGGGCACCATCAGATTAGTAAACTACAAAAAAACACAATCAGGAGAGAAATGAGAAATAGAATAATTTCAGAAAAAAGATCCCCCCCAATACATTATATTCCCTATGGAGACTGAAGGAAAAGGGAATTTGTTCTTGGTACAAGACTTGCTCCCATACAAGTGGAGAGATGGCTGCTGTAATGATGGGGGGAAGGTCATAAAGAAATAACCCCCTTCAAGCAATAAGAAATGACTTGAAGGGTATGTAAACTAGAATCCCCACTCTGCTGGACTCCTGAGGTTATTACATGTCATGGAGTATTGTGACCAACATGTTTATTCATTCAATAAACATTTGTGAAGGATCTATTGTGTACCATATACTGTTCTAAGGTTTGGAGATTCTGTGAAGACCAACACAGATATGGTCCCTGTCCTCATGCAGCTAAAGATCTAGAAGAGAAGGTAAGACAAGGAATAAATGACTACACAGATAAATTCTAAAAAGTGACAAATAGGCCCCCAGAGAATATGACAGCAACTAAAGCTGGATGCAGGGACAGGGGATCAGAGAGTGACTTGGTTATGCACAACATATGATTTAGTTAGCCAGTGTTAAATATGTTGAATCTGGAGGCGACTTGGTGGCTCAGTCAGTTAAGTGTCCAACTCTGGATTTTGGCTCAGGTCATAATCTCACAGTTCCATGGGATCGAGCCTCACATCAGGCTCTGCAGTGACAGCACAGAGCTGCCCCTCTCCAGCTCATGGGTGCTCCCTCTCTCTCTCTCTCTTGCTCTCGTGTGCTCTGTCACAAAAATAAATAAACTTAAAAAATAAAAATAAAAATATTCTGAATCCATTATTCATAACTAGTACCATCTTTAGCCAGGTAAGTGGTATTTATTGCATCTTTCCACTAGTCATTTCAATGCAATTGTTTTGAACACTCATTTTTATTTCAACCACTTGGAGGCACCACAAAGGACTGCAGAGATGAGTATGGCGCAGTCCCTCCTCAAAGAGAGGGTGATCTAGTTTACAGAGGAGGCAGTGCCACAGATAATGCTCTAAAGCACATGGGGTGCAGCAGGAACATACAGAGAGTGGGCCATGCAGGAACCTAACAGGAGGCAGGGAACCCCACAGAGAATGAGGGTATCTGGACTGGATACTGTAAACATGCTGCACTTCTTCAGGCCTATGAGGGAAGGGCACTCCGTGACATGTTGAAAAGCGGCACAAAGGTCGTGGTGTGTTTGCTGAGCCACCTGCAGACTGGCCACGTGGCAGGGTTGGAGACCACAGCAGTAGGTAAGGGACAGAACTCTGCAGGTGTTCAATGTCTGAGGGCCAGACCGCCAGGGGCCATGACTCCAGCTGAGTGGGGGCCGCAGACCAGGGGTCCTCAGGGCACTAGGCTGGAATTTTTCCCCTCCCCTCTGGTCTAGATCCACTCTCCAGCTGGCTCCTCCTGGCTCTGCCCTGGGAGGCAACTCCATGCACTGCATGGACGGGTGCCTTTGCTCTCTGTCTTGGAGCTGGGAACCAGGGGGCGGTGCTTGGCAGGAGATGCAAGGAGGGAAAAAGGTGAAGTCAGATTCCTTACCTCCCTGCTTCTCTTCCAGGGTGGTTGCCATGGGCTGGATGCATCCCTCTACCACGTTCATTGGCCCCTGCCAGCCAGCCCTCTCAACACAGCTCCTGTGAGTGTGCTCTCTCGGGGTTTCCAGGCCTGAGCACTGTGCTTCCCTTGGGTTCTCCTCGTGCCTGCTCACACCTTCGTCTGTGATCTCTTTATTAAGCTTTCTTCAAATTACCTGGTTGGACAGTATTATCTGTACTGCCCCCAGGACCTGAACTGAAACAGTTGTGCAGTGAGGATTTCAGGGAGGGGGTGCTGGTGGAGGCATGAGAGGTAAATGCAGACAGGGAGTTGCCTGTGGGAGAGATGGAGGACGGAAGATCATGGTGATGGGGAAGGTGGCATGACAGACTAGCCACAGACTTACAGCACTTATGTGAAACCTACCCCGTGCCAGGCACCATTCCACAGGCTTTAACATAACTCACTGAACTCCTGTAACTTTCTTATGAAGCATCCCATTGAATGGATGAGGAAACTTAGGCACAGAGAGCCCTAGTGAGTTGCTCAAGGTCCCAAGCTACTTAAGTGGTGGAGCTCAGATTCAAATCCAGGGAAGTCTAGTACCAGAGTCCCATTCTCAGCCTCTGTGCTAGACTGTCTACTCTGGCCAGGGAAAAGAAGGGGACTTCAGAATTCAAGACCTTGCAGGAAGCAAGACGCTGGTGATGAAATTCTTGGGACAGACACCTGTGTAGATTGCTGAAGTAAAGCTACTTGAAGAAAATCTTGCTGCCCTACACAAACTCTGCCTCAGTGACAATGCAGAATCATGTACAGGTATCAGAATGACAGAAATCCTAAGGGAAAAAAAAGACCATATCCAAACAAATTACAGTCGCTCATGCTATAAAGCCACACTTATATTCCTAAGAAACATTATCAAAAGCATATACAAATAGTTATTTCAATATGGGGAAAGGAGGACTATGGTTACAGAGGACTGATAAAGCTAAATAATTTTTCTGTAGGAGCTTCAATAACAGCGAGTAATTACATTTCATCGCCATCCAAAAATAGTAAATAGCTTGATCACAGACCAACAAAAGAGAACCTTGAACAGCACAGAAACATAACCTGCTGTCAAGTTCACACCCACAGACAATAAAGAAAAGCCCAGGGCTCCCTCTGATGGTGCCTAAATCACAACCCCTAGTGGCCCAGGAAATGCAAACCATGCTTCCCACGACGTGGACAGGTGCATAATAACCAGTTCTTGAGATGAAAGGTTCTGCCACAAGGGAAATATCAATCAGTGATGATTGTGTAAGGTCTCTTGCAGCAGATAAGATCATGAAAACCACAGTGTTCTGGAAAATGAGGAGCACCAGAGACAGGTGACAACAGCACATCCCTCCCGTTACTTGTTTTGAATGGCACCTCACTTTCCTAACTGAGGCTGTCTGTTTTCCTTTGGCCAGCGGAGCCAGGCCATCATGTTCCTATGAATACCAGAAATAGCTTCTGCAGCAATCACCGTCCTTTCCTTCAGGAGAAAGAGGAGGGTAAATGTTCCTAGTCAGACTCCTATATTTTTCATTTGCACCGTGGGCTGCCAAGCGTGCCAGCCCAGCTGCAGCTGTAATGAGGAATCCAATAACAAGCTCTTACAAACACTGGCTGGGGACCTAGAGCCACACGGTGGGTGTTCAGTAATAGCTACCACTGTATTGACCAGCCCCTGCCTTATTCTGTTCTTCCTGAATATCCTCTTGCTGGGGCCTGTGCACGATAGAGACAGGGCTACAGAAAATGGTTCATTTCTAGAGTTGGCCTCTCAACATCCAGGACAGGTTGCCATGATTATGTGTACGCTCAGCTTTTCCATGCAAGAGGGAGTAGCTGGCAGATGACACTTATTAATCAGTGATGTTCCATACATTCGTACAACAGGAGCCAAGAAAAGCTGATGCTATTGCAAATATTTATCCTTTCATTTGTTTTAAAGGAGTGCACCCTCTCTTTTGGGTACAGCAGAAGGAGAGATTTGATGAAGCACTTTGGAAGGGACGTGGCTTAGCTAAGTGTACCATTAATTTTTGAAAGTTCCCATTTTTCTGATGCCTCAACACCCCCCACAAGCATGCTGTGAGCACCCACCCAGGCAACCAGGTATGCCATTGTGATAAGGCTGGTCCCTGCTTGCTCTCCTCTGACTCTGACCAAGTAACACTCAAACACACCAGTAAAATCCCCTCCCATCTTTGCTGGTGGGCCCGACCATGACAGCCACAAAGGCACTTGCCCTTGGGTGCGTAGCCTCAGCTCTCCACCTGCTTGGTTGAGTCTGCTCCCTGGCTGCTCCTCCCAGGTGGCCCCCCTCCCCTAGGCCCTGTGAATACAATGGGTCCTTTCATTTCATATGCCACTCTGTAATTTCTGTGGTTGTGTTGGAATCATCCTTAAAGACCCCATAAAGGAAGGGTGCCTGGGTGGCTCAGTCCGTTGAGCATCTGACTCTTGATTTTGGCTCAGATGATGATCTCAGGGTTGTGGGATGGAGCTCCGAGTTAAGCTCGTGTTGGGCTCTGCGCTGAGCACAGAGCCTGCTTAAGATTCTCTCTCTCCATCTGCCCCTCTCCCCTACTCATGCGTGCTCTCTCTCTCTCTCTCTCTCTCTCTCAAATAATAATAATAATAATATCCACAAAGGAGACTTACTTCCCCCACTTACTCCAGTGCTTTTGGAAAGGAAGCTAAGGCCTCCGATGACCATGAAGATCAAGATATGTATACAGGCCACAGGGATTGATCCACAGTTTTAGGTGTGAAAAATGCAATCTGAACATGAGGATTTGGAAACAGTAATCTAAATTTTAGGATCTTCAAATAAAGTTGGAAAGACACAAGCTCCAGTCTACATTGCAGAAAACTGGAGATTTCATCAGAAAATTGTTCCTGGATACTAGATACATTTTTCCCTTAAAACACAAACTTCATGGGGCACCTGGAAGGCTCAGTTGGTTATGCTCTGACTCTTGATCTCAGCTCAGGTCTTGATCTCAGGGTCGTGAGTTCAAGCCCTGCATCGGGCTACTTAAAAAAAAAAATTGCAACCTATGACAACTAATGAACCAGCTGTACTGATATATTAGGTGAAAGTTGTAAAGCAAAATAGCTGTGTGTTCTGCTTGGTTAACAAATGTATAATTGTAGCCCCTTCACGTGATCGAATTCAAGCTGTTTATAAAAACCAACAACAAAAAAATGATATTGGAGAAAACTGCCTTCCTACATAGAAATCTAGAATAGCAAGGTTGATGGATATCACAAATAAAGAATCCAATCCTTTACATGAAAAGAAAGCAGCCTTCATCTTCTAAAGTCAACATCGAAAGCCCCCTGCCAAGAGCACCTCTGCTGGTCTACTCCCCCCGCCCACTAGAAAAAGGGCAGCCCTGCCTGGGTGGGCCTGGTTTGCACTATTCTTAGCTATTCTTAGAACCGGTGGTTCTTTACGGTGGTTCTTTACATTCTTCCCATGGAGAAGAGCATGCATTCACATCCTGCTCCATTCTACTGCAAGTAGTAGCTCTGAAGTAGTTCCCTCTTCCCCTTCACATTGCTTTACCTGTCCCCCTGTCCCCCCATCCGATTTCCCCTTCTCTGAGCACACAGCTAGGCTGCATTTGCCAGTTTCTTTTGCTGCCAAATGTGGCCACATGAGTTAAGTCCATAATAGCAGTGGTGGAGTGTATGTGGAGGGGAGGTGGTGGTCAGTGGGGGCGCGGGGGGAGACACAAGCCTGGCTGGGGGGGGGGATTGGAGAGAAATTGGGAAGAAAAGAATGGAGAGAGTGAGTATGGACAAATCAGACACATCTTTCACAGCCCTTTGCTGGAAAAAGGAACAGAGAAATGGGGCAGAAGCCCAAGAGCAATATGGGGTCAAGGGAGGACTTCTTTTTTTTTAAGATGAGGGACATTGCAGCATGTTTTATGTAGATAAGAATAAGCCAGTCAAGAGGGGGAAATCAATAATGCAGGAGAGAGATAATTGGAGGTGTGATATGCGTGACTGGGAGAGAGGAGATGGGGACAGCATACCTTAGGAGGGACCAGCCTTGAATAGGAGCAGAGACAACGTACCCTCTCTAACAGATGGGGGCCTATGGGGACAGGGGCAGGTGTCAGGGAATGAGAGAGTTTCTTCTGTTTGAATATCCCAGTAAAATAAGAAGCATGAAGCAAGGTTTGGGGCTCATGGGGTGCTCCTGAGAAAAGGTAGAAACAGGGATGCCTAGGTGGTTTAGTCGATTAAGTGTCCAGCTCTTGGTTTCAGCTCAGGTCATGATCTCAAGGTTCGTGGTTCAAGCCCCATGTCAGGCTCCACACTGACAGCACAGAGCCTGCTTGGGATTCTCTCTCCCTCTCTCTGCCCCTCCCCATATTTCTGTCTCTCTCTCTCTCTCTCTCTCTCTCTCTCAAAATAAATAAATAAACTTAAAAACAATTAAAAAAAAAAAAGAAGAGGTAGAAACAACACTGTTTGCTCTAGACCTGGGCAACAAACAGCCTCAGGCTGGACCAGTGGGGGCACCAAAGCTCACCCTGAGGACTGCTGAGCCACTTTTTCTTTTCCTCTCTCTTTCTCTCTCTCTTTTTTCAAAAATTATTTTTTTACATATCGTCACTGCAGGTCACATTTATGTAGTGAACTGCGACTAAGTTTAAGCAAAACAATATAATTCAGGGGCACCTGGGTGGCTCAGTCTGTTAAGCGTTGGACTTCAGCTCAGGTCATGATCTTGCGATTCATGAGTTCAAGCCCTACGTCGGGCTCTGAATCTGAATCTGAGCCTGCTTCAGATTCTGTGTCTCCCTTTCTCTCTGCCCCTCCCCTGCTTGTGCTCTCTCTCTCAAAAATAAATATTTTAAAAAAATTTTAAAAACCAATATAATACATAATATTAAATTAATGCTGTTAATTTATTAGTTTTGTTGTTTACTATCTTGGCTTTATAGCTGTATAAGCACCATAAGCCTAAGGCGTTTTTTGATCTTAAGTGTTCTCAACACACACACACACACACAGTTAACTATGTCAGGTGATAGATGTATTAATTATTTTGATCTTGGTAATTATTTTACATCATATATAATCAAATCATCCTGTTGTACACTTTAGATACATACAGTTTTGTCAATTGTTCTTCAGTAAAGCTGTAAAAAAAAATACTGAGGCCATTTTTAAGGAGAGAAAACAGTTGGGAGATGACAGCTTAGAAGCCAGGAGGGGACAAAAGAAGGCAAATCTCTCCAGAATCAAGACCAGGCAGAGGAAACCCACCAATCTTTTAATAAGTACTTAAAAAACTAAAAGTCTTTGATCCAGTCACTCTCAACTTTCCTACTAAACTCTTCCCGCTCCAAGACAAAAATGCTAATATCCCAATGGGAAATACAGGCTGAGGACACTTACAAAGAATTGACAGATAAAGAAATGTGAATGGCCAATACATATGAAAATATTGCAATTCATCCATACAGGCAGAAAATAGAATGTAGATACCAGGGGCTGCAGAAAGAGGAATGGGGAGTTAGCGGCTGATGGAGACAGTGTTTCAGTTTGGGAAGATAAAAATATTCTGAAGATGGATGGTGGTGATGCCTACACAATATGTAAATGTAGTTAATGCCACTGAATTGTACACTTAACTAACGGTTAATATGGTAAATTTTATGTACTATGTGTATTTTGCCACAACTTTTATAATATTACATTTCATTATAAATGATTTGCAAATAAATGCAAATCAAAACAATGACATGACACTTTGAACCCATAGGGGTATCCTCATTGAGGACCCACAGCGGGTATCAATACCGGTGGAATGAGTAAATATTATCAGGATGTGGGGAGATGAGCCCCTTCCCAGCCTGCTGGGTGGAGGAAAAGTAGGTATCATTTTCCCAGAGGGCCAAGGGACTCAAATAGTTTAACCCTGTAATTTATATGCCAGGAGTCTAGAAAGAATCAACAGCTGGGCACATACCTATCAATCCACTACGTGCTGCAAGGTCAGGAGGGTGCCACCAGTGGAGAACTTGGAGGAATGCCAGATAGAACATGAAACCCAAAGATGCCACATACCCACATTCCACCCAGCTGAAAGAAGATGGCTCACAAAAAGTGAGTTTCCCAGCAGAAACCTGAAATGATCCTATAGTCAGAAGCAGGAGGAGCTGGAAGGAGAAAGGGTGAGGAAAAGGGCTGGGAGGAGGTGACATCTGGCTGGATGTCATTTAAAGGGATTAGAATAGTTGCCCCCTAACACACAGCACAAACCTGCAGCTTCTCAAAGTTGCCAGCTGTGGTGTGTGTGAGCAGGGTGCAACACAAAACAAATGGGACATTTATGCTCATAGTGGCATTATTTGTAAGATGTGCATGTGACATGTGCATGCCCCTCAATGCAGCCATTCCACTTCTAGGACCCTATTCTATAGAGGGAAAAAGAGGCAGCATGCAAAACTATACAGAGAGTATGATCCTTCTTTGGTCAACAATAAAAAGCTACAAGTAAATCACAAAAATGGGAACAATGATTAATGATTACCTCCAGGTTTTAAAAAGAGGACTGTGTTCTACTATGCATTGCTTTTTAAAGATATATGAAGGGGTGCCTGGGTAGCCAAGTGGGTTAAGCATCAGACTCCTTCCTGGTTTCAGCTCAGGTCAAGATCTCACGGTTCCATGAATTTGAGCCCCACGTTGGGCTCTGTACTAATGGTACAGAGTCTGCTTGCAATTCTCTCTCTCCCTCTCTCTCAAAAATAAATAAATTAAAAAAAATAAAAAATAAAAACATATGAAATATTCAAATGGGCAGGAAACATACTCAAGCAAATACAGCAAACCTCCCTGAACCCACCAACCAGAGTAAACTAATGTTAAGTTTTAAGACAATAAATCATTAGATATATTTGAACACCATCTCAACTTCTTTCCACCCTTTTCCTTCTAGAGTTTCTTTTTCCTAAGCTTTCTTCTTTAAGTTTTTCTGTATTTATAATGAAAACCTATTATCCTCATTACAACCATAAGCCTTTGGAAAAAGCAGCATTGAACGTAAACAGGCAGATCACTTGCACATTGCTCAGGATGTCTGAGAGGTTCTGGTAATTCCCTCTGACTACTTGTTATTGGAGAAACTGCTGTTATCAGGTACTTTCCCTCACGTGTCATAGGATTGGCTCATTTAGGGCTCTGAGTTGAAATAAAATGCCATTTGGGAACCAGTAGCTTTCACATTTGAATGCCAGGAGATTCTTCAATAGAACAATAGCTGGTAAAATGTCAGTTGCAGCATGACTTAGCCAGGAGGTACTGTACTCATTAACTTTCTTTCTAGTCTGACCACTTTGGTACTATTACAGAATTTAATGTCCAGAGCGAGCATGTGACTTGCTCAAGACCAGACCCCAGGTCTCATATGGGGGAGAATAAAGGAAGGGCTCCACGAACAAGATGGCACTGGATTCCTTTCTTTCCCTTTTTGGAAAATGAGCACTAAAAGGAGCATAGACCATGGCCTAGAGAAGGTGTTCCCAGGATGTTCCACTGAAGAAAGGTTCCCTCCTCAGATTTCCCACAACTTAAGCCTGGTCAGTGCCTCCATCAGTGAACAAAACAGATTGGACTTTTCCTTTGTACTGGATCACTGATCTTATTCAGTTTGAGATTTATTCATGCACTCAAAAGTCTTTTGGTGATCAATCCCTGCCTCTCAGGTGTCAGCTCTTTGGTCCTATAATATGACAAGGAATTGTATAATTGGCCTCATTGCTGAGACTCAGGGACACACACACACACACACACACACAACCCCACAGCTCTGGGTTTTTACTTTTATATCACTCAAGAAGATAAACAATAAAAGCAGTAAATATCAAAGCACCTGAGCCAACATGATAGACTTTTAAATGAAATTTTGCCTGACCAATAGCCCATGTGGTAGCCAGCCTCCAAGATTGCCCCAAGGATGGCCCTCTCCTGATATCCACACTCTTGTGTAGTCTCCTCCCATGCTGTAGCAGAGTTGGTTTGTGTGACCCATAGAATAGGCAGAAGTGATGGTCTGTCACTTCTAAGATTAGGTTTTGAAAGGCACTGTGGCTTCTGTTTTGAACCCCTCCCCCTTCAACTCTCTCTCTTCTCACTTGGGCAGAAGTCAACTGCTATGTCTTGAGGACAAGCAGCCCTGTGAAGAGGCCCATGTGAACAGCTAAAAACTTCAGCCAAGAGTCACATGAGTGATTCTTCTTGGAAGCAGATTCTCTAGCTCTAGCCAAGACTTCAGCTTGATTGCAATCTCATGAGACCCTGAACCAGAACCCTCCAGCTAAGCCACCCAGACTTCTGCCTCCAGAAGCCATGAGATAATAAATGTTTATTGTTTTAAGCCACTGAGTCTTGGGGTAATTTGTTATTACTCCCAATAGATAACTAAGCTTCTTACCCCTCAATATCCAGCATGTTATAATAGTAACTATAGTTTTTACTAAACTATATTTTAGAGGTTAAAAAATGTTGGCTACAGACTTTCAATAAATTTTAAAGCCCCTTATTTAATATATGCATAATTGATGGATCCATATATTTTTCAGTTTTCTCTGTTGATTGAACTCAGATAGTAAAAGAGTTTTCAAAGGCCTCCAAATTGCTGCCATAACATCCAATACCCAAGCAAATTGTGTATTTCAAAGAAGGATTAGGAAGGTCTTTATTTTACGAGGTTTTAGGGGCACTGCCTTCCCAGCAGGCTCTTCCTGAGCACCTGCTGAAATCCTCCATGAGACTCTCAGACTGCTCCAATCTAGGACAACACATGGGCTCTTAGGTACGGCCTGGCTGGCTTTGTCTTCCCTGGTCTCTTTCTCTAGAACACTGTAAATCAAAGGCTCTGGCTAGAGCTTGTACATCAAATGTGGAGATGAAAAAAAGACAGGGCCAAAAGAGACATAAATAGAACCTTTCCCTGTGAGACAGTATGGCAGCTGGCTAAGCTATCACTGAATGTCAGCCTCAAGTAACATTTTCCCTTCTTGATTTTATCAACTTAGCCTGGTCTTTCACAACTATTCTTTTTCAAGCCTACCCATGACAAATAACTCCAAGTTTGCCTCGCAAAAATATCACTGTGGGAGAATGTCTTCTAATGCAAGCATTTCAGAGGCTGATTTCTTGGGTTTTCTATTGCTAGAGGGTAAGTTCCAAAATAGGAGAGACCTTATCTAGCTCACACTTTATTCCCAGGAGCTAGCACAGTGCCTGGCACACAGTAGGCACACAATGAATATTTGAATTTACTTTCCATCTCTGAAGGCTTATCAATCAATCAAAGAGTGTCTGTTGAGTGGTCATGGGTATAGCACAGTGCAAGGAGCTATAAGGACCATGAACTTAACATCGCATATACATACCTCAAGTATTTAAAAAGACTATCAAGTCCTCATTGTGTATCCACTGGAATCCAGTATTCTTTATGCATAAACACAAAGGTATGACTTTCTTACCAAGTTACGTGATGTTTTAAATATTCTACATAGTTCCCGTGTACCTGAAATCAATAAGCATTTATTGGGTACTTTATCTGATGAAAACAAAGGCGAGTATTACAGTTAATAAGCAAAGTTTGGGAGTGGAAATAATTATATGTATAAAGGTGAGAGTATAGATGATCTTTTTTTTTCCTAATGTTCTGTATTTTCAGTGTCTCCTACAATTAGCACGTATTAGTTTAAAGTCAGAGGAAAATAAATGTACTCTTAAAGGGGTGGAAGGAGGTGGAAGGAGAAAAAACATCAGGCAAATCAACAACAATGAGTCAGGGAAAGGCAGCCTCTGATGAAGAGCACAGCTTTGGAGTCTGCAGATCTGGGTTCAAATCTCAAAATTGCTGCAGTATCAGCTGTGTCTCTGGGCAGAGAAGAGCCTTTCTGAGCCCCAGTTTCCTCATTTGTAAAATAGGGATAATAGTGTCTTCTTTGGGGAGAGCATGGAGACAAATGAGATAATATATTGAACGCTCTCAGCACAGTGGTAAGGATGGAGCCAATGGTGGGTATTATTTCTATACTGTCATGAGTGATAGTGAGTGATATCTGATACAACTCTTGGGGTTAGTGTAGCAGCCCCAATTTCTATCCCAATACACAGCTATCTTCTACCACTGTCCTGTTTTGCCCTTTCTCTCTTCTCTTTCCTCCACTCCTTTTGTCTCTGCCAGTAACACCCACTGACATGCGTAGTTCTGCAGGTGGGATCTAGTTTAGTGAGGCTAGGTCAGGTCATGTGACCCAGGATCCTGCTATCCTGCCAATTCCATATGTGATTTCAAGCCTCTTACTCACTCTTGGCAACTCTGTATCATCTAACCTATACAATAGTGACAGGACCCCTGCCTTTACTTACTGTTAGAAAAATATTAGAAGGAAAAAATCCAAGTAAATAGTCGCTAGCAATGATAGAGTAACTGGTACCAGACCTGCCCTTCTGCTGTAAAACAACTAGAAAGCTGGACAAAACTAATGTTTTCAATTATTGAACACAAGTAGTTTAGTGGAGAGAAGGGAAAAAAGTAAAATGTGCCTACGACTGCCCCAACTTTCTGCCTGGAGGCACTTTAGGGACCACACCACTAGGAGAAGGAATCCAAGCAGGGCACAGAGATTGGAATTTGAGGTGCCTGAAATTTATGAAGCCAAGTCCTGTAGAGGAGGGAGTTGCACAGAGATAAAATTCCAGAAATAAGCATAGAAATTATTCTTTTGAGTCATTCACTGAACACTAAGCTGTACATTAAAAAATTTTTTTAAACATTTATTTATTTTTGAGAGATAGACTGAGCACACTCAAAGGAGGGGCAGAGAGAAAGGGAGACACAGAATCTGAAGCAGGCTCCAGGCTCTGAGCTGTCAGCACAGAGCCCTACATGGGACTCTAACTCACACAGGAAGATCATGACCTGAGCCAAAGTTGGACGCTTAACCGACTGAGCCACCCAGGTGCCCCTAAGCTGTGTATATTTAGAGCAAAAGTCCATAAAGCCAGGCAAAGCCAGGGCAGCTATGACCTGGACACCTCTTAGAACCCACACAGGTTGGGAGACACACATGTTTTGCCAGCCAGAGTGGAGAGTCCTTATTGAACAACTGGGGTATTCAATAAGAGACCCAGAAAAGGACATACCTTGGTAGGAAGCTAAACTAGCGATAGAGTGAAGGCTGCCCTAAAATCTCCCTAACAAGCTTACAAACAAGCCTTAAAAGGATCAAGTTTACCAGCAAGTAATCTACCAGTTATGCCATTACTTTTATATAAAAACAAGTTCCTGAGTATGGGAAGAAAAGTGGCTCAAGGGTCCTGTAAAGTGGGATAATACTAGGAAAGGATTTTCAGTGGTTATGGGGAGCTTTATCAAGAGTCCTTCTAGAGCAGCAATCAGCAGAATTTTTCCTGTAAAGGGCCGGAAGGCTACACAAAATCAGGCCTTGGGTCAGATTTGGTCCACAGGCCCTTGTCTGCCAACCTCTGCTCTACAGTCTTACTTAGATGTCCCTGGTGTTTCCACGTCATACTCTACTGATTTAGAATCTGCACTTTAACCAGATCCCTGAGTGACTGGTACACATGTTACATTTTAAAAAGCACTGCACTAAAGCAGGGGTTTTTTAAAGCTTGGCTGCATATTAGAACCACCTAGGGAGCTTTTAAAAACCTCTGATTCCCTAGGCTGCCCTCCTTAGTTATTAAATCAAAGCTTCTAGAGGTGCGTCCTAGGCATCAATATCATTAAAGCTCCCTCCAGGTGATACCAGTGTGCAGCTAAGGCTGAAAATCAAGGTTGAAAAGGCTTACTTAGTCCAGTCAAACCAATCGTCAAGCTCATCTGCGAGCAGAGAAAGCAGCCTGATGCCCCACCAGGCTCACTCCCTCTTAGAGACAGATGGATTCCAGAATCACAGAAACCCCCAAGGAGCGTGAGTGGTGAAAAAGAATATTAGAGCTAATGCTTTTATATATATATTTTTTTTCCTAACGTTTATTTATTTTGGGGGAGGGAGAGAGAGAGAGAGAGAGAGAGTGAGCAAGCAGGGCAGGGGCAGAGAAAGAGGGAAAGAGTCAGACACTTAACTGACTGGGCCATCCAGGGGCCCCGATACTTTTTTTTTAAATTGAAGTATAGTTGACACACAATGTTATAGTAGTTTAAGGTGTACAACACAGTGATTCCACAATTCTATACCTTATGATATGCTCACCACAGGTGTAGCTATTGTCACCATACAATGCATTAGAGCTAGTTCTTGATGTCTCTTTCCAGTCCTCTGGTGGTGTGTGCCACTAAAAAAAGTAATCTTGGAGGGGCACCTGGGTGGCTCAATCAGTTAAAAGTCCGACTTCAGCTCAGATCATGACCTCACGGCTCATGGGATCGAGCCCCACATCGGGCTCTGTGCTGACAGCTTGGAGTCTGGAGCCTGCTTCAGATTCTGTCTCTCCCTCCCCTGTCCCCCCACCCCCTGGCTCATGTTCTGTCTCTCTCTCAAAAACAAATAAACATTAAAGAAAAAAATTTTTAGTAATCTTGGAAATGCAGAACATATTTAAAAAGATGTTACCAATTTCAGTCTCAGAAGTTAAACATTTAGCTAAAAGTAGACAACTTATTAATCTTTTTGACTTTGGGATTATGTTAAGGAATTAATTCTACAGGGCTGAGCTTAGAAGCATTTTAAATTCAGTAATGTTTAACAGGAAACATACAGATATTCCTAAATAAACCACCAATGAGTGTTCAGTACAAGATTCTTGGGTCCCAAACAACAATTTCACAGATGAGATTTACTTTTTCCAATGTTAATAAATATTTAACACCTTTAAAGATGCTTTCTGGATCAATACTCAGGATGCCACGGAAGAGAGGCAGTAATAGGTGTTTTGAGAAGCTGGCTCATTTCTTGGTATAAAGTCCAAAACAACCACTTGACTCTGTTCCTTTTGTTTGTTTCTCTTTGCCTTTATAATCTGAGGAAATAGTGTCATAAATATATATTCTCTCTCCAACTGCTCTTTTTTTTATGTCTTTATTTTATTTTGAGAGACAGAGACAGAGAGAGTGAGTCAGGGAGGGGCAGAGAGAGAGGGAGACACAGAATCTGAAGCAGGCTCCAGGCTCTGAGCTGTCAGCACAGAGCCCGACGCGGGGCTCGAACCCATGGACTGTGAGATCATGACCTGAGCCGAAGTTGGACGCTTAACCGACTGAGCCACCCAGGTGCCCCTCTCCAACTACTCTTTTACAATATTTGCATTTACTTCCACCCATAAGAAAGTACAGAAGAAGTTCTTTATCACATAATTAAGCTTATGGCAAGAAAAATGTATTAATTTACTCCATTAATACTAAAATTCTTCCAAACTCTACTCACAAGTCACCTATAAGAGGCCTTTCCTGGCCAGGGTGCTTAAATCACACCCCTATCTCTTACATTGCATTCCCTTTCTTTCTAGTAACAGCTGATATATTATTCGTTTTGTTATCTCTCAATCCCTTGTGTACCCCCTCCAACCATGAGTGCAATAACTAGAATAAAAGCTCTTTGAAGGCATCACCTTTATCTATTTTGTTCACCGTGCATCCACAGGGTCAAGCACGGGGCTTGGCACATAGTAGGTACGCCATAATCATTTCATGAATGGATAAACAAACAACACCCACTGCATTTTTAAAGAGCCCAGTTATCAGGGGTTCAGGTAAACAACCCAATACAATATGGAGAGAACTGAAAGAACTCAGTATACTGTTGAGGCACAATGGCCGGTGAAAGTGACACATAGGGCAACATTGTCTCCCATCAATGTAATGATTTACTCCGAAAGGCAGAGATACGGTGTAACTGAGCTTGAAGCTTGGTATAACCTACTAAAAATATGGTCCATAAACTTTACAAAAATCTCTCCACCAAAGGAAACTTTTAATGCACAGAAAAGAATAGCCTTGCTGTCTTACAAAGGCCATTCATTCACTTGTTCAATGATATCAGAATTTTCAGAAATGGAAGGAAGAGCTCTTAAATTTCATGCAGCACAGTCTCTAAGCAATAGTTATGATTCATACTACTACTGTTTCCCAGTTGCCTATTAGGCATCAGGGCACTGTAAGCAGTGCTTTCTGCACTATGTATATCAAGCATTCCAGGCACTAGCCTCTGACTCATGGTAGGCCATGATGAAATTCTCACCAGTCCATGGCCAAGTGAGAAAACTAGCAACCACACAAGGCCACTCTTTATTTTAGGATTAGGTCCTTCTTCTATTTCGGATATTAAATTAGCTTTTCTTTTATGAAATGAAGGTAGATTTGTGGAGTCAGTGGTATAGGCTGTTTTTAAAGTGTTTCCTTGGCAAAATAAAAAGTGGGGCCAATCTGTGTTGGTCCTCAAAAATGAAGAAGGAGGGAAGGGAGGAGGAGGAGAAGGGGAACCAAAAATGTATCCAAACATTGCCAATGTCTTTAGGGTGAGGAGGGTAAAATCGCCCCTGGTTGAGAAACGCTGGCATAGAGCAACTACTTGTATAGTTATCTACACAAATGAGGAAGGATGGATGTGGTTGCTATCAGACATATGATAGTGATAGTTAGAAAACTTGTCTGGGGCTGTAGCTGCCAATGACAAGGGCCAACTGGACTGAGTCATCCTTGGTGGAAGAATGGCACTCCACTCAGGTGTATGCTGAGCTGTAGAAGCAGGGACCCAGGTCATGCAAGTCAAACAGCATTTGCTACATGGATGCCGCCAATCAGACACCTGACCACATGGATGTACCTTTAAAGGGAAATGGTGGCGGGGGGTTGGGGGGTGCCTGGGTGGCTCAGTCAGTAAGAGCCCAACTTCGGTCTAGGTCATGATCTCGCTTTTCCCAAGTTTGAGCCCCATGTCAGGCTCTGTGCTGACAGCTCAGAGCCTGGAGCCTGTTTCAGATTCTGTGTCCCCCACCCCCTCTCTCTCTGCCCCTCCCTGCTCATACTCTGTCTCTATCTCTCAAAAATAAATAAACATTAAAAAAAATTTTAAGGGAAATAGGGAGGGGCACCCGGTGGTTCAGTCGGTTAAGTGTCCGACTCTTGGTTTCAGCTCAGGTCATGATCTCACAGTTTGTGAGTTTGAGCCCCACATCAGGCTCCAAGCTGACAGTGCGGGGCCTGCTTGGGATTCTCTCTCTCCCTTTCTCTCTGCCCCTCCTCCTCTCTCTCTCTCTCTCTCTCAAAATAAATAAACAAAAATTTTTAATTAAAAATAAAGAGAAATAGGGATTTAACTGTGAATTCAGAGCAAATAAATCTAATTCTAGGAATCTGCTTATGGAAAGCCACATCTGTTAATGCCATTAAGATGGACTCTAACCCGTTAATATTCATTTCATGGAATCAAAATGGGTTGCCTATTTTTGTGCAAACATGAAGGTTCGGATCCTTTCTATTAGGCATACATCTAGTTCTCTGATGACTTTTTAAAAGCTGTCATTTTAATCACTTATGAAAACAGTTTTAGAAAGAAAAATCCACCCCCAAAATTTCTCACCTCCTCTTATGAGACATTATTCTGTTTTGATCCACCTATGGAAGTATATTCTAAGGATGTATGTGCCACAGCGCTGTTATCTGCCACTATGGCAACTCGTTAAAAAATGCCACCCCCTGAAATTCCTTCATGGCGTGTTAATTTGGTGTTCTAAAACAAATATTTTACCATGAGTTAATTCCTAGTAATAATTTTAACCTAACTAAACTGGCTTCTATAATACTTCCACTATTTGTAAATGTGTTTCTCGTACTTTTTAAAAAATATTTTTTAATGTTTATTTATTTCTGAGAGAGAAAGAGACAGAACGTGAACACTGGGGGGGGGGTGGCGAGAAAGAGGGGGAGACAGAGAATCTGAAGCAGACTCTAGGCTCCAAGCTGTCAACAGAGAGCCCGACGCAGGGCTCAAACCCACAAACCGCGAGATCATAACCTGAGCCAAAATTGGAATGCTCAACTGACTGAGCCACCCAGGCACCCCTCTTGTACTTTTTTAAGGAGATTTTTTGCTAGTCATTAGGCTTCATTATAAATATTCTCTGCTAAAATCTACTAAATCACTCATACAGGTATCCCCTACTTTTCCAAAGTTCATGTCACACCACTTTGCTTTTACAAAAGACCTTCATTAGTACCTATTTTCACTAACCAAAAGAAATCCAAAGAGGATTTTTCACTTTGATCAAAAATGGCAAAAATAGCATTCACTGCTTATCATACAGCTGTACCTGAGAAGCAAGAAGAGCCCCGCCAAGCTCCTTCCTGGGAACTATGCACAGAATCTCTGCATCAAGCAGCCATAACTTTGAACTGTGTCTGTGGGCATCTATGCTTTACCTCAATTTATTCTGTGCATCTGTTAACAAGGTGTGTCCTAAGGTGTCAGAAATGCCTAATAGAGGTTATTTTTGGAGTCTGGGAATGCTTAAAATTTTTTCCATATAAATTAATGGTAATTGCATCTTCACTTTATGCCATTTTGGCTAAAGGAATACTCTACCTACGGATAGATAACACAAGAAACCTGTACTTAAAATACAGCAATATAGTTCTCAAGATGTGATTCAACTAATGAGAGTATGCATTCACCAAATGCACTGGGTAAGATATCGATGAGAAAATCCACTACAAGATTGTTTGTGAGACTAAAAGAGTAGGAACAACCTCAACATCTATCAATAGACATCACATGAAATAACTTACGTCCAACCATATAACAGGATACCATGTAGCCACTAAAAACATGAGATCTGAATGCACTAACATAGCAAGATGCCTTGATATAACATTCAGTGAAAAGAGTAAGATACAAAATAGTACATACGAAATTCCATTTGTATTTCTAAAAAAGATACATGTGCTGTTTTGTGTGTGCAATATATGTGTATATGTAAGTATGTGTATGTATAGCTATATAGATATTTATGCTTATAATTGCGTAGAAAAAATCTGGACAGATACACAAAAGTTATTCACAATTACCTCTAGGGAGAAGCACTGAGGATACACAAGACTTTTACAATTCATTGTGTACCTTCTGTACTATTTATTTTCCTAACATTTTTTTTAAAGGATCACTATTGGGGTGCCTGGGTGGCTCAGTCTGTTGAGTGTCCAACTTTGGTTCAGGTCATGATCTCAGTGTGTGGGTTCCAGCCCCACCCACATCAGGCTCTGTGCTGACAGCTCAGAGCCTGGAGCCTGCTTCACATTCTGTGTCTCCCTCTCTCTCTCTCTCTCTCTGCCCCTCCCCTGCTTGTGCTCTGTCTCTCTGTCTCTCTCGAAAATAAACAAACACTAAAAAAAATTTTTTTTAAAGGATCACTATTGCCTTCATCACAAGTATCATAACTATCATACATATACAGAAGCGGGGACCTCCCTTCAAAGACAAGTTGCAGTAAGTATTCAACAAGAAAGATATGGTTTGGATTTATTCTCTCTAGCTCATTGCCTGAAATCCCTAATGGCTTCTAGGGAACATGAATCCTGAAGCCTACAAAGAAAGGCTATATCCTCAAAAAGGAAGTCTAAGGGGAGCCTCTTTTTCCAGCAATGTTAAAATAATTCTAGGGCATGTGACTTGCCAAAATGGGAACATTCCACAGAAATAGGACTCTAACTTACAAAGCTGCTTTGAATAATGCAGTGTTTTATAAATATACATAGGGATGGATATTATTTTCAGAAATATTTTCGGAAGTTAGGAGTTTATATTATATTTCTGGATTTAAAAAAATTTTAAACCAATGATATCATAGTGCCAGTTTTGAATCACTAGTTCAAGCACATTCACATGTGGCCAAGAGCTGCCCAGCAGAGGACAGGGACAGGAGGCACAAAGGCTGACCGAGGAGAGGCACGGCCCCATGGGGCTCCAGCTGAGAGAGGCGGGCACTGTCCTCACACACAGCTGCCAGCCAGAGGATTTTTTGAGCCAGCATGTGCACGAGCAAACTGAGAACTCGGGACAGAAAATCACCGGGAATGGTTACAAGACAACTTACTCTCAGACACTAAAAGCAAGGAGCACCTGGGTGGCTCATTCAGTTAAGTGTCCGACTTCAGCTTGGTTCATGAGTTTGAGCCCCACATCGGCTCTGTGCTGACAGCTCAGAGCCTCTCTCTGCCCCTCCCCCACTCACACTGTTTCTCTCTTTCTCTCACACAAAAATAAATAAACATTACAAAAAATTAAAAAAAAAGATGCAACATGTGGCAACCATCACAGCCACCACTCTGCACCCTCCCTGGCCCCAGGTTACCTAGTTCACAAGTTCTGCACACACCAAAACACAAACACGGGCTGTGATAAGGCATGTTGATACCCGGACTCAATAGCATATCAGGGGCAGGCCAACTCTCCCATCATTCCACAGTGACATGGAGATGCTGAATCTCCCTGTCCACGGCCAGAAGCAGAGGCCAGTAATCTCAACTAGTCCCTGGGAGATCGCCACCCTTCTCCTAACCTAACTCCTTCAGCACTTGGGAAGTAGTTTATCAAAACTGCATGTCTGACTGGTAAGAGTGGAAGCGGACTGGGGCATTTATTGCAGAGAATCTGCTTCCTCACAGTAACACAGGAAATGATCAGTGCTTCTTAACCATCACAAGGGATGGGATATAGGAACGGAAGAAGAGGCAAGTGTTTTCATTTTCAACTGGGAGGAAGAAGATATAACCCCTAAGTGCATACATCATAGACTACGGAGCCTGATGCTTAAAGAGTTTAAAGTGTAGGGTGGGACTGTCATATATGACACCTTTGTGTGCCCACCTCCCTTGGGTAGGTATTATTATCCCAAAACAGATTTTAAAACTGAGGCTCAGAGAGGTTCTTTAACACACCTAAGGACACCACATAAAAAGTGACAAAGGCCTTCAAACCCCAAAGGCTATACTTTCTCCCCATTCGTCCAAGAAATGGAGGTCACCAGGCCCAGCCATCAGTCTTACCATGTTAGACCCACCTCTGTCTGATCATAAGTTTAGCAGAGAGTTCAAGTACTTACATTCCTATTTTGTTGTCTGTCCCAAATAATCTACCTTTTGCTCTTTTTTTTAAGGAATTGAATGGATGTTAACTAGACTTCTTGTGGTAAACATTTTGCAATGTATACATATACTGAATCATGTTGTAAACTTGAAACTACTATAAAGTTATATGTCAATCACATCTCCATTTTAAAAAAGATATTACATAAAGGGGCGCCTGGGTGGCGTTAAGCGTCCAACTCTTGATTTCGACTAAGGTTATGATCTCGTGGTTTGTGAGATTGAGCCCCATAGCGGGCTCTGAACTGACAGTAGAGAGCCTCCTGGTTTTCATTCGCTCTCCCTTTCTCTCTCTGCCCCTCCCCCGCTTGCCCTCTCACGGGGTCTCTCTCTCTCTCAAAATACATTTTTAAAAAAAAGATACTACATAAAAAATAAAGTGATACAATGTACTGCTGTAGAAAGGCATAATTTCTTAAACAATGCAAAAGGGAGGCTGAGGCACTGATTGAGAAAGAAGAGAAAGAGGGGAAACACCATCATCACCCTGCAGCCTCATGATGATTAGATCCAAAGTTAGGCATTATTAAGGTACAACTTTCTGTGCTTGGGACAGTACTATCTTCTTGGAGGGAACAAGGGCATTCGGGGTTCATGTTGTGAAGATTTTGGTTTTTCTCTCTGCCAATCACCGGAGCATTGCCTGGGTGCCTGCTACTGGGAATCCACCACAATCTCCCCAAGGGGCACAGGCTCTTTAGCTCACCACCAGCACACAGCCCTCTCTCCAGCGAACAAACTGCCAAGGAGTCTTTGAGTAAGTGGGAACTCGGGTTGTGTGTTGTCGTTCGCCCTGTGCCTGCAAACACTTCCAAAAGTCAACAGGAAACGTCTTGTGCCAAATGGAACAAAACCCTGCTTCTTAAAAACAAATTTCTGTTTGATGCACCAGCAGGGGTTTCCATGCCAGTCACAAACTGTCAAGTGGCACCGGGAGACAGGACTAGGTGACAGGGATGGCTGATGGACACCTTCATCCCGGGCAACTCCCACCATGAAATTCCTGGGGCACACCTTCTGTCAGGCCGTGACTGACATGTTCTCGTGCAGCCACAGATCAGCTCTAACACAGCTATTAGAGAAAGATCAGAGACCCAGAGCCAACGAGGCTGGCCTGCAGGAACTGTTAAAGTCACAGAAAAATCACAAAGGACATCGTATAAACTGGTTATGTTTTTCTTGCTCTGTGCTAATGTTTTGCATTAATTTTATCAATCCAGCACGGGAGCTGGCAGCGTCTTTTCCCTGAGGAGGCAGGACACAGGCTCCCAATATCCCAATGGCAAGCCCACCATCACCTGCTTTTGGGATTCTTGTTTTATTCCTTTAAATGTTAAATTTGAGGTCTAGGCTTCTAGGGGGTTCTCCTGAAACCAGGCCACATTTGAAGCCCCCCGCCTTTTTTTCCCCCTGGGGAAAGCTTTTTATTCTATTGGATTCTCAAAGAGATCTGCAATTGAATCAAGATAAAGCACAAATGTCTTCACGCCTTCAAGAATGTTATACCACAATATAGCCCCTCTTGGGGCACCTGGGTGGCTCAGTTGGTTAAGCGTCCGACTTTGGCTCAGGTCATGATCTCGTGGTTCGGGAGTTCAAGCCCCACCTTGGGCTCTGTGCTAACAGCACATTAGCACAGAGCCTGGAGCCTGCTTCGAATTCTGTGTCTCAGTCTTTCTCTGCCCCTCCCCCCCTCACATTCTCATTCTCTCTCTCTCTATCTCTCAAAAATAAACATTTAAAAATTTTTTTAACTTTTTTTTTTTTTTAATAAAATACAGCCCCATTTGAGTTGCAAGTGTTATGGGCTTACTGAGTGTGTGCTAAGGGTGAATAAATCCGGGAAATGACAAGGGATGGCCAGGGCTGGTAAAAAGGCCAGATGGGAGCCTGAGCGAAATGTAGCCCATTTCACTTTGTTTTGGCATGGGCCCTGGCCCTGTAGCACGCGTGACAGAGAATTTTATTGTATAACCATTAGAAGAAACATCAAGAAGCACTGCTATCTTACAAGGCTTAAAGGAATCACCTGGTTAAGTAGGGAACAATGTTCCAAGTGGTGATCACTGACCAAGCTCCCAAGAAAGGATGCCTACTCCTACCATGGCCTCAGTTAAATAATCTAGCTGGGACTCAGTTTTCTCAACTGTAAAATGGGACTAAACATAGTATCTTTCTCCCCCCACCCTTGCTTACTGGGATAAGGCCCAGTAAACAGTAAATGTCAGGGATCATGACTACTAGTTAGAGGAGACATCACACTCCTTTTGTAATCATTTTCTTGTGTGACCTTTGCAGTGAACACTTGCTGAGGGTGAGAGATTTGTCATCTCTATGTTAATTCTTCCCTTTAAGAACTTGTGGCCACATGTTTTAAAAGCATATTCTTAGCTCTGCCACTTGACTAGTTCAGAACTTCTCTTTTGAAAGGACCAAAGCAAATGTATCTTCTCCACATTTTTCTTATATTCTATTTTCTGTTAATATCACATTAAGTCTACAATGATTTGAACATTTCTAAGCTCAACAGACAAAATGACAGTGGATTTTCCAATCTCTGCCACTTACTGACTAAAAATGTCTTGTGTGTGTGTGATGCTTTGAAATTCTTCCAGCACTTTCATAACTACCCTTTATTTTATTTATGTGCTTCTTTATTTATTAATACCTGTACCTCTTCCTATCAAGGACTGAAGGTGGCTTTAAGGACACACAAAAGTTGACAAGTTGGCATAAAATAAAGGGAGAGCCAAGGAAAAAAGAAAACCAAAACCCTTGGGAAAGGGGAAGAAAAAGGCATTATTTCTGTTTCACAGAGAAGGAAACCAGGGCACAGAGCCATGTAATCTTTTTTGAAGCAGTGTGGGTTAAAAGCTAGAAATAAGCTGACACAAAGCCAGCCCTACAAATGATATCCTGGGACTCTGAGGTATTGGGAAACTGACTCAAAACAAAACACACCAAATCAAAAAGACCACCATGCAGCTCAGGAAAAGTGGGCAGAGAGATGGGGACCCCTCCTGGGAGAAGTCCTGGGAACTGGGTGGGAACAGAGCTTGGAGGAAAGGTGGCATTGACTGCAACAATGACAACCCACAGCACAGATCGGGTAATACTAAGGGCCAGGCCCCATTCAAGAGCTGTCCCAGTGTCACCTTATTCACTACTCACCACAGGGCCTTATGACATAGCACTATTATTATTCAAATTTTGCAAAGGAGGCTCAGAAAGCCTAAGTAACTTGCTCGAAGTCATAGAGTGAGTGGGTGGCATTTGGACCCAGGCACTCTGACTCCAGAATGCACTTCTAACCTCTGTCCTCAGAGACCTGATGCAGACAGAGGCCATCAACAGGAAAGCGACCAGGGATGTCTCCCACAAAGCTGAGAGAGTGAGGAAAGCAAGCATGATGGGTGGGTCAAGGAGGCTGCAAGGAAAAGTGAGGACTCAGCTAGGAAACAAAGGAAGCCAGGATCAAATCCTCGTGATAGATATGCCTTTTATTTTGACGCTAGCAGCTTGCTGGAGGAATTCCTGAGTGACCTCACAAGGAGCGAGGATACTGACTTATTTCCAAAACCAACCTTACCTATTAACAGGATACCAGGGGGCTGTTGTTGTTGATGTTGATGCTGTTAAGGATTTATGATTATTTAAGATTACTTTCATCAGCAACAGTAGCGTTTGCTTTTTTCCTATGCTAAGTTTAGTGCTGCCATTCAGTTCAGTTAGTATTTGCTGAGCACATAATGTGCACCAGGCACTGTACTAGGCACAGTCGTTTTGAACACAGGACTTTATAGACTTTATGTAGTTTCCACAGCACATCAAATATTTTTAAACATTAAAAAATTTCTAAATTTTAAAATAGAGCACTCCTGATTTCCCTATCTCTGGGATATGAGTGGCTGCCAACCTCCCAGACTATTCCCATCAGAGCTCTAATTAATTACTCGGTTTATTGTAC
Organism: Cryptoprocta ferox; assembly: GCA_028646485.1. Classification (NCBI taxonomy): domain Eukaryota; kingdom Metazoa; phylum Chordata; class Mammalia; order Carnivora; family Eupleridae; genus Cryptoprocta; species Cryptoprocta ferox. Next base: position 30,297,699 of record CM053576.1, on the reverse strand, counting down.
AGGGTCCCCTCCCCCTCCCTATGCCTTCAGGAACCACTACTCCCTTTGGTTTTTCTTGGCGCACACTTTGAGCTGTAGTTACTTCCCTCCATCAGATGCCTTCTACTTTGGCCTCTGAGGGGGGTCAGTGAACCCATATGCCAAATATTTTTAGTTTTCCCTCTCCAGGCACTTATAGGATTGCTTTTTCTAGTTCCTTTGTGGAAATGGCGCCATGTCAATAATTCTGGCAATGAGCTGTGAGTAGAAGGGGTTCTTGGGGCCTATCCCTTTAACTACCAGGGCAAAGCCCTCCAGAGTTCTCTTTCTTCCTCCACATGACCATGGCAACTTTTGAGAGAAAGGGTGCCAGCCATCCTGACCGCCCGAATGACCATGTAGCATGAATGAGAAATCAACTCTACGGTTTCCAATCACTTAGATCCGGGGACTGTCTGTTACCACAGCATAACTTCACCCCTTCTGACTGATACAGCCTTTCAACAAGGCTCAGTATTTCTGGTCCATAGTAACCACCCCAACTTTTCCAGAAGATAGAGACAGAGATAGAGGGATAAAGACAGAGATAGAGATAGTGATAGAGATGGAAATAGAGATAGAGACATAGACACAGATGGATATAGACACAGATGTAATTTTTTTCTTGTCATTCTTGAAAGTTTGAGGGGAAAGAAAGGTAGGATGTGGAGTACCAGCCACTTTGTTCCAGTCTCTCTCTATAAATTATTTAAATACAAAAGTAAACAGAAGTTGCAGTGGGGCACCTGCTGGCTCAGTCAGAGGAGCGTGTGACTCTTGACCTTGGTGTCTTGAGTTTGAACCCCACATTGGCTGTAGAGATTACTAAAAAAAATAATTAAACAAACTTAAAAAAATAAGTTGTAGCCTTTGAGAGCCCTTAGAGAAATCTCACAATTTGAATCTGGAAATACATAGATACAAAATTTCTTCATAAGGTGAAAGGCACAAAATGATGTCTTGGAGCATAAAAAGCAATGCACTTTGTATGAACTTACGGTCAAGGAAGAATCTTTGCTCTAGCTCAGGGTTTCTCGGCCTCAGGACTACTGACATTTTGGGCCAGAAAATTCTTTGTTGTGAAAGACGGGTGTCCTGTGCATTGTAGGATGTTCACATATGAGTGAAATCATGTGGTATTTGTCTTCCTCTGACTGACTTATTTCACTTAGCATAACACATTCTAGCTCCATCCATTTTGCTGCAAATGGCAAGATTTCATTCTTTTTTATGGCTGTTTCTTCCCAGTTCTTAATATTCTGAAACACATTCAATATCCTTCCTAGCTTCCTGGCTAGCTGCAAACAACTTCAATTTCTCACGCCTGTTGAAGGTTGAGTTAATATTTGAAAAGTGATATGCAGGTTTACAGCCTACTATGGCAGAGACCAATTATCTTTCATCTCACCTCCCATGTTCTAACACCCTGCAAACGTTTACTGAGTGCCCACCGCATGGGCAAATGCCATGTCACCTCCTCAGTAGAGGAAATCAGAAACAGATCACAAGTAGGAAGATTCCACCTAGATGGACATACTGGCAGTAGGAAAGTCATTTCCTTTCCACCACTCTGTAAGGTACCTGGAGGGTCAACAGCAGGCACAGTATTCAGAACAGAGCATGCACTTAGTCAACACCTACTGGATGAATAAAAAGCATTAAATAGAGAGTAATATGAATGTCTGGAAATAATGTTAAACAACTGTGTTTACTGTATAAAATAAGTAAAGTAGGATTATCTGATATTATTGGTTCAATACTGACCCCGCAAAATTTACCTGAATTCATTAAAAAATTCTCATTTACAGCATCGTGTAGATAATTCCAAATTTGTTTTTCCCAATTTCTAAATCTTGCTAATTCACACTTTTGCTCAGGCCACTATTGTCTTGGACCTGTAGGAAGTTACCACATAATCCATATTCATGAGGTCTAGATTTGAGAGACAACATATTTCAATCAACTCATTATTTGAAGAAAGAAGACACAATTAGCCACGGACTTTGGCCACAAAGACCAATGATCTCTTCTTCTTCTTCTTCTTCAGAAAGTAACTCAAATTCAAATTTAGGGAATTAGCTGAGAATTTATAGGCAGCGATAAGGCAGTGGGAAATTGTAGGGTACTTCTCAGATGCACCATGAAAGGAAAATTCCACTGGCACCAGCTGAAATTACAATTGAACAATTACCTGTTTCTTGTTATGACTATTTCTCTATACTTCATTAATAATATAGTTATAACATTATTAATAATTATGGCTGACAGAGCAATTTCAAAAAATAATTTAAAACTCTACAGGTCATTTTAAAAGTACTGACAATAAATAAGAAAATTCTGAGGTCCAGTAATAAATGGTTATAAAAATGTTTCCTCCAAGATCTGATTAAATTTGTATTATAGTTCTTCTCTGGGGGATTATAAATGTAAAATAACATGCTAGTTTCTATTCCTTAAGTAATATTTTTCTAGCATCCTCAGAATGCTTCAACAGCTACTCTTTTCACAGAGAATTCTGACATGGGAAATAAGATATCTGCTCTTTCCTGAAGAGATGTTTTTTTTTTCTTAAATGAGTTTGTTCACTTCTATTTATTTGTTGTGTGAAGCCATGATACCTACCCTACCTGATTTTGTTCCTCTTACTGTAAGTTTGCATATCTTACTTTCCTAACTAGCCCTTCAGCTCCCTGCGTAGAGAAATCATGTGGGAACACATGATTTCATGTTTTATGTCACCCTCAACCTAGAGCATGATGATGGATACAAAGAGGATAATAAAAAAATGTTTCGTTGACTGGTTGAAGAGACCTGTAACAAACATGCCATATAAAGGTTCCTGGCTGGCTCAGTCAGTAGAGTATGCAACTCTTGATCTCAGGGTTGTAAGTTTGAACCCCATGTTGGGTGTAGAGATTACTTAAAAATAAAATTAAAATAAAAAGCATGCCATAAAATGCGTTCTCACAAACGCCACCTGAAATTAATTGGGACCCTTCATCATAAGATGATTTGCAGGGACTGTATTGAAGCCTCTTCAAATACAAATCAAAGCACTTTGCAAATTGCATCTGTTGACATATACATTTGCAGTGAAGAGATTATATGAGAATAGGGTTAGATAATTTGCCTAAAGTTATACCCAGAGTTAGCAGAAAACATATATACTAATAGCAAATGCTAGGAAGTAATTCTATGGATACTTTGGATCAGTATGAATCAGAATAACTTCCCTGTAAAGGCTCTATGCCAGTACAAATCATTTTTTTTGCCCAGTACTGAGCACCACGAAGGATAAGGCTTATAGTCACTTCTTGAAAGGAGTTCAACAAAGAAGTAGAAGTCTAGAAACACCCGCAGTGGCACTACTAGCTATAACAGCAGCAACAGTAATGACCACTTGCCTTTACTAAGTGTTTTAAGCTCTGTTGCCTCAGTCAGTTGTCATGACAACCTAAGAAGCAGGCAATATTATCATTTTCATTCTACAGATGAAGAACTTGAACAAGGCCAAGTGTAGCAACTTGCCCAAGGTCAGAATCAGGGTCAAACCCAAACCAGTCTGGCTCCAAAGCCAAAAATAAAAATGAAGAATATGATCTTTTTAAGCAAAAATGATATAATTAAATAAATAACATTAAGGCAACTGTCTCCAATTGGGAAAATAATAAAGCTATCACCCTGCCTCACATTTTACACCAAGATACACATTTCAAAATTAAAAAATAAATTTAACTGTAAAATTACCAGGAGATACCTATTTATATAATCTTGGGAGAGAATGGTTTTCTAAATATTATACCAAAGCAGATGCATTGATGGATAAAATTAACTATGTAAGAATCTAAAATCTCTGTACAACAACAACAAAACCCAACACATTTACTTGTAGTAGCCAAAACTGGGAGACAAACTAATGACCATTAATAGGGGGACAGTGAAAAAGATTATAGTGTATTTGTACTCCAAAATACTACACAGACCTTGAACTGGCTGAGGTATTAACATCTAAAGATGATTGTGATAGAATGTGGAATTTTAAAAGGCAAGTTGGAGGGGCACCTGGCTGGCTCAGTCAGTTAACTGTCTGACTTTGGCTCAGGTCAAGATCTCACAGTTTGTGAGCTCGAGCCCCGTGTGGGGCTCTGTGCTGACAGCTCAGAGCCTGGAGCCTGCTTCAGATTCTGTGGTTCCCTCTCTCTCTCTGCCCCTCCCCTGCTCACACTCTGTCTCTCTCTTTCAAACATAAACATTTAAAAAAGTTAATAACAAATAAATTTTTAAAAAGGCAAGTTGGAGAACAGTATGTTTTTGTTAGAGATTTCTGGTTTGTTAAAATCAAATACAAACAGAGACCAGACTTGAAAATTACCTGAGTGGACACAACCAGTTAATCATACAAGCAAAGCTTTATTTAGTTTATTTTGCAAGACAAGAGAGGCTAACTTGACCTGGGTCACTTCTTGGTTATGTGTCTGAAAATCATAAGCAAAACTTACATTGTCCCCCCAAACTAATAGGAGGTAACCATTAACCAAACCCTTTACATTTAGGAAAATTCTGATACTGTAACCAATTACTGCAAAGACTACTCACTGCCTCCATACTCCATAAACTGCTTTATAACAATATACCTCTGAGCCTCATTCCATGTTTTGGTTTGAGCACTCCCAATTTGCAAAGTGTTTTTTTAGTGTATGCACAATAAACTAATTACTACGTTAGTGATTCATTGGTTTTACTTCTGTTTTCTTTTTTTTTTCCTGAGCTTTTGACAGGTTAAAAGCTATGCATAATCGACTGTACTAAAATACACACATTTACATTCACAGTTTACCAAAACTGAGATATATATTTTTATGGTACACTCCCCTAAAAATATACACAACACTACTGGTTACCATCACGAAGTAGAAAGGAGGGTGAGAATAGAGAATATTCTCTTTTTGCTTCCTTTTCATCTGTGTTATTTTATCTTTTTTTATGTTTTTATTTATTATTGAGACAGAAAGAAATAGAGCATGAGTGGGGGAGGGGCAGAGAGAGAGGGAGACAAAGTCGGCCGCTTAACCGACTGAGCTACCCAGGTGCCCTTACTTTTTTTTTTTTTAAATGTCTATTTATTTTTGAGAGCGATAGAGAGAGATGGAGCACAAGTGGAGGAGGGACAGAGAGAGAGAGAGAGGGAGACACAGAATCTGAAGCAGGCTCCAGGCTCTGAGCTGTCAGTGCAGAGACTGATGCGAGATTTGAAGTCACGAGCTGCAAGATCATGACCTAAGCCGAAGTTGGACGCTTAACTGAGCCACCCAGGCACCCCTATTTTACTTTTTTTTTTAAAGTACCCATTACTTTGGTCATTTTAGAGAAAACAAATTTCAATCAGAGAATGTATAAAAATTAAAAGGCAAAACTGGGAGAAATTATTGCAAAAAATGCTAAACAGTTAGTATTCTTGATGTATAAAGTACTCTTACGAATTAGAAAGAAAAGATGATAATTTTAATGGAAAACAGGCAATTCATAGAAAATAAAATGTCCAAGAAAACTCAGTATTTCTTTACACTGTAATCAGAGAAATGCAAATTAAAATATCTTTTTCCCCCCATAATTAGCAAAGTTCCAAAAAATTATAATATTAGTGTTGAGAAGAGTCTTGGAAAAAATGATTTTCATCCCTTTTCTGGAGGACAAACTAGTAATATGTGTCAAAAAAAACTTTTAATGTGATAGAGCAATTTTTCTTATAGGAATTTAGCTTGGAGAATAATTTAAGATAAACACAAGGGCTTAACCAGAAGGATGTTGGACACAGCCCTTTATAACAGCAAGGCATTAGAAACAATGAAAATGATCAAAGCTAGGGAACTTTTTATTTGTATAGCAATTTTTACAGTTGTTTCAGAGAAAAATGTAACTATTTCAGAGAAACATAAGGAAACAGGAAAACACAGAAAAGGTGATCTTACAAGCATTTAAAGAAAAAGGGCCAGGATTTTTCTGATGCCCAACAGATTTTTTGGTTGAAAGTTTTCTTGAGACAATTAAGACTCCCATGCAGTGCTACAGATCAATGCAGACAAATCCTGTGAACATTTACCTACTCTCCCTCAGCCTACTTCCAACTACAGAATACTGGCATTGATAAATCCAACAATCTTATTCCGATTTCTCCAGTTTACTTGTACGCATTTATGTATGTCTCTACAATTTTATCACGCATCTGGGTTCACCCATCCACGACCACAGTCAAGATACAGAATTGTCCATCACAAGGATCCCACGCATTGCCCTTTTAAAATCATGCCCACCTCCCTTCTGCCCACCCTAACTCTAAATGCTGACATCTACTAGTCTGTTCTCCAATTTCTAAAAATGTTTTCACTTCAAAAATATTATGTAAATGGATGATAGTATGTCAACTTTTGGAATTCACTTTTTTCCCCATGAGCTGAATTCCCTGGGAGATTCATTCATCCGAGTTGTTTTGTGTCTGGATAGTCCATTACTCTACTGATGAGTGGTATTCACTGGGAGGGACGCACCACGATTTGCTTAACAATCTCCTGATGAAGGATATCTGTCCGATTCAAGTTTTCTGCTATTAAGATGAAACCTACAACAAACATTCATGTATGGGTTTTTGCACAGATGTTAAGTTTTCATTTCTCTCAGATAAATGCCCAAGAGTGCAAATGCTGGGTCATATGGTAATTGTATGTTTAGTTTTACAAGAAACTACCAAACTGTTTTCCAGAGTAGCTGTGCCATTTCACACTGGCAACAGCAATGTGTGGGTGGTCCGGCGTCTCTACCTCTTTAACAGCATTTGGTGGTGTTATCCTAGCCATTTCTGTAGGAATCGTTACAGTTTTAATTTGTACTTTGCTGACGGCTACTGATGTTGGACGTTTTTTCACGTGCTTATCTGCCATCTGGATTCCCTCCTTCAGAGAAATGTCTCCTCATATCTTTTGCCCCTTTTCTATTTGAAGTGTTCACTTTTCTATAGCTGAATTTTGACAGTTCTTTTATACTCAAGATACTAGTCCTTTGTCAGATAACAGACTTGCAAGTGTTTTCTCCTGGTGTGTACCTTGTCTTTTCATTCTTTTTATGTGGGCTTTCAAGAGAGTAAATTAAAAAAAAAATTTTTTTTAATGTTTATTTATCTTGAGAGAGAGAGAGAGAGAGAGAGAGACAGACAGATCATGAGCAGGGGAGGGGCACAGAATCCGAAGCAGGCTCCAGGCTCTGAGCTGTCAGCACAGATCCTGACATGGGGCTCGAATCCACAAACCATGAGATCATGACCTGAGCCAAAGTCGGATCTTTAACTGCCTGAGCCACTCAGGCGCCCCACAAATTTAAAAAATGTTGATCTGTTCCAATTTATCAATTCTTTGGCTATGGTCTATTTCATTTCAATCATTTCCATTTTTTTTTATATATAACTTGTATTTCTTCCCTGAATTTTCTATTTTTTTGACTTGTTTCAACAGAATTTATAACTGATGGCCGAAGTGCTTTTATGGTGATTGCTTTAAAATCCTTAGCAGGTAATTCCAGTATCTGTTTCATCTCAGTATTGGTGTCTGTGACTTTTTTCATTCAAGTTGTGATTTTTGGTTCTTGGTATGGCGAGTGACCTTGGCCCTATTTAAGTCCTGTACTTTCATCCCATTTAGGTTTAGTACACAGGTCATGGCCTACTTTTGCATGGTTCAAATGACAGCTTAATTTTCAGAGCCTCTGCTGTTTATCTTGGTCTCCTTGGTTTATCAGGTACTGTTGGGGCTCCCATAGCACTGTGCTGGAACTGCCTGTAGGAATGACCCAGCCTATGGGTGTCTCTTTGTGGGGGGTTGATCTCAGGCCCCCTGGGAAGAGGAGGCTTTCCAGATGGGCTGCTTGTTGTAGTGGGACTTCCCTTTTTCCAGTGCCTCCAGCTGCCCCAGTGTATGTAAGAAGGTAGGGAGCAAGGGAAATATCAGGCCCACAAAGACAAAGGGGCTTCTCAGGCCAGGTCACTTCTTATGTCGGCAGAATCCCTTCACTTGTGCTCCCTGGCCACTTGGGTCTGGTTTAGCAGAAAAGTGAGGTCTCTGGCCCAATGGAGGAGAGTGCTTCCTCTTGCCACTTGGCAAGAGGGTTTTGCTATAGATTCCCCCTTGTTGGGTGCTGGGCTCTCCTGGTGATGTGGGCTCTCCTGGTGATGTGGGATGACCCAATTTGGTCAGTACTGCGGAGAAATGAGCCTACCTGGGCCCCTTCCTGTTGCTAGGTTGCAAGCTAAAATGCACCAACGTCTGGTCACCTTCTTCTGTTGGGTGGGAGAACAGAAGACACTCTGCCTCTGTGTTGTACCTTCAGTCCTGGGGCCTGAAAACAATTCCTCTTCTTACCACTGCTTACTATCTTGCTGGTCTCTCACATTTCCAGGGTTTATAGTTGTACTTAGCAGGAGTAACGGGTATGTCATCTTATCAGATCAGAAATCCCAAAAGATTTTTAAAATCTCATTACCCTTTAATGCTACTATAATTTCATCAAATAAAGCAAATTTAAATCCTTTGGTCTTATCTTTGCAGAAAAGCGCAACTTTTTCTTGGCAAATGCACAAAGAAAAATCAGATATTATTCTTTATGTTTGTATTTTAGCCTGCAATCAATCAAGCAAGAGAAATGAAAAGGTGTCCTCAAATTATATAATGCATGGGCAGTAACTAGATTTAACACTGGTGGCCTTAAGACAAGTTAGCATCTCATACTTTAAGGAAAATAATTTCTAATAACTTGAAGTTTTATTTCTAGTAGGCACAAAAGCTCTGCAAAGAATGAATTATAAAGGTTTAACACATCTGGTACACTTAAATTCTTGTTCTCGGCCGGCTCAGGAATATGTAAAAAGTAATCACTAGAGGGCAGTAGACTCAAACACTGCCCCATGGCAAGCAATTGCCAAGCACCATCTCCAAGTTCTAGACTCACAGCAGCTGTTTGGGTTTTACTGGCTGAAAACATGGAATATTATTTTAACCCATTCTCCCTCAAACTCAACTTCTAAAAGGCATTGGCCCATGGGTAAGTTCCTCATATTTTTCACTTACACTGTGCTTAACATTCCCTAATAGTTCTTTATAGAAGAAAATTCTGAATCTAACGACTGAATACATTGTGAAGAAATGGGGTTAAATCTTGTTTGTCTGTTTTTAGAACTTATTTAAATTTTCCACTCAATTGCATTATTTTGTGAGCAGGAAAAAAAAATCACAATGCTATAAAATGTGATAAGAGTATAGTTTTCTTGGGGGACCTGGCTGGCTCAGTCGGAAGAGCGTGCAGCTCTTGATTTCAGCTCAGGTCACGATCTCAGGGTTGTGAGATCAAGCCCCACATCAGGCTCCGCTGAGCATGAAGCCTGCTTGGGATTCTCTCTCTCTGTCCCTCCCCTCCCCTCTCAAAATAAATAAACAAACATTAAATTTTTTAAAACCCTGTAACTGTAGGCAAAGTACACAGAAGTAAACAAGTCTCTTCTCCCATAGCAGGTGTCCTTGCAACTCAAAAGTGAGGAGAAATTTAACAGTCTAAACTAGAGATCTATAATCTTCTATTTTTAGAAAAGGGGTGGAAAAGTCACAGTTAGAAGTAGTCTGTATAGAGGACCACATAAAAAATAGAAGTTACCAGGTTGCTATGTGACCTTGGATGATTTTCTTCATTATCCTGGGGTTCGACTCCCTCTTACAGAAAATGACACATCTGGGTGAGCTTGACAGTTTTCAAACTGTTTGGCCCTGACATCCTTTCTTCCAATGACTGCTCATCTGGAAGCCTACGATGCAAATAAGTTGAGTAAAAATGGAGAGTCCAGGGCCCCTATAAGTTCAGTCCTGACCTTATAGCTCTGGAAGGGATGCTTGGAACACAGTTTGGAAACCACCGGCCAGGACGCTATAACATTCTATAACTCTGTGGGCCTCAGTCATATACACTTGTGGTTTATCCTTCACTGCTTGGGCCACACAATTAGGACACACTGCTTCCTTCCAACGGTAGCAAGCAAAGAATTAAAAATCCTGTTTTGGACCTGAAAATGAAGCCTAAGTGGCTGAATCTGTAGAACTCACCCCATGGAGTGGGAATAAATTGGAAATGTGTTGCCATGTGGGACATTCAAACTTTCCAAATAAAACCCGCCAACTGGACATAAGATAGTAAGCACCAGATTCTGTTCTCTGATTTCTCAGAGAATTAGTTTCTCAGCCTCCTTCTTTCCCCTCCCTATGTCTTAGGTCCAGTTTAAAGGGTGCTGGGTCATTAGCCGCTAGATTGGCTATCACTTAATACACCTCTAAGGAAAATGCCGTTAACATTATTTACATGTATAGAATATATTCTGACTCCTTTTTAAAATGACAACACCACATTCAGAATTCTGTAATTATTATATAAATTCCATTTTGAAATTTTAGATTTAAGAGCTTCATGTTTCTTGTGGAAATAAAATTTTCCAGAATACAAATAGATATCATAGGAATCATAGAAAGGAAAAAGGACATATTTATCTATTCTTAAATAGCAAATTCCTTGTATGAAATGCCTAAATATACAGGTTACAAATGGCCTTTGAAGATTGGGATTCTGACAGATTCCAGAAGAAAAATAAGAAGACATTACCACTATTACTTCCGACATATAGCTAAGCTACCCACTAGGGCTTTTAATCATCAAAGACTTACTGTGCTTAAGATTCAATTTGCTGTTCACATTCAATGAATTTCTCAACAAATGCTCTTAGAAATCAAAGTTTGAGGAAAGGCCTCAAAAAGAAACATTTACCAACTCCATAATGCAATGTCTAAGCCAAACAACTTCAGAGAAATTCTTTGTCCTCTATTAGAATGCATCTCCAGAATAGAGGCTGCAGAAGGCTCTGATGAGATCAGCCACTGATCTCAGACTTTTCTCAAGCTATAGCAGGACACACAGGACTTCACCTCCAGGAAACCTTGGTGACCTTGTTTTTGAGGGGTTTATCTGAGACCACTGACAACCTCACTTGGCAGTTCCACTCTGTTTATTCTGTGCTTTTCTCGAGCCCAGTAACAAAAGAGAAAGGAAACAAGTATCTAAGAGGCAGGGAGTCCAAGCCCATCAATAAGTGTGTACTGGGGACTAATTGAAGGACTCAGCTCAACAGTTTCTAGAGTGGCCTGGAGTTGACCAAGAAGGAAAGAGCACATTTCAAGGACGGGAACCATGCAGCTGAGCATTAAGGCCTGACTCAGCATAAAAACAAGCCCAACAGGAGTAGCAGGCCTGTGTTAATGAGTAGTTAGACACCAGCAGGGGCCTGTATTCAGCTGGCACGCACCTGTACATTGCCTGGTGCCTTACCAGTTACTAAAATATTGCAATACTGCTGAATTAGTTGTTCAATATCTTGAACAGGGGAGCCTGGGTGGCTCAGTCGGTTAGGCGTCCAACTTCGGCTCAGGTCATGATCTCTCGGTTCGTGGGTTCAAGCCCCGTGTTGCGCTCTGTGCTGACAGCTCAGAGCCGGAAGCCTGTTTCCGATTGTGTGTCCCTCTCTCTCTACCCTTCCCCCACACACACTCTGTTTCTGTCTCTCTCTCAAAAATAAACAAACATTAAAAAAATTTTTTTTAATGTCTTGAACAAATGCTCTGGATGTGAGGTTACTCAGAGCCCTGAAAATGAGGCACAGGAGGCTTAATTGGAGTTGGACAGAAAGTGAAGGTGTACAATGATATCTCAAAGGGACTGAAATAGAGGAACATGACAGAAATACTGTTTCAGGAAGACCTCTTTGGCAGTATGGGTCTCCTGCCAGATCTCACCAGGAAGGGCAGGGAGGGAGTTTTTGTACTCCTATGCCTGGCTTAGGTGACAAGTTGTTTGTTTTACTACCGCTTCCAAAGAAGTAGCTAGACGACGCTTGCTCAAGACACCAGTTCAAGACAGACGACCTGTATTTATTTAGAGAGACATAGCCGACTAGCCCACTTTTGGGTACCCAGACTGAAATGACCAAGGCTTTGAGGTTTTCCTGACTAATACTCTCGGATTCTTATCAACTCATTAGTTTCCTAGGAATTGCTCTGAAGTCTCACATCCCTTGCCACTAATATCCTCCTCCAGGGCCTCCAGGGCATGAACAGTGATATGGCAGTTGGGCATACAAGATGACAGCAGAGAAGTGCCCATTAGGTTTAGCTCCTGGGCAAAATCAGCAGCATCTGAGCAAGGGCAGGCTTAGTCTAGTGGGCAGTGGGGGTGGATGACATGTGCCCAGGAATGAAGAACAATCATAAGAGGAAGTAGCATGGAATACAGGCAACTCCTTGAAAAAGCCTGGCTGAGAAGAGCAGGTCAGTGATGGGCCAAAGCCAGAGGCAGCTGCAGGGTGAAGTGGGGGATCCTTTATAAAAGGTAGGCTTCAGCCCAGGTCCCTGTCTTTATAAGCTGGCTTTTCCAGTGGTCCCTTCCATCTCCTAAAACTGAGGCCACTTGTCCCTTGCCGGCTATTCTTCCAGAGGTTACAACTGTGATGCTGACCCGACCTTGAAGTTGGGACCTTGCCACTCGTTGATAAGCCACCTGCACATCGCCTGCCACCTGCCGGGATTGCTGGGCACCCTCGTTGCATTACCTGTTGCAGGGCTGTGCTCTGCTACCAGTAGGCTATTCTACACCATCATTATGGACCCCACCCCGTTGCTAACTGTGGGTCTGAATTTGGACCATAGGTTTTGACAACTGGCTAATTTCAATGAATCTTAATGGTCAGCTCCTGGCTTCTATTTCACTCAGTAGCTAGAGAAGCCAGGTCCTGGGTTCACCCTCAGACCTCTGTAAGCAACCTGCCACACCATCAGTTCTTGAAACAGTCAACCATATTTTGAGGCAAGCACAGGCTGTCTAAGTGCAGCCAATAGTGAGGGAATAGAAGACTGGGTGCAGTCCAATGCCGAGATACCTGGGGTGACTATCGGCTGGAAAACTTTGACTGTGTTCAGCAATCTCTAGAAGATCAACTTCCTAACAACACACAATAGCAAACAAGCAAGCCAAGAATGCAAGTTGGCTTGGGACCTGGATATGTTAAGAATCAGAGCTAGAACAGTAGCCATCAGAACACCAACAGAGACCAATGTAAAGGTAAGCCATGTCTCTGAGCAAACGACACATCCAGAGTTATCAGAACTAGATTAAAATGTGGGCAAAATCTGCTGAGGGCTTAGAACCTGTAACTAAAACTACCCATGAGCATGCAGTGAAGGGAAGGAAAGTGGATCCTAATTATATATACTGTTTTAAATTTTTAAATGTTTATTTATTTATTTTTGAGAGGTAGAGAGAAAGAGTCAGGGAGGGTCAGAGAGAGAGGGAGAGAGAATCCCAAGAGAATCCCAACATGGGGCTCAAGCCTATGACAAAGCATAAGATCATGACCTGAGCCTAAATCAAAGGTCGGCCCCTTAACCAACTGGGCCACCTAGGTGCTCTGGATGCTACTTATACATAGAAAATCAAAACTCAAGACCCTACACAGTTTTGAGAAACTGGAGGTGCACGATGGTCAGCCCAGAGCAAATCAAGCTGGATGTTTTGATTTCCCTGAGTTTAGGACCGTCCACTTCAACCATTTCACTGGTTGGTAATGGTCAGATTACCAGTGACAACCTTTCCTAAATTTACTTTGTAAAACATCTCTGTCTCACAAAAGACAACTCTGAAATGTTCACAACAAAATAAATAGCTTCCCATGCTGTGTAATCTTCACCTAGTGATATCAGAATGAAGTACCCTTTGTGGTGGATAAACCTGAGTGCATTTATTTCTGCTTACTATAAGCTATCAGCTATGAAGCCATTAAATATAAAGGTGGCTGTCTTCCATTTGATCCTAGCATAATCCCTGCTCCCATCATGATATCTTTCAGATATCATTTCCACTCAGTTCTTGGGAAGCTCTAGGTGATCTGCTCCAATTTTATTTATTTTTAAGAATTTTTTTAAATATTTATTTTATTTTTGAGAGAGAAAGAGTACAAGGTGGGAAGGGGCAGAGTGAGAGGGAGACACAGAACCCAAAGCAAGCTCCAGGCTCTGAGCTGTCAGCACAGAGCCTGACGTGGGGCCCGAATTCATAAACCATGAGATTATGACCTGAGCCAGAGTCAGGCACTTAACCCACTAAGCCACCCAGACACCCAATCTGGTCCAATTTTTAACAATTATAACAAGTTTAATGAGTAATAAATGGTATAGCACACAAAACTACTGCAGAACGGTGGACTGCACAGATTAATTAATTAAATTAATTAAAATTAAGATTGTTTTTAAATATTTAAGTCTGAGTAAAATAATATCAAAAACTTAATATTCCTCCCTAAAAATCCACCCCTCCCAAAATGAGTTGTTTGCTGTATCAAGCTAACAAACTTGCCTAAATTCATTTCTGGGTAATTCCTTATCTCGGTGATATCATCTATTTGGTTATTTTCCAGTTTAGAAAAAGCAACTTTTTTCCCCAATAAAAATGTGATATAGAACAATCAATGCCTTTGGGCTCAGCCAAGCTCCACCATTTACTAAGTAACACCGGGCAAGCTTCCTAACGTCTCCACGTCTACATTTCATCATTTATAAAATAGGGTTGCTTTCTACTTCTCAGGTTTGTGGTAAGAATTAAAAGTAGCAGTTTTTGTGAAACACTTAGCATGGAGCCCAACAACACAAAACCTGACAGGCACTGAGCCTGCCATAAATGGGAGTGATCAGTATGCACGTATTCTAAGACATTCCGGCATCTAGCTCTATGGAGAAAAGGAACCATAGGACCTTCCTTGGGGCAGTATGTGCAAGCCAACATGAGTGTTTTAAACATGTGCTGCAGATCAGGAGGCATGGCCACAGGGAAGAAAGAGGAGATAAGACTCCTAGATGATAGGAATGGCTCCATTTGGAAAGGTCAAATTGGGGGGTAGGGTGCAGAGGCGGGTGTGAGAACGTGTAGGGGTGGAAAACATAAATAGGATGCATTTTAGGAACATCAGAGAGACAGAGCCTCCCAATTTCCCTTCTACCTGTCCTCAATTCCTGAAATTAATCCATTCTTTCAGGCTAAGGCTATGTGTTCTTAAATGAAGACCATCCTGGAAAAGCTGACACTTGAAGCTATAATTAGTCATTTGTCTCTGAGTCTAAGTTTCAAATTGTTTTTTTGGCGGGGAGGCTCTGAAGGGTGACATATGAAGGCCCTGGGCACTGAGGAATGGGGTGGAGGTGGAAGCAAGGAGAAGAGAAAGTGAGAACTGGGACTCCAAAGGGCACGGGCACAGAGTGGCCCACTTGGGTTTGGGGTGCATGTCACACACCCCTTGTGTTCTGTCCTGGCAGAAGTGGTATAGGATTTCTATCACTGCAGAACAGTCATAACTCACTTTGCACACATTAATGGCTGAGAGTAGGGCCATGTCTCCATCAACTACACATTTTGACTTTTCTTCTGGGAGGCAGATGCAATCTGACAATCTCCTCCAACACTTGATCGTGCTTAGGGCTAAATTCAGGCTTCACTTCATTCAGTGCTGCCTATGACTCCACTCCTTATACATGGAACTTTTTCCATAGTTACTCATAACCAGCCTTAAGCTACATGTGTGAGGAGTGGAGACGGGACCAGAGATGTTTTCTGTTGGGATCAACTTCAGCCCTAAATCCATACAAGCATATCTCTTAATGAAATAACAATAGCAATTAACATTTACCCATTCATTTCTTATACAAGTATTTATTGAGTACCTGCTATCCTGGATTTATATTCCAGAGCAGGGAGACAAATCTGTGAATAGTCAAATCTAGGGTGCCCAGTGGCATTCCTGCTGAGGGGAAGAATAAAGCCGGGGAAGGGTACAACAAGGGAACGTCAGCAGGTGGGGGGGTGGCTGGCTCTTAGAGGTGAGAGGCAGAAGCCCTGCCCAGTGAGGACAAGGAGAACAATGGAGGTCAGGTCAGAGAGGTGGCAGACCCAGGGCCCAGAGAGCACGGCCACCACAGGACTTTGGTTTTTGCTCTGAGACAGATGAGAAGCCATGGGAGTTTCTGCACCAAGGACTAACATGATCTGATTTGCATTTTAAAAGGATCCTCTGCGGTGGTGTTGAGAAGAGATTATAGGAGGTTAAGGGCAGGTATGGAAAGAGCTGGTTAGGAGTTTGTAACAATAATCCAGAAGACAGACAATAGTGGCTTGGACTAGGGTGGTAGCAGTGGAGATGGCAGAACTGTTTATATTCTAGATTGACTCTGGCAGTAAAGCTGACAGTGATGGACTGGATGTGAGAGAGGTTGAGGATGACTCCTAAGTTTGGGTCTAAGTGAACAGATGGATAAAAGTGCTTTGTCGAGATAAGAAAGGGTCAAAGAACAGGTGTGTGTATACGCAGGGGAAGGGACTGGGGACAGGGTAGAGGAATTAGCAATTTGGTTTAGGATATATCAAATTTCAGAAGCCTAACAGAAATCTAAGTGATAATGTCAAGTACACAGAGCTCAGAGCCATTAAGAAACGTGCCCCAAGTCCCAGAGCCAGTAAGTGGCAGAGCTTTGGGTCCAGATCTGTGGACCTCCAGGTCTGGACTGGGCAATGAATGGGAAAGACAAGTGCTTTACAACCAGAGACGGTCACTAACTATGTCAAGGAATCATCATTAAGCTTAAATAATAGACTTTTTGGCAATTTAGCCAGGGAAACTTGTAGAAAAGTTGTTTCCCAAATGCAGAGTATACTTTATACAAGGAATACTGAGCTCCCTACTACTATCACCTATAACATATAACAGGCCCACATTGCTACATTCTGAAGTTTTAGTTTTTATTTTATTTTTTAATTAATTAATTTTTTTCTTGAGAGAGAGACAGAGAGCATATGTTCATGTGAGTGCACGCAGGGGAGAGGCAGAGAGAGAGGGCGAGAGAGTATCCCAAGGAGGCTCCATGCTGTCAGCATAGAGCCCAACGTGGGGCTCAAACTCATAAACCATAAGATCATGACCTGAGCTGAAATCAAGAGTCAGATGCTTAACCGATTGAACCACCCAGGCGCCCCAACTTTCTGAAGTTTTAAAAGAACAAAACAAAATTCAATTTCACCCTCTCCCTGTTGAACCTCTGAATGCAGTTGGATGGAGATTAGAAAGGTCTTCAGACAAAAAAGCCTCCAGGAAATAGCTCCTTGTGGTTACACCAGGGAGTTTGTCCTTTGAAGTCTCTCTCCACAGTTGTGCTTAGATAAGATGTTTTCTACCCAAGACAATGAATCATTCCTCAGAGAGGTGCTATTGGAAGAGAGAGAAACAAACAACCACATACCTGTATGTATTAGGGGTTGGGGAGGGGGGTCAATGTTAGCTTGTTTTAAACACTGTTTCTTACCTGGATCCAGATCAGAAGAGCAAGGACTAGAAAGGGCTTCTACAGAACTAAAAGCCTCGCTGTTGGGGTCCTGATGGGGTCTCTGCAGCACATAATCTCTTATGTCATAAATTGTTGGCAAATCCAAGGCACTGCTCTCCTCGGACTGGCTGCCTGGAGTGGTTTCCTGGGTCGCCATAGTCCTGCTGTGGAAAAAATAATTCAATACAAGAGGCATTGCCTAAGAGGAGCCCCTGTTTCAGTCACAGCTTGAAGTACTAATGTCCCAGCGCCTTAAAGGAAAACAACAGTTTGGCCAGAATACTTTACTTTCCCCTTAGTAATAGTCTTCTTTGTCCTTACTGTAGACCCAACAAATAACTCTTGACACAGAAAGAAACCATTAACAATTTCAGCTGGAGAACAAGCCGCAGGTCTGATAAGGATGAACTGTGCAGCACACAATAATCCAAGGACTACAAGAATATATAATGAGAAGACAGACTGTCTATGATATATTACATGGAAAAAAGATTTTTAAACAACAGGTAGAGTTTGATCCAGACTTTATACTTTATAAAATACAGAATCATGTGGTGTGTGTGTGTGTGTGTGTGTGTGTGTGCATGTAAGTGAGAAATATACAGATCTCCATCTTAAAAAAAAAAAGCATCTAGGGGCTCCTGGGTCTAGGGGCACCTGGGGGCTCAGTCTGTTAAGTGTCTGACTTCGGCTCAGGTCACGACCTCATGGCTTGTGAGTTCAAGTCCCATGTCGGGCTCTGTGCTAACAGCTCAGAGCCTGCAGCCTGCTTCGGATTCTGTGTCTCCCTCTCTCTCTGACCCTCCCCGGCTCACACTCTGTCTCTCTCTCAAAAAATAAACATTAAAAAAATTAAAAAAATAAAAAAGCATCTGCAAGAATACCTCTCAAATTAACTTCAATAGTAATTAATTCAGTGGTTTAATTTCTGACTAGTGAGATGATAGGTGACTCATATTTTTACCTATGGCCTACTCAAACATGCATTCAGTCAATGATTTAACATGCCAGGACCTGGGTATACAAAGGTGAATGTAATAGACTCTTCCTTCAAGTTGCTCACAGTTTGGGATGATCCAAATGCAGCAACATACCATGTAAACACAATGGCAACACAGAGAAGAACCCGAAAAGGAACAGTAAGTTTTCTGGAGAAGGTCATCTCCAAGCACGGGGCAGTCCAGGCCAATGCCTGGGGGACAGTGCGAACACCAGTAGAACTAGCTTGGGCAACCACAAGTGGCATGGGGTGTCAGGAGTTTAAAGTGAGAGTCAAAGAACAATCACACATGGATAACTGGGGAGATACAAACCCTGTGGTTTCAGCTGGATGGCTATGGGGCTCTCTTGTCCCCAGCTCTGGGAAGGATGGGAAGGCTTGGCTGTTGATAGCAACTTGGATGCACAAACACTCCAGCTGAGCTCCAATGACCACAAAAGTGGTTTATTGAGTTCATCACTTGGACATTTCTTGTTAAAAATTAGGTGTTCCTAAAAAAATAAAATAAAATAAAATTAGATCTTCCTTACCCTCCCTCCCCTGGTAGACCCTGGTCTACTTGTGGGTGCTGGATTCTCTGCTGGAGAGTTCTTTACGGTGCATTCGTTCTGCCATCCTCTCTATAAAATAATATGGGCCTGGGGAGATCCTAAACCCTCTGCAACTCTCTGCCTCATAAATGCTGTCATCAACAAATCATATTGTAGCCAACACCACGCATCATCATGCCATGCAGAGGAGTTTACACGGTCAGATCTGCAGAACTGGCAGCTGGATGGGAGATGAATTTATAGGGCTTCAGCCCAGTGGCCAGTGATCTTAGAAGCAACAGGAATTCATCCACCTGCCACGGTCCTGGTGAGAGAGGAAGAGCATGTGAACTAGGGTAGGGCAATCAAGAGCAGGGGACAGATTAAGAACATATTTAGGAACTAAAATGAGAGTAGAACTTAATTATTGAATGGATTAAGGTCCTAAAGAGAAAGAGAGTCAACGAGAATTCCTTCTCTAAGGAAGGAGAAGATTAGAGAAGGAAGAGTTTTGGGAGGAGGTGGTATTCCAAATTACGGAATACCGTGCAGCTGTTAAGATGACAGTTGGAACCTGAAAGATCTCAAAGACATATGTTTGAATGAAACAAGCAATTTCAGAATAACAGGAACAGTATAATAATAAGAGTAGATAACATTTATCCAGTGCTTGTTGGATACCGAGCATTGTGCTAAGAGCAAGAACAGCCCCATGAAGCAAGTAATCCTACCACTACCCTCATTTACAATCAGATAGTCAGACACAGAGAGAAGCAGAATAACTTGCCCAAAGAAACTCATCTAAAAAATACCAATCTGGGAGGAACCCAGCTCCTGTGTCTGCACAGCCCAAAGTACCACCCTATCAGGCAAAGATAGAGGGTGTATAAAAACAAATCAACAGAGAGGCCTGGCAAGATTCTTCTTGTTTGAGGATACCCAGTCACATGCTGTTGTGGACATTTGCTCCTGCAGACACTGAGCCAAGAGAGCAAGCAGCTGATTGCTTCTGAAAGAAGCAGAGGGATCAAGGTTCCCAAAGAAGCAAGAACATCCTGTCTCTTCACACATATTACATTAGCCAACCAAGCCTGAAGTTTCAGCAAACACCTCTGCCACAGGCATCTGTGTCTCTTCCTTCTCCCCTTCCTTCTCCCCTTGTGTTACCAAACACTGCTCTGTAGGCTTCTGGAAGGGAAAAAACAGGTCAGTGAAAGATAGCAGTACATCCTGCCTGCCTGAAAAGGAGCCTTGACATTGACCATCAAGCAAGAGTGTCATTAGTGATACAAGCAGCATATTGATGTGATACCTGTCTTTTCTCTAGAATCATTCTAAATGTTAAATGTCAAATACATTCCAAACTGGGCATTTGGACCAAAAAAAAAAAAAAAAAAAAAAAAAAAAAAAAAAAAGGAAGGAAGGAAGAAAGAAAGAAGGAAAAAAGAAAGCCTACTGAAAGGCAGAATCTGTTTTTTTACAAAGTAAGAAACTATGCATGCAAAACATTCTTTGGAATTCTGAAGTTGCACAGGAGAAAGCAAGTAATAGGTACAGATGAGACCCTTCCTAGGGTCTACAACCACCTAAGCTGACAAGTACGGCGCAATGATGATCTCTGCCCTAAAACTTTAAACACGTGGTTCCACTTCCTTCTCCAGAAGAACTTATTTTCCTCTCTTAAAAGTACTTTGGGGTGCCTGGCTGGCTTGTCAGGGGAGCACGTGGCTCTTGATCTCAGGGTTATGAGTTTGAGCCCCACATTGTGTGTAGAGATTGCTTAAAAGAATCTTAAAAAAAAAAAAAAAGGCTGAGGTGCCTGGGTGGCTCAGTTGGTTAAGCATCCGACTCTTGGGTTTTGGTTCAGGTCACGATTTCATGGTTTCATGGGTTCAAGCCCCTACTGGGCTCTGTGCTGGCAGTGTGGAACATGCTTGGGATTCTCTCTCTCCTTCTATCTCTGCCCTTTTCCCACTTGTGCTGTCTCTGTCTCTCTCAAAATAAATAAATAAAACTTAAAAAAAAAGAAAGCCTTTAATTACACAATCTAAGCGTTCTTTTCCGATGCCGGAGGGGCTCAGGCACAAGACATCTCTCGATGGATCAAAACCTGCTTTCTGAGCGAAGACAGCCATTCTCCCTCCCATGACTACAGATTCTTACCAACCTACAAATCCAAGTCAGTCAGGGTCCTCAGATTAAAAGCTGTTTAGCTTCATCTCTTTTTTCAGTCAAAAGTCTTCCTTCCCAACATTTTACATGAAAAGTTTCAAACATAAAGAAAAGTGGAGAGAATTATCCAATGAACATTCCTATAGCTACTGTCCAGATTTCACAATTAACATTTTACTATGATTTTCTTTATCACAAAACTATCCATCTATCCAAGTCCTTATTCGTCTGTCAGTTCTTCTTTTTATACATATTTCCAGTGACACATAATGAAAGGTTCTGAGTTAGTGCATGATACGATCAGTTTATATTTCCAAATGCTCACACTGTTAGCTAAGTGAAATGTGAGTCAGAGGAGGGTAAAAGTGGAGCAGGGAACACAGCTGGGAAGCTCTGCAGAGAGGTCCAGAGATACACACGGTCTCTGAAGTTAGAGACTCACTTTTTAACTGTGTCACCTTGGGCAAGTCACTTAATGTCAGTTTCTTCTATCTATAAAAATGGCTTGATGACTATGCTTACCTCGCAGGAATTATATGAAATTAATGCATGTAAAATACTCAGTAGAGAATGCATGCTCAATAATGTCTAGATCCAATAAATGAAATAGTAATAATTATAAAACAATTTACAGGCTTCCATCTTCCCGGTCTACGTCCCATCCATTTGCCCTTCTAGTTCCCATTCAGTAGCCATCTTACTTCTTTCATTCTTATCCAGTGTATTTTATGGTCCATTATCTTGTTATTTCCCTAAAATTTCCTTTCTGAACCATTCTGTCCTCTTATCACACCCCTTTGGCAAAGCCCTAGCCTAGATAAACTCAATTTATCTCCCCACTCTGCAGGGCTAGACAGGAGGCACTGAATAGAGCAAGCTGCCTCACTCTAACGGAATAAACATCAACCTGAAATGGGCTGTCTTGCCACATGAATCTTGAGATGTTTATCTTATTACTTCCTCTTCCCCTCTCTTGACTCTTGTGTTTTCTCCCATCTTCAACTTAGGCGCTTCCCATCTGTTACACACCTTCCTGCTCTTTTCAGTAGCTCTGCTCACTTCCTAATTGACAAAAGAAAAAGAATTCAGCAGGGAGGAACTTCCTCCACTGCCCTGTCAAGCATAACAAAGTGTCCCACATCTGCACACTGCTTCACTCCTCTTCACAACAGAGAGCTGTCCCTCCTGTGGCAAAGTCCAACCCCTCCCCCTCCACCTGCACCTGAAATCCTACTCTCTAGACCCTTCAACAAGCCCTCAGTGATAACGACCCCTTCTCTCACTTCTGTCCCACTGGATCTTCACTTAGATTTTCCAATGTGCCCAAATTGCTCCCATTTTCAACAAAACCTAGTATGTAAGAGAATGTCCTTATTCTTTGGAAATGCCACTCAAATATTAACTGGTAGGGGTAATGATGTGTACAACATACTCTCAAATAGTTGTCTGTGTGTGTATGAGAGAGAATGATAAAGTAACTTGATGGGGCAAGTATAGACAGCTTGTGAACCTGGAAAATGTTATTTCAGAGTTCCTTGTACTAGTCTGCAATTTTTTGAAGGTATAAAATCATATCAACATTAAAAGTTGTCATCAAGTGGTGCCTGGGTGGCTTAGTCAGTTAAGTGTCTGACTTTCAGCTCAGGTCATGATCTCATGGTTTGTGAGTTGGAGCCCCTCATGGGGTTCTCTGCTGACAGCACCAAGCCTGCTTTGGATCCTCTGTTCCCTTCTCTCTCTGCCCCTCCTCCACTTGTTCTCTCTCCTTCTCTCTCTCTCTCTCTCAAAATAAATAAATAAACTTTTTTTAAAAAAGTTATCAAGAAAGTGGGGTGCCTTGGCTCAGTTGGTCAAGCGACAGACTCTTGAATTCAGCTCTAGTCATGATCTCATGGTTCATGAGTTGAATCCACGCTGCTTGCTTGGGATTCTCTCTCCCCTCCCCTGCCCTTCCCTGGCTCCCATGCACAAGCCCTCTCTCGCTCTCTCTCTCTCTCTCTCTCTCTCAAAAAAAAAAAAAGTTGTCAAGAAAGAAAAAAAAGTGAAAAGGAAATCTTTGACACTTGCCCTCCCCACAGCCAGTCTCCTCTCCTATCCACAAAATTCTTAAGAATCTAAAATGGCTCATTTCCTCATTTCCACCAACTCTGTGGCTCATCCTCCATTCCCAACTGGACTTCCTCCATGTTTAGCCCAAGGTTCTCTCCTCTTTTTTCCTCTTCTGAGACATTAATCACCATTCAGAAATTTCTCTCTAACCCAGATCCTCCAACGTCAGGCCCCACTGCTTTCCAGGATTCAAGCATAATGACTTTCCTTCAGGTTCTCCAATAAGCCCCACTTCCTCCCACTGCACTTGTCATTCCCTCCCCTAAATAACTCTTCTAAAAAATGGAAGAGGAAGGAACACTTCCCAATTTACTCTAAGCTCAGCATCAGCCTGATACTAAATCAAGACAAAGACATCACAAAAAACTACAGACCAATACTATGAATACGGACACAAAAATCCTTGACAGAATACTAGCAAACCAAATGCAGCAAAATACAAAAAGGATTATACTCCATGACCAAGCAGAACTTATCTTAGGAATTCAAAGTTTTTCTAACATCTGAAGATCAATTAATGTAATATACTATATTAGAAAAAAGGACCAAAAAAAAAAAAAAGAATAAGGGACAAAAACCACAACACACACACACACACACACACACACACACACACACAGAATTTGATAAAGTCACCCTCATGATCAAAACACTCAACAACTAGAAATAGAAGGGAACTTCCTCAATCTGATAAAGGGTATTTTTTGAAAAAAATGCATAGCTAGCAGCATATTTTGTGGTATAATGTTTTCCCCCTAAGATCAGGAACAAGACAATGTCTGCTCTGATCACTTCTATTCAACATTACACTGGAGGTTTTAGCTAGCAAAATTAGGCAAGAAAATGAAATAAAATCTTCTATATTAGAGAGAAGTAAAACTATTTCTATTAACAGAAGATGCAATCTTTGGATAGAAAATCCCAAGGAATCCACTTAAAAAACTAGTAGAAGCGTCCGGCTAAATAAAACGTTAAAAAAAATAAAAAAAAAAACTAGTAGAACCATTAAACAAGATTGCTGGATACAAGATCAATATAGTAAAATTATATGCAAATGATTTTATAATAGCAATAAAAAATATGTAAAAATATTGTGTAAATATTTACATACACTAGCAATAAACAATCCTAAAATTAAATTAAGACCATAACTCCATTTACAATAGCATTAAAAAAGATTAAGGGGCTCCTGGGTAGCTCAGTCGGTTGAGTGTCTGACTCTTGATTTCGACTCAGGTCACGATCTCACAGCTCATGGGAGTGAGCCCCTCGATGGACTCTGTGCCGACAGTGCAGACCCTGCTTGGGATTCTTTCTCTCCCGCTTTCTGCCCCTCCCATGCTCACACTCTCACCAAAAATAAATAAACTTAAGTAAAAACAATAGTATCAAAAATAATAAAATACTTAGGAATATAGTTAATAAAAATGTGTCAGACAGACAGAATGAAAACTACAAAAAAAGTTTTGATAAAGGGGCTCCTGCCTGGTTCAGTCAGTAGAGCATATGACTCGTGATCTCAGGGTTCTAAGTCTGAGTTCCATGTTGGTTGTAGAGATTACTTAAAAATAAAATCTTTTTAAAAAGAGTTGAAAGAAATTAAAAATCTAAATGAATGGAAAGACAGCCAATATTTTAAGATGGCAGTATGGCTTGAATCAATCTACAGATCAATGTAATTCTTAGCTGCATGTCACTTGTGTGTATTTTTTTTCTATTTGCAGACATTGACGAAAGTGCTTAAAAAATTCATACAGAAATGTAAGCGATCCAGAATAGCCAAAACAACCCTGAAAAAAAACTAAGTTGGAAGACTCATATTTTTTTTATTTCAAAACTTACTAAAAAGTCACACTAATCAAGACGCACTGGCATAAGGATGGATGTATAGATCAGTGGAATAGAACTGAGAGTCCCAAAGTAAAATCTTACAGTTATGGTCAGTTAATTTTGCCACATGGTGCCAAGACATAGGAAAGGAAAAGGGCAGTCTTTTCAACACTGAGACAACTGGAGAGCCACATACAAAGTCGCCAGCACTTTGGAAAACAGTTTGGCAGTTCTTCAAAGGTGAAATGGGGTTACACTTTGACCTGGGAAGTCCACTGCTAGGCATATGCTCAAGAGAAATAAAAATATATGTTCACACAAACTTTACACAAATGTTCACAGCAGCTTTATCCATAATAGACAATAAATGGAAACAATCCAAATGTCCATCAACTGATGAATAGATGAATAAAATGTGGTATATGCACACATGGAGTATTTTTCATCTTTATAAAAGAATTAAGTTCTAATACATGCCACATAAATACTTAGTTGATAAGAACATAGCATTAAAAAACAAGACAACAGATTCAAAATGGTTTCACTTGTGCTAAACTCCACAACCAATCAAGAATCACCTAATCAGCACTAGTTGGGTAATCTGCCAGATAGAACCTTGCCATCCCCGAAAGAGAACTAACCATGCAATAACCAACCTGCTTTTTTGGCCTAGTATTACTTCCTTGTTCCTGCTCTCTTCTGCCTATAAATCTCTCATTTTGTTCAACTCCTCAGAGCTCCTTTCTACCTGCTAGATTGGATCCTGCCCAATTCAAATCACTTTTTTGCTCAAATTAACTGAGAATTTTAAATATGCTTTAGTTTATCTTTTAGCACTAGTAAAGAAAGACCACATGTTGTATGATTTTATTTGTATTAATTGTCCAAACTGACAAATCTATAGAAAGTAGACTAGTAGTTGCCTAGGACTGGAAGGTCAAAGTGAATGGAAACTGCTAATGGGCACAGGGTATTTCTTTGGGGGTGATGAAAATGTTCTTGGGGGTGGGGGTTGAACCTGGGTGGCTAAGCCAGTTAAGCATCCAGCTCTTGACTGATTCAGGGCTCAGGTCATACACAGGTAATGATCACATGGTTCATGGGCTGGAACCCCTGAGGGCTCTACAATGACAGTACAGAGCCTACTTGGGATTCTCTGCTCCTGCCCTGCCTGAGCATGCACATGCGCGCGCGCTCTCTCTCTCTCTCTCTCTCTCTCTCATTCTCTCTAAATAAGTAAACTTTAAAACATAAATAAAAATTGATTGTAGGGATGGATGCACAATTCTGGGAATATATGAAAAGCCACTGAATTTTACATCTTAAACAGGTGAATTTTATTATAGGTATTTATATCTTTAAAAAGTTGCTTTTTAAAAAGGAGAAGAACCAAAGGGCATCCGTTCACACTGTGCAAATTTAGGGGATTTCCCCAAAGAGGTGTCTGCAAAGACCACTCGTTGTTGGGGTGGAGGAGGGGGTGGGACGGAGAAATTGGAAGTGTGCCAGGGGAAGCCGCCATAACTTCCCAATTATGAGACTGATCTGATACATTGCCTAGACCCCCTGCCTATTCCCAATCTCAGGGCACTCCTCGTTCCACGGAGACAACTGATAGAGAAAAATTGCAAAGTCCCCTTTACACTCACCGACCGACAACAGCAGCACATCCAAATCCGGAAGCCGAGGCGCCATATTTGTTACGGGAAAAGCGGGTTTGAAAGGAAGTTACGGGAGCCACCTTTGCTGAGGGCAAGTAAGGGCAATGGAATGTAGCTACGGCCATCTTGACTGAGGGCACTGGCCAAGCCAGTAAAGTTTTGCGCCTTTGACGAAGCCTTTACAAAGGCTTATTGGTAAATGCTTGGTGGACGTTAAAGGGAACAGGAAAAAAAATTAATTTTAAAATTTTAGATGCCTACGTTTTAAAAAACATAAGGAGTAGAGAAAAATTAACAAAGAGAATGAAAATATTTTAGTATGTTGCGTGCAACTTAGGCATACGCTGCTGCCAGAATTGCAGGATCACAGAAAGGAGACTGAAGGTCATTGTCCCATGTCACCATCTTCTTGAAAGAGTCTTGTACACTTACATCCTCCTACAGATGCCTATCTTAGAATAGAATCCCATAAATCAGGAAGTCTTCACTTGAGAAGAATTTTTTAAATAACATGAGCTGAGGTTTGCCCAATCACATGCCAAATTTGAAGGCAAATTTAAAGATAGAATTAGAAGTAAAAACATACTCAAACAAACCTAACACACCAACTGTAAATTTCACTTTCTCTTCCAGCATTGGTAATCAAAGTGTACAGATTCAATTTTCACCTTTTTTCATGTAATCTATATTATAAAAATATTTTTATTATTATTATTTGAGAGAGAGAGAGAGAGAGAGAGAGAGAGAATGCACGTGAGCTAGGAAGTGGGAGAGGGAAAGCGAGAGAATCTTAAGCAGGGTTCACGCTGAGCATGGAGTCCGAGGTGGTGGGGATTGCTCCATCCCAGGACCCTGGGATGATGACCTGAGCCGAAATCAAGAGTTGTCACTCAACCAACTGAGCCACCCAGGTGCCCTAAATACATTCTTCTAAAGTAACATAGATTGTGATTAGAGAAAGCCTGGAATAATACTAAGTTTCTTTCCTGTTTGTTTCATAAAATGACAAACTCAAATATAATTAAATGAAATTAATTATCCAGATTATTATACAACCATTAAAGATGATAGAAAATCCATCAAAAGAAAATCTGAGACATTCATTGCATACTCAGTTTCCATGTTTCTTTGGTCTCTTCGAATCTCCATTTCTGTCTTGTTTTTGTATTTCTTGGTGTTGACATTTTTTAAGATTTCAGGTAATTTATTTTGTGGAGTGTCCCTCAACTGAAGTTTGTCTGATGCTTCCGCCTGGTTTCCAATGGCACTGAACACTGTTAATCACACCCTCCCTCTGGAAAACTTTTGTTCCTGGGTTTCCCTGATACCACTTTCCTATTTTTCTTTTTCCACTCTCAAAAATTTATCTAAATCTCCTTTATAAGCTCTTCATTCTCTTCGTTGTGGGCCTTTCTCAGGATTCTGTCTTGAATCTTCTGCCTCCCATCTATGCAGATGATTCCCAACCCTCTAATTGTAGTCTCCTCCTGAGATTCAAATCAACATATCCTTCAGTCACCTTCCATCAAACTTCCCCCACCTCTCAGTCAACCTGCTCCTACCCCAGTGTCTCCTGTCTTCCGTGAACTGGACCAAAGCCAGAACATTTTTCTCCTCCTTTGTCAGCATGTCCTGTATACAACCATAATCAAATCCTCCCCTGCTGATTCTCTCTCTTAAAGATCTACTGACCATCTCTTAATTATCTCCATCCGCACAGCAACTTTCTGAGTACAGTTTACCATTGTCCATCGCCTGGATTACAACAGCTTTCCAACTCTTCTGCAGCCAGTTGTTTTTTTGTTTTGTTTTGTTTTGTTTTGTTCTAATGAAGTTGAGTACACCACTCCCTTACCCGCAGGCTAAAGCTCAAACTTCTTTACTAGACGTAGAGGACCCCTATTCCTTATCTCCCATCGATGTCCCCCAACCTTCCACCTGTACACTATTTTCTTTTCCTTAAATACTCTGTGCTTGCTTGCTTTTGCCTCTGAGCTTTTTACCTATACAATTTGCTTCCTTAGCAAACACTCTTCTTTGGTCTTTCTCATCTTTCAGATCTGAACTTTCGGGAATTCTTCCAGGAAACCTTCTCTGACTTTTCAAATGAAAGTTAGTTGTTCCTCCTAAGAATCCCTGCATTCCTCCATTTACCCCGATTAAATTCCTTTGCCCTTTCTGTTTCTCCAACTAACTGTAGCTGCCTTGAAGGCAATGACCATGTCTATTTCATACTGGTAGTCCAGATCCCAGCCCAGTGACTCAGAAAACATTTTTATATGCATGAATTGATAAGTCTCTTCCCAGGTGTCCCCCATTCCCCACTGCCATCTGACTCGATCCTTATACTCTCCAAGAAGTCTCAAAAACATACCGTCCTCCTGATTTGTTATCAGTGAAACAAACCTCAGAAATTTTTCCCATTGCCACCCTTTCCTTGAAAAACACATTTGTTGGGGCACCTGGATGGCTCAGATGGTTAAGCTTCTGACTTCGGCTCAGGTCATGACCTCACAACTCGTGGCTTCCAGCCCCCCATCGGGCTCTGTGCTGACAGCTTGGAGTCTGGAGCCTGCTTTAGATTCTGTGTCTCCCTCTCTTTCTGCCCCTCCTGTGCTTGCACTGTCTCTCTCTCTCAAAAATAAATAAACATTAAGAAAAATTTTTTAAGAAAAACACACTTATTTGCTTATAAACTAATTCTTATTTATTCTCCTGTGGCCTTTCCATAAGTTTTATCTTTCTGATGGGCTTCCTGGAGCAAATTTCTGAATTCTGTTTTTTTGCCATATAGCATGCCTCTGACCATTCCTTCTTACCACTTTCAATTGGTTAGTGCATAAGAAATGAAAACTAATTGAAGTCATCATCAAAACAAAATAGGGACTTTAAATCTGCAGAGACAGCGAAATAGAGATTTTTTTGCATTCCAAAAGTAAGGTATAAGTTATTTCAGTTCCCCTGCTGTTTTGCCACTGATTATATAATGGCTGTAACTGGGTTTTGTCACAATCTTATGAAACCTTTATATTTCATGGTTGATTTTTCTGCCGTCAGCTGAGCTAGCTGCTGCCAAATCTCTTTCAGCAGAAAGAAGTCACTTTAGGTGAAAGACCAGAATAGTTCTTTCAAAGTGGGATGATGTTGTTGGCAGTTACCTTATCTATCTTTGTTATTCTGAACCTTGATCTAATTACTCACCCATCTGGGGATTTAGCATTAAGAAAAAAGAAAGAAAACCTTACAAAAGTTCAAGGGTTAAGTAATTGATAAGTCTCAAGGCATCCTATTGCTTTTCATTCATGCAATATTATAGAGCCATAATTAAGCAGTAAATAGATTCCCAAGGAAAAAAATAGATGTATCAGATAGGCTGTAAGCTCCTAGACTAGACTGAAAGATCCATGAAAGTGAAGGTGTGGGTTTTATTTGCCAATAGATACCCAGCACTTGGACCGTATATATTTATCATGAACAAAAGCTTGGACCTTAATTTCTAAAGTCAGTACTAGCACAATGGTAAAGACATTCTGACCTATAACCCAAAGCCACTCTGGACTATCTACACTCAAAGGTGAAGAAACAGGAGCCCTTCGCAGTAGAGTCAGGAGGCGGAGCTTCAGTCCTAGCGCTCATTAACCAATTATGTGGCTGTAGCCATTTAATTTCTGTGAGCCTCAAGTTCCTTACCTGTAAAAAGGGAACAATAAATGCCTTCCAGGACTACTTAGAAAAAAACAAAACTGCTTGATGGAGTAATTGACAGACCGATGGCCAGCAATTCTAAATTCACTTTCCTCCCAAATGAGTGATTTGAAGAATGCCAGGTATAATGAAAGTACAACGTCAGCAGAGAACCAAGGCAGTTTGTAGAGGCTGTCGATTAAAACATTGATGATATTTATACTAAATACTAAAATCATTTGATTCTTATGCATTTATTGGAATGTGATGTCTGATGTCTTAGTAGTTACTGCAAAGCTTTGAAATCGTAAGATACAATATGGTGATGAAAATTTTTAGGTGTTTATGTTCTTCCTACCTCCAAGAACTTTTAAAGGAAGTGAATGAGCATTTTACCTGGGACTTTAGACAGTACATAATATATTCTATTTACTATGCTGCATAATAAATTACCCCAAAATGTTGAGGCTTAAGATAACAATTATCATTTATTATCTCTTATGGTTTCTGTGCTTCAGTTATTTGGCAGTGGTTTGGTTAGATGGTTCTGACTTGGTGTCTCTCATGAGGATATGGGCTGATTGCAGGTAAGGCTGCAATCTTCTGAGGGTTTAACTGGAGTTGAAGACTCTACTTTCCTGCTGGTTCACTCATGATGAGGAAGTTTGTATTGGCTCTGCATGGGAGGCCCCAGTTCATCTCCACACTGGCCTTTTCATAGGGCCACCTGAGGCCCAGTGCACTCCATATAAGTGTGCTCACAGCAAGGTGCCTGCATTCCTCAGGGTGGGAGTGGGAAACTTTTTCTGTAAAGGACCACATAGCAAATATTTTAAGCCCTGTGGGCCACCTCCAGTCTCTGCCACATCTTCTTCCCTTTTTAAAAAACTATATTTTAGGGGTGCCTGGGTGGCTCAGTTGGTTGGTTGAGTGTCCAACTCTTGCTTTTGGCTTAGGTCATGATCCCAGGGTTCTGGGATCAAGCCCCACATTGGGTTCCATGCTGAGCATGGAGCCTGCTTAAGATTCTCTCTTCCTCTGTGCCTCTACCCAGCACACATGATCTCTCTCTAAAAAAAATTTTTTTAACTATATTTTATTTTTAAGTTTATTTATTTTGAGAGAGAGAGAGAGAGAGCATAAGTGGGGGAAGGGGAAGCAAGTGTGGGAGAGAGAGAATCCCAAGCAGGCTCTATGCTGTCAGTGCAGAGCATGATGTGGGGTTCTGACTCACGAACTGTGAGACCTGAGCTGAAACCAAGAGTCATATGCTTAACGAACTGATCCACCCAGGCACCCCTAAAACACTGTATTTTAAAAATCAGAGGGGCACCTGGGTGGCTCAGTCAGTTAGACGTCTGACTTCAGGTAAGGTCATGATCTCGCAGTTTGTGGGTTCAAGCCTCACATCAGGTTTTGTGAGGACAGCTCAGAGCCTGGAGCCTGCTTCAGATTCTGTCTCTCTCTCTCTCTGCCCCTCCCATGCTCACGCTCTCTCTCTGTGTCTCTCAAAAACGAATAAATGTTTTTAAAAAATGTTTTTTTTTTAAATAGGAAAGCCAGTCTTAGTTTGCAGCATACAAAAACAATTTGCAGGCTGGATTTTGCCCATTAGCCCTAATTCCAGTCCTTGCCATAGAGTAAGCAATCCAAGAGACCAAGATGGAGGTTGCTGTATCTTTAAAAACTTAGCCTGCCAAGTCACACACTATCCCCTCCATTGTATTCTATTGGTATTTTAGGGCTTGATTCATGTGGGAGCGGAGTCCACAAGGGTTTGAAGGCTGTGCCAAAGGCAAGGATCATCGGAGGACACTGCTACACAGTGCCTTTAAAAACAATATGTCTGAGGAAGATACCAATTGATTAACATGATAGAGTACACAGAGAATTGTCCTTACCATAAAATATAAGATATTCTATTCCTAATGGCTTGGTATTTTTCTGAATTATTCCCTGAAAGGTCTAGAAAATAGTAAAGAATAGAAAGAACTAGATTGTGGATGGAGACTATTTTTTATCTTCAAAAATCTCACACAACTCTTAACAAAATTATTTTGAAATAGTGGGCATCAAATAATATTTGTTGAATTAACTATATATCTATATACTCATATATACACATATATATGCTACAAACATATGTTGGTACAGTAGTGTCTTTTAAGCCTCAAAATAGGCTTTCTTTTCTCAGTTGATACAATTATTCAGCACCTGTAAGTCAAAAGTAAAAGATTATTTAATTATTTTTCATCCAGTTCTGCTGACTTTATATAGACACAGTATGTGTTTACTGAGGGAAAAAAAATGTAGGAAAAAACATGAGTAATAAGATATTTATAAAAATACCTCACTGTCAGAGATATAGCAATAATTCCATCTTTTTTTCTTTTTAAATATCCAGTTGTCTTTTTGGCAAATACCTTTGAGTCATGTTCTCAAAGATAGTGTCCCAATGCCCAGATGTGAGCAGGAATGCAGAGAACTTGACAGAACTTACCAAGAACTACTGGCTTCAGCTGGCTTGTTGGTAATTTTTGAGTCTCCCAATGATTTTGCTGTTATGATCTTTGACAATGACCTTCTGAAATGAGATAAGGTAAAGCCACCTTCTTCCACTCCATGCTGGTTAAATCACAGGTTCAATTACATCGAGCACCAGATTATTGACTCCTCCTCCCCCCCACTCACTCCACACCATGACCTCTAAAAATCCTGCAGGTGACATGAAGAGGCCTGTGCAGACTGTAAGATGTCTTCATTCCTGTATTTCTCATATTTAGCTGAAGGCAATATTGCCCATGACACCTAAAAGCAGTTCAGTCTTTGAACTTCTCCAGTGAAAAGCAAAATACACTCACACTAATGAATCACAAAGTTTAATGTGTGTTCCAAAAGTTCTCTTGAATTGTGGGAGTCTTTCTTTTCCAGTTCTGGAAAGTGTGTTTCTAAATGCTGGTCAATGAGACGGTCTCCCTACGCATTGTACATACCCCAGAAGGTGTAAGGAAAAAGCAAGGATTTGACTGCACAGCAATGTGAAAACCTGCCCTAAACACATATCAGAACCACAGACAAATCAGACGAGGAGCTGATACCCATCTTATGTAAAGAGGGAGCCCCAGGGAACCTGCTCTGGAAGGATGTCCATGGGTTGCTAGATGGGGCAAGCAAAGTTCTAAGAAAGTTGCATGAATGTGCAGAGAAAAATTGCAGTCATGTACAGTGGCTATCCCTAGAAAGTAGGACTAGGTAGGCCTGGGTGAAGAGGGGACACTATCACATTTTACTTTATAAACCTCCAAATTGTTTGGATTTTTTTTACCACAGCATATATGACTTCTGTAATTCAAAACTATTATAATATGCTAACAATAGCTGAGTTTGGTAGAGCACTCTAGACAGTGCAAAGGGCATTAATGACATGGATTTCTCCGTGTAATTTTAGTAATAATGCTGTGGATGAGGTACTATTATTATGTCTGTTTCACAGATGAGGAAACCGAGACACAGAGACAGAGCTCATAAACGGCTGACTAAGAGGATTTTAAAATACATAAACAGTAAAGAATACGATTATCCTAAAAGGAATCAGTGGTACTATTCCTAGCTTTAAAAAATAATTTAAAAATAATTTATAATTTAGGAAATGATTTAATTTTTAATTTTAAAAAATGAACTGGAGCACATTGAACTTATAAGTTATTTTTTTAACATTATTAAAATAGAGCAGACACAGCCTTATACTGGATATCTGTGACCTAAATCCTTTGTGCGTTTTAGAAATATCCTTTGTGTGTGCTTATAAAAACGCCGTGTCAGAATGCCTTGTTGCTAAACTGGCTTGTTTAAAGGCCAAGAGAGGGAAAATCACTAGCAAAAGCATTAACAGGGAGAAATGTGTAATTACAAAGCTCAAACGCTCCAAACCAATTGATGTAGAAAATAAAAATGTGAAGACACCCCCGTCATTGGGTTTATTATCTTAAATTGGCCACCTCCTTTGTTGTGGATAGCCAGACAGACTCACAAGAGAGGCAGAGTGCTCCCTTCATGTCTGTGGTGACACTGAGAGTCAGCAGTCTCAGCTCCTGTGGTTCCTAATGTTCCTATTCTATAAAAGAAGGTAGTAAAATCCACCTCCCCTCCATACCTGAAGGCAGCATGTGAAACATACTCTCCCTTTGCTATCAAAGTGATGAGAAAATTACCTACTGTCCACTGATAATATCAAGTTATAAATACCCATTATCAGTAAGTCCTTGCAGTGAACTGAAATCCACTAACCTTCGAGAAAGACAATGAGCCAGATGTTTCTGAAGTTCCAAAGGGCAGAGCCAACTTTGCAAGAGGGTAAAGTAGGAGGCTACCTAGTCAATCATTTGAATAGCACAAGGTAGAACATCCTGTCCCAAAACATCTTTGGACACACTATGTACCCGAAGTTCCACCAGTAGATCTCCATTCCTTTGAACTGTTAGAGTCTTCCTTCAGAATGAAGGTATCTTCAGGTCAGCTTGCCACATGAGCAGTTAGTTCAAAGTTGGGTCATTGGGAGTAATGCCTAGAAGGTCAACCAGTCCTCAAGTCAGGAGATAGGAGGGGCCTTCCCAGGAGAGAGACACAAAAAGATGTTAAAATAAACAAACCGCAAAGAATGTGATTATTCTAAAAGAAATCAGAGTTACTCTTCCCAGCTTTGGACCACCCCTAGGACTCTAGGAGCTCTAGTCCTTTGCAGGTCAGCATGTCCCACATAAACATAGCTAGGCCGGTAATCTACTTTCCAACTACACAAATACCTCCAGCCTTGGCTGGGTTCCCTCTGAAGTCACCTTCCCGGCAAATAGCTAGACTTGGTGACTCACTGGCATTATTTCTCTCTTCTGCTTTGAGGCTCTGGAGACACACAGAGCTGGGCTCTGGGCAGTGCCTAGATGCAGATATGATCTTTCCAAGTTGGACTCCTGAACCCCAGAAGATTGGCTTTTTTGTTTTTGCTTTTAAATTATATTGTCATCATGGATTTTCTAATCCTTTCCATGGAGAATGAGTGTGTATTCTGCTCTGATTAAGGATCTCAAGGTCCTAAACAGGAATGTCTTTTCCCTCTCTGCAAAAGGAGTTCACTACACTCACATTCTTTCTCTTAGCGTATAACCTACCATCCCCTGAGTGCCAGCAACACTAAACTAAAGGCCATTTCCAGCAGCCCTGACTGTGAAGAGGTTGTCATAACAGAAAACTATTAATGTATATTTAATCTGCAGACAGCAGGGAACTGGGGGGAGGGAGGAGGGGCAAGCAAGGAGGAAGGAATTAGCAAATTACAGAGACAGACACACCCCATGTACCACCCCCTTCGGAGAACCATCTCAGAGATTAACATGAGGAAGTGTTAGGACTTTGAGCTCTGAGCAAGGGTTTCCTCACTCAACCACAAAACAAAATGCAGTGAGACCAT
This sequence comes from Cryptoprocta ferox, assembly GCA_028646485.1. NCBI lineage: Eukaryota > Metazoa > Chordata > Mammalia > Carnivora > Eupleridae > Cryptoprocta > Cryptoprocta ferox. The sequence continues at coordinate 30,261,742 of CM053576.1, read as the reverse complement.
GCTCTGAATTAAGGTGATAAGATAAACTTACCACTAGCCTTCTCCTAACAGTTGTCCTTAACATTTCTCTAAAAGTCTTCTGAATTTCTCCACCTCTCTCCATGCTCACATGTTTTACATTGCTCACTGTTTTCCTTGACAAACTTAATGAGTTGGTCAAAATATTTTTCATAAAAGTTAAACTGTTTCTTGCTGAGCCTCCCTTCTTTTCCTCCTTCCTCCTTGATCTGTAGGGGAAAAAATTCCCAGGATGATGGAGTGGAATCAGGAGGAACTCCTTTCCCCAAGAAGACAATAAAAAGTCAAATAACTCAGCTCTCGAGGACTGCCAAGGAAAAGCCGCTCATGGGGCAGGGCACAATGGCTCCTTTGTAAGTTCACCCTCCCCAACTGCACTCACTCAACAGCCTCTGGTCTTTCTGGGCATTTCTCTGGTCAGTGCAGGTTCCTGCCCTCCACCATGATTATTTTAAATTTCTCTCCTCTCCCTCTCAGCTGCTACCTGGCTTCCTAATGTTATTAAACATCCAGCTGCATGCAGATCATCTTCCTGTCCATTTAACACAGAAGCTGCTGGCAGTTCCTTTTTGTCATTCTATGCCCTATCCTCTGTCCTGGACTGTTCACAGGACACTCACACTATTGATCTTCTCTTCCTCTTCCTCTTCCTGTCCCTTCCCTTCCCTTTCCTTCCCTTCCCTTCCCTTCTCTAGCCAATTACTCCCTCTCCACTGGTTCTTTATATCTGTATCTATATATCCATTTCTTTACCTATAATACATGTAATATATATAATGCATGCTACAAATATTTACCCGAAGAAGACAAAAGTTTGTCATTTGTCTTTTATTTTTGTTTATGATTTTTTTGTTTGTTTGCCTCCTTGTTGTGTTTTGTGGTTTTTTAGCATGCAAAGCTTTCTTTCTAAATAATAACATTTATCAAACTTTTCTTTTATTGCATCTGGATTTTGAGTTAAAAATACCTTTCCCTTACTAAATACATACATACATACATACATACATAAAAGGGGGGCCTGGCTGGCTCAATCAGAAAAGGATGTGACTCCTGATCTTGGGGTTTTGAGTTTGAGCCCCACATTGGGTATAGAGATTACTAAAAACAAACAAACAAACAAACGCCTTTCCCCCACCCTCAAGATATCAAGGAATTCACACATACTTTCATCTAGAATTGTATGGTTTCATTTTTACATTTACAGATTCAATCCATTTGGAATTTACTCTTGTATATGATGTGAGGTATGGATCCAATTTTAGAATTTCCAAATGGCTGTTTAGGTATCCCAACACCATTTAGTAAAAAGTCTTAGCCCCAGAGATTTGAGATGCCACTTTTATTATGTTCTAAATGTCTGTGTGTATTTGAGTCGATTTATGGATTTTCTATTTATGAATCTACCATAAAGAGAAAAAAAAAATCCCTCAAGCCCACATCCTCCTCTAGCTTTTGCCCTAGGTCTCTCCTCCACTTTGCAGTCAAACTTTTCAAAATAGTTGTCTATACTCTGCCTTCATTTCCTTACCTCCATTTACTCCTCAATTCCGTCCCATCTGGCTTTCACCCTTGTCATTCCATCAAAACATTTTGAACTCGATTTATCACCATCACACTGGATTCCCCAGGCAGATTTTGGGCCTCATCTTATTCATTCTTTCAGCAGCTTTTGACATAGTTGAACACTCCTTGAAATGTTCTCTTTGGGGCACCTGGTTGTCTCAGTCAGTTAAGCATCTGACTCTTGATTTTGGCTCAGGTCATAACCCCACAGTTTGTGAGTTCAAGCCCCACATTGGGCTCCATGCTGACAGTGCAAAGCCTGCTTGGTATTCTCTCTCTCTCTGTTTCTGTCTTAAAATAAATAAATAAACTTAAATAAAAAGAAAGAAATGCTTTCCTGATTGGCCCGCAAGTCTCTACCATCTCCTGCTTTTCCTCCTTTTACTTAGCAAATCTGGCCCCATTTCCTACATGGGCTCCTACTGCCCTACCTGGCCACCCAGCCCTAGTGATTCTCCAGCTCACTTCCCCCACCTTGCCCCTTAATGCCCACATGCTGCCTGGGTTGTCTCATCCCTGCCTGTAGCTTCAGTCTGAACCAACCCACAGGTAACTCATCATCCCTCTCTCCCACACAGATCCCACTCCTAAGTGAATCTAGACCCATTTGTTTTTGTCTGAAAAATTATTTTTTTATAGTTTATTGTCAAGTTGGTTTCCATATAACAGCCAGTGCCAGTGCTCATCCCAAGTGCCCTCCTCCATGTCTATCACCCATTTTCCCCTCTTCCCCACCCCCATTCTCAGTATTTAAGAGTCTCTTATGGTCTGCTTCCCTCCCTCTCCTTAACTATTTTTCCCCTTCCCCTCCCTCATGGTCCTCTGTTAAGTTTCTCCTGTTCCACATATGAGTGAAAACATATGGTATCTGTCCTTCTCTGCCTGACTTATTTCACTTAGCATAACACCCTCGAGTTCCATCCACGTTGCTACAAATGGCCAGATTTCATTCTTTCTCATTGCCATGTAGTATTCCATCGTATAGATAAACCACGTCTTCTGATCCATTTGTCAGCTGATGGACATTTAGGCTCTTTCCATGATTTGGCTATTGTTGAAAGTGCTGCTATGAACATTGGGATACATGTGCCCCTATGCATCAGCACTTCTGTATCTCTTGGGTAAATTTCTAGCAGTCCTATTTCTGGGTCTTAGGGGAGCTCTATTGTTAGTTTTTTGAGGAACATCCACCCTGTTTTTCAGAGCAGCTGCACCAGTTTACATTCCCACCAACAGTGTAGGAGGGTGCCCGTTTCTCCACATCCTCGCCAGCATCTATAGTCTCTTGATTTGTTCATTTTAGCCACTCTGACTGGTGTGAGGTGGTATCTCAGTGTGGTTTTGATTTGTATTTCCCTGATGATGAGTGACGCTGAGCATCGTTTCATGTGCCTTTTGGCCATCTGGATGTCCTCTTTGGAGAAGTGTCTGTTCATGTCTTCTGCCCATTTCTTCACTGGATTATTCGTTTTTCGGG
>CM053576.1:30201540-30258584 GCA_028646485.1 Cryptoprocta ferox | reverse complement strand
TGGAGAAGTGTCTGTTCATGTCTTCTGCCCATTTCTTCACTGGATTATTCGTTTTTCGGGTGTGGAGTTTGGCGAGTTCCTTATAGATTTTGTATACTAGCCCTTTATCTGATATATCATTTGCAACTATCTTTTCCCATTCTGTCGGTTGCCTGTTAGTTTTATTGATTGTTTCCTTTGCCGTGCAGAAGCGTTTTATGTTGATGAGGTCCTAATAGTTCATTTTTGCTCTTGATTCCCTTGCCTTTGGAGATGTGTCGAGTAAGAAATTGCTGCAGCTGAGGTCAAGGAGGTTGTTTCCTGCTTTCTCCTCTAGGGTTTTGATGGTTTCCTGTCTCACGTTCAGGTCCTTCATCCATTTTGAGTTTACTTTTGTGTATGGTGTAAGAAAGTGGTCTAGTTTCATTCTTCTGCATGTTGCTGTCCAGTTCTCCCAGCACCACCTGTTAAAGAGGCTATCTTTTTCCATTGGATACTCTTTCCTGCTTTGTCAAAGATTAGTTGGCCATACATTTGTGGGTCTAGCCCTATTTTTGACCCCCTTTATGACATTTTCAGTTGGGTATTTCAAGGGCATGTCCAAAACTGGACTCAAGAAAGACTGGTTTCATTTTGCCTTCATCCCCAAATCTGGCTCATGTTCTTCCCTGAATAATAGCATCGTCCATCAGGTGAAGAAACCCAAACACCCAGTATCCTCCTTGACACCTCTTTCCTCACATCCCAGCTCCAAACTATTGCTAAGTCCTCCTGAAGACTTCTCCTTATCAGTCTCTTTCTCCCCACAGCACACACTCATCTGAGCTACTCTCACCTCAAAGCTGCATTCCCACCATGGCCGCCAAACTGGTCTCCCTGTTCCCTACTCTTTCCTCATCCCTGTATTTGTCTCTTCACTTGGAAACCTGAGGGATCTATTTGAAATCAAACCACTTCACTTGCCTCCTGTTGCTCTTAAAATAAGTCAAAGTTGTAATGTGGTCTAAAGGAGCCTTTGCAGCCTGGTGGCTATTTACCTCTCCCATCTCCTCTTACACCATGTTTCCTTCCCCTTGCTCTCTGAGCTCCGCTGAGTGAGCCAATTTTTCAGTGTCTTTGTTATTCTCTCCTGTTAATGGGCCTTTCCTCATGCCTTTGCTAGGCTGCCTCCACCTCCCCTCCCCAGCTCCTCAGCCTCTGCCTTGCATTTCCTGTCTAAGACCAACGCTCCATCATATCTTCTCTGGGTACCATGTACCTCCATTTGGAAATGTTTTCATCACAATTAGCCCTTGATATTTACATGGGAGATTTATTTTTAATATCCTTGAGGACAAGACCACATTGGTCATTTATTTCAATTTTATCCCAACATATACCTCGGGGTCTGACAATGGTAAACAAATGAATAAACTTAAATCAACTCCTACTTCTTTCACAGCCCTTGTTTTCTTTTTTAAACTTTTAAATAAATAAAAAATTATTTTTCAAGATGTTTTTATAAAACATGGGATGATGGCTTAGTCTGATATAATGACCAGAATATTGGGAATCAGGAAATTTTAGTTCTAATTTAAGTCTTATAAACCATAGTGGTAAATTTAGAAAAATATTTTAAATATTGCATACTTCTCCAAAACATGTAAAATATGGGTGCCTCACTTCTATTTTCATTATTTTAGTTGCTTTCATATTCTTCTCTTCTGCTAGATTGTCAAATTCTTGATGGGATACCCCACTGTTTTTGTGTCTCCATGATGTCCATCACTTCAAAGCACATAGAAAGTGTTCAATCAATGTTGAATAAGTGAATTAATAAATGTGGAATGCACTATGGTTTTTAATAGCACAGTGGAAATATGGAATATTAAAAATAGTTGAGGAAGAATTGAGAGTATTTCGGCTTCAGTTTAATCAGAAGTAAAATATAAACAGAAGTGCCCCAAATATGGTAAGTCTTTGGTCAGAGATTTGAATAAGCAGAGCTGATGTCAGGTCAAACCACGTGGTAGGTAGTCAAAAAGACCCTAGAAGAAGCTTAAATAGGGAGTTGAGAATATATAGGCATCTGGAGTTGACAGAATATCAGTGTAGATGAGGCTCTCCAAGAGAGCAGTGAGTATATGGAAATTTAGAATTAGCTTCATTTATATAAAACAGAAATGTACTTAAATGTGATGAAATATTTTTCTCCATGTAAATGACTTTTGGCAGTAGCTGGTCTAGCGCTGATATATTGGTTCCATGATCAGTTGGGACCAAGATCCCTTCTATCTTGTTGCTTTGCCATTTAAATATGTGGCTTCTCCCTCATAACCAAAAATAGCTGCTTGGGTTCAAGCCATTATATCTGCATTCCAGCCAGGGAGAAACAGGAAGAGAGAAAGATGGCCATGCCCAGTCCTTTAGGGACGCTTACTGGCACTCATATCCCATTGGTCAGTATTTAGTCACGTGGCCACATCTAGCTGCAAGGGAAGCTTGTGAATGCAATTTTTGATCAAGAAAGTCATGTGCCCAGTAAAACTTAATAATCAGAATTAGAAGAAGAGTTTGTGTTGCAAGGAATGAAGTTAGGAGGAAATCCATGGAGTAAGCCAGTATTCACATTGCTAGTTCATACACACAGACTGCCAACTGCTACCAGCTGGCACAGGTAGTTGCCAGATGAGTGATCATCAAGCCTCAGCTGGATCTCAGCATCCTAGTGAATCCCGCATGGGTGCCTGGTCAGCTCCCTCCTTCACTCCCATAGAGGCCATTCCAAATCTTTGTTACTCTTTCAAAGCCACTGTCTTCCTGCTTCTTTGATCTCTGACAACCCAGAGGAAATGGATGCTGTCAAGCATGGGTACTTCAGTTTCCCACCCCAATATCTACAACCTTGTCTCTTTCATTCACCCCTACTGAGTGAGAGGCAAACACAGTGCATACCCTCTAGTTTTGTGTTTGTTTTCTTTCATTTTGTGCTTTATGGCACCCTTTTCCCTGATTAAAATAAACCCTGCCTCTCAAGAAACAAGCCCCAATGGATATTATGGCTTTTCTTAATATTCTTTCTATCCCAGCACTTTCTGAACATTTTCAAGCCTCCCCTATCTTGAAAGACAAAACAAAGGTTCAGGCCTCCCTTGCCTGAGTGTTTTCATCAAGCTACTGCCCTGTCTCCCTCTCTCTATTTGCTTACACAGCCCAGACTCCTAAGAAAAACAGTCTACTTCCCACCTGCTGCTTACTCTCCAACCCATTGTAATCCTATTGCAACCTGACCTCTGGGCCCTCCTGTCTCCTGAAACTGCTCTGGTCAAGATCTCTGATGACCTACTAATTGCCAAATCCAACATTCTCTTTTCAGATTTCATCTTTCCTAACATTTCCTTGGCACATGGCACTATTGATACTTTTCTTCTGCAAATTTCTCTTATGATCTCTTATGAGCTCTATGCCCATTTCTTTTCCACCTCTCACTGGTGCTCCTGAGATGCCCCAAGGCAATCTCATCCCTTTTCACAACTTCAAGTATGTACTCCCTCTGTGCTGATAACTCCCACATCCTGATCACTTCAGATCCAAAAAGTCCAGGTACAGGGCACCTGGGTGGCTCGGTTGGTTGGGTGTCCGACTCTTGATTTCGGCTCAGGTCATGATCCCAGAGTTGTGGGGTTGAGCCCCAAGTCTGGGTCCATGCTGACAGTGCAGAGCCTGCTTGGGATTCTCTCTCTCTCTTTTTCTCTCTTTCCCTCTGCCCCTTTCCCCTGATTGCTCTCTCTCTAAAATAAAACAAAATTACAATTAAAAAAATTTTTTAAAGTTCAGGTAGTTCCTGGGATGTTTTCACCAGTGTATAGATTTGCTTATATTTCTTTGAATAGCATTTTGGGCTGGATTCAGCTGGGCAATTCTGCTGCTCTCACTGGAGTTCACTCATGCAGCTATGGTCCTCTGTTGGTCCATCTTGGCCTCAGTGGCCTAAAATGGACTCATGTATCTGGTGGTTGGTACTGACTCCTGGCTGGGGCACTTCAGTTCTCCTCTGTAGAGCTCATCAAACTTATGCACATCATGGTCTTAGTGTCCCTACTCTGGCTGAAAGAGAGCAGGTCTCTATGTATAAGTGCTTTTCAGGGCTCTGCTTGTGATATCCTAGCTAATGCCCCATTCACCAAAGCAAGTCACACAGCCAATCTCCAATAAAAGGGTACAGAAATAAATTCTACCTCTTGATGGTAGAAGTAACAGTCTCAGGGTGCCTGGGTGACTCAGTCAGTTATGTGACTTTGGCTCAGGTCATGATCTCACGGCTTGTGAGTATAAGCCCCACATTGGGCTCTATAGTGATAGCTCAGAGCCTGTAGCCTGCTTCAGATTCTGTCTCTCCCTCTCTCTGCCTCTCTCCTGCTCGTGCTCTGTATGTCTGTCTGTCTCTCTCTCTCTCAAAAATAAATAAAAACATTAAAAAAGTAGCAGTTTCACAGCAAAGAGTTATATATACAACAGTGGATGGAATTATTGCAGTAGACAATCTATTATAATGTTCTTCCCATTCCAAACTTGTTTCTTCCTATCATCTTCCTATCCGACGGAATAGTGCCAGAGTTCTCATATTAGCTGAAGCCAGAGTCAGTCCAGTTTACTCCTTCCTCCCTACATATGCTATAGATTGGAGGACTTAATACCAAACTCCAAACCTCTTTCTCTGCCATGGAAATGATAATGATAAACACTTTTTCACACTACTTTGTAGCTGTAGGTGGTCATGTGGTGTACTTCTGGCCAATAAGTAGAAGTCTATGAATGATTTTGCAAACACTTTTGCTCCAGGCTCCGGGCTGTCAGCACAGAGCCCAACGCAAGGCTCAAATTCACAAACCATGAGATCATGACCTGAGTCGAAGTTGGACACTTAACCAACTGAGTCACCCAGGCGCCCCTTTGCTTTTTTATTGAAAGGATCAGACCCTGTCTTTCTTATTTGCTCCTTCCGTCCCTGAATGCAAGCAAGTCATCTGGAACTGAAGCAGCTGTCTTGTGACCATGAGGTGACAACTATTAAGAAAAGGCCAAGAGAAGTAGAGAGACAGCAGCCTTGATATTGTTGAATTACAAAACAAAGGCAGCATTTGCCTCGGTCTAGATTTCCTGCTATGGGGAAAAATTAATTCCTCTTTGTTTAAGCCACTCTAAATTGGGATTTTTTGTTACTTCCAGTCAAAAGAATTCCTGGCACGCCTTCATCCCTAATCCAATCAGTCATCACATCCTGTACACTCTTCTTCCTGAGATTTTCCCACATGTACTTTCCTCATTCTATCTCTGCTACCTCTGCCTTAGTTCATACCCCCATGGAGCTACCTCAACAACCTTCCATCTGGTTTCCCTCTAATCTTTTCTCCAACCTAATCCTGCTTATTGCCAGAACTTGATATATCCAGAGTCAAGAGATTTCCAATTTCCCGTCATGTAAAGTCTTAGTTACTTAGAATGGCCCACCATGGTTTTCTCCATCTAGCCCCTACACATCTCTCCGTGATTTACCAAGTCTAGGGTGGGACCCAGGAATTTGTATTCCTAACAAGCTCTCCAATGATGATGCTACCAAAGGTAGGTAAACCACTTTTTGAGGAGCATTAGTACAGAGTTCTTTTTCTTCAGAGCATGTGCCTTCACTTGTAATGATAGATTCCTTCATTCTTTAATTTAGTGGTTCTCAAACATTAGCGGGCATCTGAGTCCCCTGGAGGGTTTGACAAAACACAGAACACTTGGCTTCTACCCCCCACCCCCCAGAATTTCTGATTCAGCAGGCTTAGGGTAGGGCCTAAGAACTTGCATCTCTAACAACTTCCCAGATGATGTCAAATGTGCCTGTCGGGAACCATACTTTGAGAGTCACTCTCTTAGTACAGGGTTTATCAACCAGGGCACTATTGACATCTTGAGCCAGATAATTCTTTACTGTGGAGGAGTTGTTCTGTGTATCATAGCATGCTTAGCAGCATCTCTGGTGTCTGCTCAATAGATGCCAGGAACAACTCCTCCAGTTGTGACAAACACGTCTCCAGAAATTCTCAGATGGCCCCTAGTTGAGAACCACTATCTTGGACTGACTTTTTGATCTCTATCCATCTTCTTCTTTCATCTCTATGTTTCATAAAAGCAGGAGTCTGGGTTTTTGTTGTTGTTGTTGTTGTTGTTGTTTGTCTTCCCAATGCCTAGGACAGCCACTCAACAGATATTTGTTCCACAAATGATTCTAATTCCAATAGGATTTAAGGTCCTTTAATACTTCTTTCTCTAATTCCTTTCTGGTATCTCCCTCTGATCACCAAAAAAGCATTAAAAAAAATCTTTCTGCTGCCACCCTACCCTGAACAGCAAGGTAACAACAATGTTTCCAGTCTTTCTTCTGTAGTTTTATAGGATGTCTGTGCCTTAGCAGTGACATTCTGGAAATAATAGCTTAACCAGAAGAACAACGCAATAATGAGAATATATGAAGTGTGGCAGGCTGGCAGAAAGGGGATACTTTTGATCCGGGTACTGTTGCGCCCCTAATAATAGCATAATATGGGGAGCAGGCTATGACACCCACATATTTGGGTGGCCCAGCAGTAAAGACAAGGAAGCTGTGGATTCAGAACCCTGGCAGGCAGTAAGCAGGAGCTGGAGAGCCTGCAGAACTGGTGTCACAGTTTGTCCTGTTCAAGCGTATTTGAATTTCTCCAACTTCCTCCTCCTGCCACCTATCTCTAAAATCAGGGCTGCCTGGTGAGTTTGTGCTGCTCCAGTAGAGTAATTAGGGAATAAATTGTTCTATTCTGGGTTGTCTTGGACCACAAACACCTGGCTATATGTGCCAACCAAGTCTTTAGGGCAGATTTTGTAAATGCCAGAGGGTTGTTGAAGCCTTGTTCATTCACCTGTGGGGAGATTAACAATCATTGTGGTTTCAAGCCTTCGAGAAGGAAATTCTCACAGGGAGCGTAGTGGAGTAGAACTTTCTGACTCACTGAGAGTGTGAGTGTAATTTTATGATGATTTTCTGGGTTAATTGATTCTTTGATGGTATGTTATAGAAGTTACTTGAGCTACCTTGAGAGACAATGGAGAATTTATACCTGTATTGTACCTATATCGACATAATTCCCAGAGCAGGAGCCAGGTGTAGGAGGGTATTAGGAAGGGCCTGGATCAAGAAGCCATGTCTCTTCTCTGATTCTCTGGGCCATTCTCTCTCTCTCTCTTTCTCACTTTCTCTCTCTCTCTTCCCTGCCTCCTTGTATCACCCTGCTGCCCCATCCTGCAGACTGGCATTCTCTGCTTCCCTTACTCATTCATAACACTGGCAAAGCTCCTGGGTTCACATGTGAGAGCCCTAGCCTCCTGCAGACTCTGAGCTAGATCTTCTCCGTTCCAATACAAGATTCCAGGGGAAGAGAAGCTGATGGGTGTAGCTTGGGTCTAGCCAGCTATGGGAAGTACAAGCAAGATTGCAGGGGTCCACCCTGAAGATGGGGGTAGTTCCCAGATATCATGCTGTCTTAGGTCAGATCCCCTGAAGAAAACTCTGTCTGAATCGAGGATTTGAGTACTAATTTATTTAGGAGGATGTTGGAAGAACATATACTCCCACCTCACCCTTCTTACTCCCTTTGTTCACCTGCTGGGGACCTCTGCCAAAGTCTCAAGCCAAAAGGCAAGGAAGCCAGGGAGCCTATTGAATTTGCCCCTGTTAGCCCAGCCTTCCAGGGCACAGAGCAGGGTTAAGAAGAACACCAAGTAAATCTGAAGGGGCAAATGAAGACATGATTCAGACAATTCTCAAGAGAATCGTGTTATTTAGGGTGACTGGGTGGCGCAGTCAGTCAAACGTCCGACTTCAGCTCAGGTTGTGATCTTGAGGTTCGTGAGTTTGAGCCCCGCCTTGGGCTCTGTGCTGACAGCTCAGAGTCTGGAGCCTGCTTTAGATTCTGTGTCTCCCTCTCTCTCTGACTCTCCCCTACTCACATTATATCTTTCTCTCAAAAATAAATAAACATTAAAAATTAAAAAAAAAAAGAGGGGTGCCTGGGTGGCTCAGTCGGTTAAGCATCTAACTTGGCTCAGGTCATAATCTCACAGGTCTGTGAGTTTGAGCCCCATTTGGGCTCTGTGCTGACAGCTCAGAGCCTGGAGACTGCTTCAGATTCTATCTCTGTCTTTCTGCCTCTCCCCCACTCATGCTCTGTCTCTCTCTCTCTCTCTCAAAAATATTAAAAAATTTTTAAAAAGAGAGAGAATCATGTTATTTATGTACCCAAACACAGACATGAAAAAATAAACTATTCCATTCTTTAATCATAGATATTGGTAGCATTTAGCCATGTCTAATTTCATAGCATTACTCATGAGACTTGAACAGTCTATCGACCCTTGGCATTTATCACTGTTTCATACAACCTAGAATCAGAAGTGTCAATAATTTTCTAGGCAAATTTTAAGCATATTCCATTTACATAAATATGATCCAGGCTTGTTGTAACAAACTTAATCTGTTAAATATAATATGTTTAAATGTAATATGTTAAATACATATTGTCAAACACATTTACGTTATACTCCACGTGAGTAGTTGTGTCCTAAGCAAGAGAAAGTTGTTTTTAGAACAGTGGTATCAAGGATGCCTGTGTGACTCAGTCAGTTAAGCATTTGACTCTTGATATTAGCTTAGGTCACTATAGGCTCATGTCACGATCTCGAGGTCGTGAGATTGAGCCCCACATTAGGCTCTACACTAAGTGTGGAGCCTGTTTGGAATTCTCTCTCTCCCACTCTCTGCCCCTTCCCCACTCATGCTCTTTCTCAAAATAAATAAATAAACATTTAAAAAAAAGAACAATGATACCAGATTTTGTTCTTCTCCGTATCTTCCTGTGTAGCTTCCTGTGTAACTGTCCAAGACTTCATTTAAACACCTTTCATATTGATTCAAACTCAGTCCATGCAGATTTGTAGAAACGTTTCTTCCCCAAGCAGCTTTCGCCAAAAGCCTCCTGTTGTTTCTGAAACAAATGACAACAAGAAGAATAAGTTGTCTGTCTGTATTAGTTACCTACTGCTTAGCGGTTTAAAACAAAACATGTTTATTATTTTATAGTTTTGGATATCAGAAGTCCAAAATGGATCAACAGGATTGGATTTCTTCTGGAGCCTCTAGGGAAGAATGTTTCCTTGCCTCATTTAGCTTCAAGAGGCTGCCTGCATTCTTTGGTTTGTGGCCCCTTCCTGCATCTTCCAGAAGCTTAGCAACTTCAACTTTCTCTCCCTCTCTCTCTCTCTCTCTTTCTCTCTCTCTCTCGCCTCTTCATCCATCATCATATCTCCTTCCTGGATTCTGACCCTCCTGCCTCACCCTTATAAGGACACTTGTGATTACATTCTGCCCAACCAGATAATCCAGGATAATCTCTCCATCTCTAGGTCTTTCACTTAATCACCTCTGCAAAGTCCCTTTTGCCATGTAAGGTAACATACTCAGAGGTCTCAGGGATAAGGACATAGATATCTTTGAGGGGCCATAATTTTGCCTACCACATTGCTATTAGGGTCATTCCCTTCATACTGCAATCTATAAATGTTCCAAACTAATTAAGAAGGAAGACTTCTATCACTCTACACATTTTCAGGTGATGGTAGAAATCTCCTAGGGTTTAAGGGAGAATCTCAAGTCTACCAACAGAAACTTTAAAAAAAATTTTTTAAGTTTATTTATTTTGAGAAAGAGAGGGGAGGGGAGGGACAGAGAGAGAGAAAAAAATCCCAAACATGCTCCTCGCTGTCAACACAAAGCTGATGCGGGCTTGATCTCAGGAGAACTAGGAGATCATGACCTGAGCCGAAATCAAGGGTCCCTTAATTGAATGAGCCACCTAGACACCCCCAGCAGAAATTCATAATACAGAAATTCAGTGGAGTGAAAGAGTGCTCTCTCCCAGCAATTCACCAGAAGTACGTGCCTTTTTGGAGTTGAGATTGAACTTGGGATAATGTTGGATGCCAGAGAAAGCAGAAGAAAAAGATGAAGGAGAAATGGGGGCAGAAAAACCTCTTTGGGTTAGCTGCAAAGAGTGGTTGCATTGAGCCTTCTAAACACCAAACTTGGTTCTGGGAGGGAAAAAAGGATGTTAGGCATAAGCACCAGGTTAAACCCGAGGATTCATTTGTTAGTTTGGAATTGATTCTACAGAGAGACTTCTTGCTTCATTGATTGGCTTTGCCAAGTTGTTGAGTTTTTTTCCCCCAGCTTCTCTCCAAGGATGCTGCTGATCTGATCAACCATCTTCTCCCACTTACCCTAACCCTCTTTGTTTAGTTTTAGTATATTCTTGGGTTTCAAGGAAGACTCGTGATTATCAATTATTCCCACTTTATCTTGGTTTGTGTTATTTTCTGCCCTCACCAGTCTACAGAAAAAAGGATATGATTAATTTTTTTCAAACTAGATTCAAGGGCCAGAGAGAACTTCATTCTCCACACTATCATATGAGAAAAACTAAAATATATTTTATGCCCAATATGGCATCTTGTATTCTCCAAAAATGGCCACAATATCTCCCTTCTTTCTCTTCTTAACTGGCACTCAGTGAAACTGACATCGGAAAATGTATCCTGTATTCCCTCCCTTTTAATCTGGGTGGGTTTGAGACTATGGTGGAAATGACGCTATGTGTGACTTCCAAGTCTTGTCATAAAAGATAGGAAAACTTCACCCACGTCATCTTGAGATGCTCACTCCTAGAAACCAGCCACCTTGCGGTGAGGAAGCTCAAGCAGTGACATGGAAAGGCCATGTGCTGGTGCTCCAGCCAACAGCTCAGCTGAGCTCCCAGCCAACAGCCAGTAAGGACTGCCAGACTTATAAGTGAACAGACCTTCAGATGATGTCAGCCTCAAGCTTTCAAGTCACTCCCTGCTGTCTGAGTTTTCCCAAATGAGACCCCAGATGTCGAGGAGCAGAGACAAGATGTCCTTCACTGTGCCCTCTCTGAATTCCTGACCCATGAGATCCAGAACCATAGTAAAATGATAGTTGTTTTACGCTAAGCTTGGCACAGCCTATGTCACAGAGAGAGTAACTGGAATATTTGGGTAGATATAAATGTCAAAGGACACAGGCATTCTTGCCAGCAAACACTATAACCTTAAGAAAATTCCTGAATCTTACCATTTTTTTCTCCAGCTTGTTTCTTAAGAATAAGAAATGTCTCAACCCCTTAAGTCTAATCCAGAACTGGCCTTTCCTTCTTCCTCCAATGCAATTCATCTTTTCCAAACTATTCATGTGGTCAGAGCTCAGTGCTCTAGAGATTTTATGAAAACTCATAGAAGCTGGAAACAAATCCCATTGAAGAGGATAGACTGAATCTTTTTCTTAAAATTAATTTTTGTAAAATGTAGTCAATAAGGCAACAAAGCAGAAAGGAAACCTATTTCCTTAAGGGGCAGAGGTAGCATGGGATTGAGGGGAGAAGGAACGATCCAGATGACAAAGGTTGAGAGTGAGGTTGCAAATGATCTCCAATCAGAAAGAAAAATCCTATTTTTCAGTTCTTTGCGGTTCTGCATTCTTAGAATATTAATGATCCTAAATCTATTCAAATGGAGCCTTCTTTGGATCTATGTTGCTAGGTTAAATCCCCCTTAAATATCTGCCCGCACTTCAAAAATAGCTGTAGACTCAGAGTTCAGAGAGTAATTGTTTTCTAATAGTGTTTTGTGAGATCAGCTATATGGAGGAAGCTATTCATTATTTCATTCAGCAAATATTTGTGTTGGCTCTGTGGACAGGAGGGATGATGAGATGATGGTTGAAATGGGCATTTGAGGTGGGGCAGACACATGTTTTAATCAACCTAAAAATAAAGCCATATGACTTAAGTGCTCCAATGTTTACATCAAGGAATTTGCTTATTACTCTATGTAGTCGTTTAAACTTCTCTTGTGTTCTTTAAAACTCTTTTTAAAAATGGGAAGTAGAGAATTGGCTTATTTAATGCCTCTCGAATAATTACATCAGGCACTTACTCTTTTTAACATCAGCTGTTCTTTTGAAAGTCGCTGCTTTTTGATGGATAGCTCAAGGATGCGAAGGCTGGCTTGCATGTGTGGATTGATGGATATAGACTGTGATTTTCATAACAGTTTGTTAACATTTGACTTCACTTAACAACACAACTTATGGAATGAGGAGGCTAAGAAAGCATGGATGATTGAAGTCCTCTGACATCCTCTAAACCTCAGTATTGACACTGACCACCTCCTTCCCTGAGCCTTACACCACAAATGCAATTTGCAAATCGTCTGAGTACTATTTGACTGCCCTCCTCTCCCTGAGCCGCTGCTGCTGTTATTCCGGAAGAAAAAAAAGTGATGGCCTTTTTGATGATGACTAGGGACATGAATAATCATCTTCATAACACGCTGACATCTCTAAGAATGCTTCAGATTGTGTCGCATTGGTTCTGTTCCAAGCAGGGAATTCATTCCCTGGTTCAGAATTATTCACCCATTTAGTCCTTGTAACAATTATTAGGATTACACCCCATTTTAAAGAAAAGGAAACTGAGGCACATATAGGCTGAGTAACTTGCCTGAGATCATAGTGAGTGGGAAAGTCAGGATTTGAACTCTGAATTCTGGTTCCAGAGTCCATGTTCTTAGCCATTACACAATGATACTAGTGAAAGTTTGTATCCCTCTTTATTTAAAAAGAAAAAACCAAAACTCCACAACAAAAATTCTAAGAGGTCAAACTGCCGATGCGTTGGTCTTGGTTCTAGACTCACCTATCCACTAATCGATAGTCAGAAGCAATAATTCTAAACTTTTATAGTTAGTTTTGACCCAAAGAGCATTAGGACATATTGTTTTGAAGAGTCCGTTCTTGGAAAGGACATGTTTATGACTAGCAGACAGCAGGATCTGGTTTACACAATATTCCCCAGTGACACAGTCTGTTTTCAGAGGTTGCCAAGGCTTCTGAAACAAAAACTGGGACAATGTTCATACCAGAAATATGCAGAGGGCAGGAAATGGGTAACTTCTCACAAACAAACATCTGAGGCAAACTAAGAGGGCTTCTTTGAGGCTGCACTTATGTCATTCCATCATATCTCTATTTATAAGTTCACATATCACTGACTTTGAGGTTGTGCATTCATTGCTAAGTCAAGTGGGAGGTTCAAGGTAATTATAAGGTAAATTCAGTTCATTCATATTTTCAACATGAATTGCCTTATCTACAACACTTTCTTTGAAAATCTCCACCTTCACACACACACACACACACACACACACACACACACACACACACACAGAGTGTCATGGATTTAGGGAAGAAAAAGTCGCAATATGTTGCCATTTCCTCCATCAAGAGATGGAGGGTTTGAGCGAAATAAGTCAGGCGGAGAAGGACAGATACCATATGTTTGCACTCATAGGTCTAACAGGAGAAACCCAACAGAGGACCATGGGGAGGGGAAGGAGGAAAAGAGTTAGGGAGAGGGAGGGAGACAAAACACGAGAGACTCTTGAATACTGAAAACAAACTGAGGGGGGAAGGGAAGGGGGAAAGGTAATGGGGGATGATGGTCTTGGTGGAGGTCACTTGTGGGGAAGAGCACTGGGTGTTATATGGAAACCAACCTGACAATAAACTATAAAGTTTAAAAAAAAAAAAAAAGAGATGGAGGGTTTGGTGGGGGGTACCCCCCCCACACACCAAATGGCTCAGTTGGTTGAGTATGTGACTCTTGATCTCAGGGTCATAAGTTTAAGCCCCACATTGGGTGTAGAGATTACTTAAAAATAAATCTTAAAAAAATAAAAATAAAAACCCAGACAGATGGAGTTAAGTTTTCCTCGAGTTTTTGGGTGACTTGAATCTGGGCTTGGCTATGTAACTTGCTTTGTCCATTAAGACGCTAGCAAATGAGGGGTGCCTGGGTGGCTTAGTCAGTTAAGTATCGGACTTCAGCTCAGGTCATGATATCTATCAGGTCATGATCTCACAGTTCAAAAGTTCAAGCCCCACATCAGACTTACTGCTGTCAACATGGGGCCACTTCAAATCTTCTATCCCTCTCTCCTTCTCCCCCTTCCCCGCACTCTCTCTCTCCCTCAAGATAAATAAACATTTATTTAAAATAAAAAAAAAAGATGTTAGCAAATGGGATACAAACAGAGGCTTGAAAAATAAATTGCACCGGGTTTAACTTGTTGCTGGGGCCTCTTATGCCATCATGTGAACAAACCTTGGTTAGCCTGCTAGATGATGAATGACATTTGGCTAGTTCATCCTCTCACCCCAGCTGATCTCAAACTAAGTGCCAGACATGTTAGTAAACTGCCTCTCCCAACGCCTCCACTCCCAAACAAACAGACTCACCAACCACCAGACAATTGAGTGAGGCCATCCTAGACCATCCAGCCCTAGCTTAGCAGGCCCAGGTAAACAAAATACCAACTTGACCAGCTGAATTGTGAGCAACTACAATGATCGCTATTTGGAGGTGGTTTATGATATAACACAAGTTAACTGAAACCCATCCTTACCTACCCATGTGGTTATGTGGGAACCTCCTTTTTTCTTAGATGGTTCTCCCTTCTTCCTTCCCTTTCTTCACTCAGCCACAGTTGATTGGCTCAAAAATGGTGACTGACCCAAGTATGGCCAATCAGATTTCATCCCTGGGATTTTTCAAACAGCACATATGAAAAAAGCAGTCTCTCTCCTATAGTAGAATTTATAAGATGTGAAACTGGGGATTTGTTCATAGCTGTGTTTTCTACTAGGTAGACAATGCTAGTCTGCAGTGGATAGGAATAAAGCCAGCATAAAGAAGAAGTAGAAATGAGAGATGGAGAGAAAATTCCTGGGTGGCATTTAAATACTTAAGCATTCCTGATACTCCCGCAGTTGGATGAGTTAACTCTTTCCTGAGTTTCATGAGCCAAAGCTTTCCACCTTCTCCCTAAGCAGTTAAAGTTGGATTTCTATTACTAACTCCCAAAAGAATCCTAATTGATATATTCTATTCATTTGCACATACAACTATTATTATGCAATAAATAGATCAATGATTATTTCTTTTTTTTAAATAGGCTTTATGCCCAACATGGGGCTTAAATTCACAACCCTTAGATCATGAGTTGCATGCTCTACCAATGGAGCCAGCCAAGCACCCCTTGATGATTATTTCCATCGACATGTTGGGTGGCACTTTAAGGCTTGTCTTGACTATCTACTGCTGTATTAACAAACCACATCTAAGTTAGTAGCTGAAAATAACGATTTTGTCATCTCTCATGGATCTTTTGGTTGACTGGGATCAACTGGGTGCTTCTTCTGCTGGCTTCATTTGGTGAATAGTGAAGTTGGCTAGTCAGTTGGTAATTGGGGCAGAGTCATCTGAAAATTAAAGTTTCCATTAGTTGGAACATCCAAAATGGCTCCTAACTTACACAAGTGGCATCTCAGGTATTTCTTTTTTTTTCTTTTATAGTTTATTGTCAAGTTGCTTTCCATATAACAGCCAGTGCTCATCCCCACAAGTGCCCTCCTCCATGCCCATTACCCCCTTTTCCCTCACCCTCTCCCCCATCAGCCCTCAGTTTGTTCTCAGTATTCAAGAGTCTCTCACGGTTTGCCTCCCTCCCTCTCCCCAACTATTTTTCCCCTTCCCCTCCCCCATGGTCCTCTGTTAAGTTTCTCACTTATGAGTGAAAATATATGGTATCTGTCCTTGTCTCCCTGACTTATTTCACTTAGCATGACACCCTTGAGTTCCATCCATGTTGTTACGAATGGCCAGATTTCATTCTTTCTCATTGCCATGTAGTATTCCATCGTATAGATAAACCACCTCTTCTTGATCCATTCATCAGTTGATGGACATTTAGGCTCTTTCCATGATTTGGCTATCGCTGAAAGTGCCGCTATGAACATTGGGGTACATGTGCCCCTATGCATCAGCACTTCTGTATCCATCTCCGGTATTTCTACCTGGCCTTTATCTCCACACCATCCACAGCTTCACCACAGTTTCAGCAGGATAGTTGCACTACTTACATGGTGGCCCAGGGCTCCCTGAGCATGTTCTCAGAGATTAAATTTCCTTGTGACTTAGGCTTGGAAGCCACATTGCTCACTGCCACTGCATTCTATTGGTCTGTCTGTACCAGGCCAGGCACAAAGTCATTCCAGTTTCCAGGAGAGGAAATTGACTCTTATTTCTTGATGATAAGAGTGGAAAAGAGGGGTGCCTGGTAGGCGCAGTCAGTAGAGCATGCGACTCTTGATCTCAGGTTTGTAAATTCAAGCCCCATGTTGGGTGTAGAGACTGCTTAAAAATAAAATCTTAAAAAAAAAGAATTTTAAAGAAACTGCAGCCATTTTAGCCTACCACAATACCTTTGGTATTTTAACAGATGTTATTTAAATTTCAGCTTCAAGGTGTGTGACATTTGGAGATTCAAGGTATAAGAAAAACTAAACTTTAAAAAAGTTAAAGGTCAATAAAAATAATTCTCCCTACAGTCTGGTATTTCTGTGTCTATGGATTTTGTTCTAAAACTGGTACTTGCCTAAAAAGGTCATTCAGATTTTCTATTAAATATAACTTTCCCCAAAACTGAGTTATTTGTGTAACTGCATGTTTAACGTTGGCCTCCCTCACTAGACTATGAAGTTTGAGGAAGCAAGGACCACATCCCACTGGCACACTGTGTGTCCTCTGCTCTAGGAGGAGAAGCATGATGTCCGCCCACATGATAAATGCTCCTGAAATGTTTCTTGGATGGATGAATGCAGTGACTCCTACCCCAAAGGTGATTTTGCCCCTAGGGGATGATTGGAAAGGTCTGGAGACACTTTTGGTTATGACAACTGGACAGAATGTTGCTACCAGCATCTTGAGGGTAGAGGCCAGGGGCGCTGCTAAATATCCTACAATGCAAGTTTAAGAGACCCTGAATGAATGGCTAGGAGGTGAAACTGATTGTGTCATCATAGCCAATCTACTGGGAGTCTACTGGGCCATAGATTTCCCAATCTTTTCTGCATGATCCCAGTTGATTACCCCTGTTTTCCATCTGATAACATGGTTCCATGGGATTAGGCAAGAGGGGAGGGGGTGAGAGGAGGGGGGAGTGGATCATAGTCAGGACTGGAAACTCCTGCATAGCTCTTACCAGCCACCTCCTCCAGGGTTCCTCACTGTCCTCCTTCTGTTCCAGCCTAGGAGTGTTATCCAGAATTGGATATGTTGACCATATGATATACTATCATACATTTGCCCCTCTGAGTCCAATCTCTACCTTTCTCCTTTATGTCCTGTGCCCTAAAAAGCTGCTAGAAGTCCTTGTAAGCTGCTTCAATGGGCCTCTTCCTTTCGGTTTCCCTTTGGATCAGCTAAGCAAGGTGATGGCAGAGGGAGAGTGAGGCCGGAGAACTTCCTGTCCTGGATTCTTCTGTGCTGGCTGCTGTGACTGGCTGCATTCTTCTGCTGGAAACCAGAGCTTCTCCCACGAGGCTGCCACTCTCTTTAACTATAACCACAACTGCCTGTTGATCCTTCAGGCCTGCGGGTGTGAGTGGCTTCTCACTCTTGCTAGTCTCACTGCACTGCGCCATCCATTTTGGTTTCCCTTAACCTGTCCACATCTTTGTAAATAGTCTATGAAACTCTCAATTACCCCATTTGCATGTGACATCAGTTTCCTTCTGGGGAATACACTGGGAGTTGCAAGATAGCCATATGTGTATCTTCAAGAAAGACTTGCCATTTATAAAGACATGTCCCTGGTCTCACCCCTTGGTTTTGGTCATCTTGGACACCAACAGCCATCCTAAGCAAGCTGAATACACCATGCTCCTTTGGATAATGAATCGTCCATGGTGTTACATCAGAATGAGTTGAATCCCACAGTTCATCCTCCTCCCTTTCCTTACCACCCACCATTGCATCTCAACACTTTATGTCCCAGAATCAACCAAAACGAAGTTTTTCCCTTTACCCAAGTGCATTATGATACTGGGGCTGGCAAGCACCAGGGATCAGCTCCCTGCTGAATTGTGACATATTGACCCTGAATGACCCATGCTTTCCTGGGTCAGCTTGCCAGCTCTAAACTCTGGGCATCTGCCTGCTGGCATGAAATGTGGTGCAGCTTTGCCAGGAATGACTGTTTATCTAGCCCCTGAGCCTCTGCCTCTCTCTGCAGCATATATATGATGTGACACCTGCTATAGTTACTTTCCAATTTACTGTCCTTATAGATTCCCAACATTATCAGATGCTTTCTCTGGTATCTTACTGTTATTCAAGTTTATCTGAGAAAAGAAAGAAGAAAAGAACTAATTTCTATAGCTATGTGTCTTACCTTGCTTCAGCAATTACTATTGCTGCATTAAAAAAAGCATCTCCAATTTTAGCAGTTTAAAACAACGATTGTATTCTGTTTGCAGGTACCATGGGTCAGGATTTCAGGTAGAATGGGAGTGATTTGTCTGTTCTCTCTGATGTCTGGAGTCTCAGCGGGGAGTGTGACTGGACAGCTGGGTCTGGAATGATCTGGTGTTTCATTCACTCACCTGTCTGACTTCTGGGCCAGGCTGACTCAAAGACTGGGATTGCCAACCAGAGGGCTCACATGTGGCCTCGCTATGTGCTACCCATGGCAGCCTTGGCATTGTCAGAAGTCTTACATGGTAGCCCAAGCCTCCAAGAGTGGTTTTTCCAACGAACAAGGCAGAAACTGCATAGCCTTTTATGAGCAAGCCTCAGAAGTCAAACAGCAAAGGAGCCCGGGTGGCTCAGTCGGTAAAGCGTCCAACTCTTGGTTTTAGCTCAGGTCATGATCACGAGGTTCAAGCCCCCTATTGGGCTCTGTGCTGATGGCACGGAGCTTGCTTGGGATTCTCTCTCTCCCCTTCTCTCTGCCGACCTCTGTTTGCACGCACCCTCTCTCTCAAAATAAATAAATAAACTTGGGGTGGGGGGGAGAAGTCAAACAGCATCACTTCTGTTGTGTGCCATGGGTTGAAGCTGCCATAAACCGCCACCAGCACCCCATTCACAGGGAAGGTAACTGGATGGCACCTCTTGCTGAGAGAGTGCTGACGTCCCACTGGGGACTGTTCAGCCAGCTTTGGAAAGTGCCATCTGCCCAAAGAACCTTAAAAGTAATTGTTTTTTTTAATCCAACAACTCTGTAAGACAAGTGGCGTTCTCCCATTTTACAGATGAGAAAACAGTGGCAGAGAGGGTGAGGAATGTGCCCAAAGAGAAAGTGGCAGATAGGAATCAAGTCTGATCATTAAATTCTAAAGTCCATCTTAAATATATACCATGATTGTGTGTGTGTATAAATATAAATATACACAATGTATGAATGTGTGTTTAAATTTGGATGTCTCCTGGGGGCACCTGGGTGGCTCAGTTAGTTGAGTGTCTGACTTTGGCTCAGGTCATGATCTCACGATTTGAGAATTCGACAGCTCAGAACCTGGAGCCTGCTTCCAATTCTGTATCTCCCTCTCTCTCTGACCCTCCCCTGATTGCACTCTGTCTCTCTCTCTCTCTCTCTCTCTCAAAAATAAATAAACTTTAAAAAAAATTACGATGTCTCCTGCAAAGTGGAAGCACTCACTTTTATAATACTGAAATCATGTTTAGGTCTTTCCCCGACTTAAATATAGTATTAAGGATCTAGATTTCCATGTTTCCCCTGGCTTCCTTTTCATGTAACTACTGGCTATTTGTATGTTTTCTTTGGGAAAATGTCTCTTCAGATCCTCTGCCCATTCATTAATCACATTGTTTGGTTTTTTGTTACTGAGTTCTTCATCTATAACCTTTTATCAGATATATGATTTGCAAATATTTTCTCCCAGTCAGTAGGTTGTGTGTGTGTGTCTTTTCATTGTGTGTGTGAGTGTGTGTATGTGTGTGTGTGTGTGTGTGTCAGTCTGTCTGTGAGAGTTTAAGTAGGCTTTACACCCAGTGTGGAGCCCAGTGTGGGGTTTGAACTCATGACCCTGAGATCAAGACCTGAGCTGAGGTCAAGAGTCAGATGCTCAACCAACCGAGCCACCCAGATGCCCCATCTTTTCATTTTGTTGATGGTTTCTTTTGCTGTACAGAAGGTTTTTAATTTCCATGAAGCTTCTTTATGACTGAAGGACAGAAATATCTAAATGGCAAAGCTGATTGACAGAGTAGAAGCCGATAGCAGATTTAACGAAGTAATACTGAACTGCCTCTCATCCCAGGGGGCCAGACATATACGCACACATTTTCAAAGATAATAGTATAAATATAGACAGTCATTCATGCTTATAAGAGGTGAGAAGAACCTGAGAAATTGAAACTTAAAGGTAACATATAAAGAAACAAAAATTTTTCTAACATTTTTAATGTTTTTTATTTACCTTAAGAGAGAGAGAAAGAGAGTGAGAGCGCAAGCTGGGGGGTCAGAGCGAAAGAGAGAGAATCCCAAGCAGGCTCTGCACTGTCAGCGCAGAACCCAGGGTGGGGCTCGATCTCACGAACCATGAGATCATCACCTGAGCCCCAGATCAAGAATTGGATGCTTAACTGACAGAGCCACCCAGATGCCCCTAGAAACAAATGTTTTAAAAGTCTTTGTGGAGTGACTGGGTGCAGGAATTCTCTCTCCCCCTGAGCGAGATATTAGATCAAACGGTGAAGGATTTGAGGACCTGTGATTGCACGGATTTTCCATAGAAATCTGAATTTCTGATCATGTTAAAACAGGTAGAAAATCATAATATTTCCTTATCCTTATATGGCATGTCCTATTTGGATTACTCGTATTTCTTTTCCTTGTTATGAGAGATGAAAGGAACAAAATTTTTTTTTATGAAATTTTTTAAATTTATTTTTGAGAGACAGAGAGAGACAGTGCGAACAGGGGAGGGTCAGAGAGACAAGGAGATACAGAATCCGAAGACAGGCTCCAGGCTCTGAGTTGTCAGCACAGAGCCCGACACGGGGCTTGAACCCACGGACCGTGGGATCATGACCTGAGCCGAAGTCAGACACTTAATTGACTGAGCCACCCAGGCGCCCCAGGAACAAAATTTTTGAGGTTTGCCTTTGCAATCAACTCTTTCAGTAGGTACTTAATACATGGTTGCTATCCATGCAACAACATGGATGAATCTTACAAGCATCATACTGAGCAAAAGAAACCAGACACTAAATGGTGACACACAGACTTATTTCATTTATATAAAATTTTAGAATGGGGCACCTGGTGGCTCAGTCAGTTAAGCGTCCGACTTCAGCTCAGGGCATGATCTCACTCACGGTTTGTGAGTTTGAGCTCTGCGTTGAGCTCTGTGCTGACAGCTCAGAGACTGGAGCCTGCTTTGGATTCTGTGTCTCCCTCTCTCTCTGACCCTCCCCCACTAGCACTCTGTGTGTGTTTTTCTCTCAAAAATAAACAAAAGAATTTTTATTAAAAAATTTGGAATAGGCACAATTAATCGATGACAAAAATCAGAACTCCCTCGGCTGCAATTCTCTAACACTAGCTTTCCCACAACAATTTGCCAGGAAGAGCCTATTTTGAAATTTCAAACTCCGCCTGGCTTCAGAGGCTTCTTAAAAATAGGGTTCAGCTTTCTTTATGGGAACACTCCAGGTTCCAGGAAGAATGCAACTGCCTGTTGTCTCTGCTGTGCTGGGTGAATATGGTATTTCCTCTTCCAGAACCTCTTACTGGTTCTTGCAGGTCAGTCTGTCCTCCGAATCCCTGCCTCACTTCCTCTCCGGGACAGACTTATTTCCAGAGTGTCTCCACTCCAGTCTGCAGTATGAACTGGCACAGCCAGAACCGAAATAACAACCGGCTATCCCAGAACTGGGAAGTCAGGACCGTCTGCAGCCCTGAATACTTATAGGTGTAACCCTAGGTTCAAATCACTGGTTATCTGAAACATTGTCTCAATCTGTGTTCTCCCAAAAGCAGACCCTGAGACTGTAACCGCACTGCAATCAGTCTTAAGGGTTAACTTGCTTCAAATGTGTACTCCTTGCTTGCAGACCTAAGTCCCTTGGTCTGTCATTCCCTTACTTTGATATTTGCTGACCATTGGCCTTGAGGAGTGAAGGACCAAACTTTCCCAGAAGATAAGGTCTGACTACTTTCAAAAACAGTTGCCATGGACGCCAGCAAGTCTGTTCAGGGTCATGTCGACATACGACTGACTAACTGCTCAGGCACCTGTTTCTCCTGCACATGACCCCTCCCCGCCCTTCCCTGTGCCTTCCCCTGTAAAACCGTCCAGCTCCCACTGGACGGAAAGGTGGTCTTCCAGCCGTTAGTCCACCACCTTCCCCAGTTCATGAATAAAGCAACTTTCCCTTTCCCGCTGTCTCTTGTCTCTCAAGCACTGATTCTGAGCGGCAAGCAGCTGAACCTCAGTCTGGAACCGGTTCTCTGCCTGGTAACAAAACAAGGTCTTGGTTGCAGGTCGTGAACTCCAGGAAGCTCAGCGAAAGGGGAGAGAGAAAAGCCATGAAAGAGTAAATTAATAAGCACGTCATACCTTAGGGCACACTGGGTTCAGTTCTACTGGGAACCTCCTAAGGAACTGGGTAGAACATGCCTTAAAAACAGCACTCTGAGGGAGTGGGGGGTTTATACACCGTTATGGACTAAACGTCCATATCCCCCCCAATTCACATATTGAAGCCCTAGTCCCGAGTGTGGCTATATTTGGATTTGGGACTGCATGGAAGTAATCAAGGTTAAATGAAAACATAAAGGTGTGGCCCTGGTCTGATAGACTTAGTGTCCTTTTAAGAGGAAACACCAGAGCCTGCTTACCTGTTCTGTCTCTGTCTCTGTCTCTGTCTTTCTCTCTCCCTTTATGTACACTTGCTGAGGAAAGGCCATGTGAAGGGATAGGAAGAAAGCAGCCATCAGCAAGTCAGAAAGAGAGCCCTTATCAGAAATTAAACTGGCCAGAACCTTGACCTTGAACTTCCAGTTCTGGTCAAGAAACTGTGAGAAAAAAATTTTTTTTGTTTTTTTGAAAAATTTGCTTGTTTTTAAATAGACTTTCCTGTCCCTAAATTTCTGTTGTTTAAGCCACGTACTCTGTGGTATTTTGTTATGACAGCCCAGTGCAGACTGAGACATGCACTATCTTTCATTCTCAGTGATTGAGGGTTACTCTTGAGGGCACTGAAGGTGGCTTGAGGTGGGAAGTTTTGTTAGAGTATACAGAACTTTCCATCCTGGCTGCCAGTGAACTCAGGTTAGCCCAGGGAATATGGAAAGGCCACATAGTTTCTGCTATACTATTGTTTCTAATCTGTGACTTAGAAACACTGCTGCATTGACCATCCTTGTACATATGCCATTTTTCAAGCGTTAAAGAATAAACTAGGGACAAATTTGTACAACCAAATGGCACAATTCACATTGTGAATTGTGATTGATATGACCAAATTATTCTCCCCAAAGATCATATCAATTTATATTCCACCTGCAATGTCTGTTTCTGTAGCACCTTTCTGACACATTTTATCAGACATTTTGATCTTGCCAGGCTAGTAGGTAGAACACAGTGTCTCATTGTGATTTTCATTTGACTTCTTTTGATTCAGTGTAACAGAGTGTGAGACAAAGGTGGGGGGAAGGAAATTTTCCCGCTTCATTAGCAACCTTAGCTCAGATATCATTCCTTCAGCAGGGGCGTGGATCCGTCAGCAACCTCAAAGATTGTTGTGTCTTTGCCGGGTTGGGACAGGAAGGAAATCTCCTTAAGCATACCCTGGTCCAGGTATCACTTGATCTTAGAGGTAGCTGTGGTAACAATGGCAACAGCAGCAAAGTCAGCAGAAGTCGTTTCAAAGCATCAAAGGCCTTGGTGCAGATTAAAGCCCAGGAAACAGAGTGAGGGTGGGGTTGAGGAGCGATAGTTCATACTACCCTGTAGCTGGGTCTGTGAGCTAGCCTAGGTTACTCCAGCCCACTGCCAGAAGAGATGAGATCAGAGACCGAGATAAGCCATGTGTGCTGTTACCGTGTTCTTGTATTTTTGTCTATGCACTGGGTCCACATCTGCCAGGCTCCATCAAAGACACTATATTCTTCCAGAAGATGGAAGGACCATAACATTCAAGAGGTTGAAAAACATTATTTGTTGTCACCTCCACTATTCCTATAAACAAATCAGAAATGGGATGGCCATGTGGAATGCTTGAGAGCTCATAAGGCAGGCTGCGGGGAATTTAGCAGTAGGAAAATTTGGGAGAAATGGGACCTATAGACCAGGATATGGATAGAGCAGTACAGTGAGAATTCCCTCACAAAAGTTCTATGCTAAAAAAATTATGTGACTTTGCTTTTGGTAGGTGTGGCCAGATAATTCAAGCTAACTCTTGTATTGTGTACAATTTAAAAGCAGGTTGAGGGGTGCCTGGGTGGCTCAGTTAGTTGAGCCTCTGGCCTCAGCTCAGGTCATGATCTCGCGGTTCGTGGGTTCGGGCCCCGCTTTGGGATCTGTGCTGACAGCCTGCCTCAGATTCTGTGTCTCCCTCTCTCACTCTGCCCCTTCCCCACTCATGCTCTGTCTCTCTCTCAAAAATAAATAAACATTAAAAAAAACTAAGAGCACGTTGATATATAAATATATATTTAAATCATCGATGAGTTAACAACAGTAAAGAATTACTGAGCCAAAATCTAAGGTAAGGCAATAATCTAGAAAGGTAAGCATGGTGCTCAGAACTATTTTCGCCTCTAGATCATTTGTTGATTTGAAAGTAACAGCTATAGGACTGAGCTGTGATTTTGACAGTGTCAAAGGGTGAGAAAAACAAATGTCAAAGCTCAGAGGCTGCCCAAGGAAAGAAGAGCAATGTAAGTATAAATAAACATTCAATGTACAAAACAAAAATAATAATGTCTTGGAAGGTCTTAAAAATATAGAATTAAAATATAAAGAGAAACAATAGCTTTAATGGGATGGTGGAGATTAAGGTGTTCAAGGATTTCAGACTTACAATAACAAAGTCAGGCTATTTTAAATTCAAGTTTGGTTTTATTTATTTTTTTAAAGATCTTTTTATTTTCTTATTTTTATTTTATCTTATTTTTTTTAAGTAATCTGTACACCCAGCAAAGAGCCAAACTCATGACCCTGAGATCAAGAGTTCCATTCTCTACCGATTGAGCCAGCCAGGAGCCCTAGTTTGTTTTTGTAAAGTAAAAATGTTGTTATAGCTGTAAGGATACATACATAAAAATCAGTGAGCAAATCCAGTTTGGTTTGATTAAACATTCTTTCAAAAGTGAGGGCCCTGCTTTGACACAGACTTGTTATGTATAGTCTTGTCAACTTTAACATTCATTATTAGGAGTATGGGGGAAAAAAGACAAATGAGACACTAAGAAACAAACAAAACCAGAATATCAGAATACATGATAGACCATTCACAATCACCAATGATCAACAAAAGAATAAAATACCACCTAAGCAGCCTAACAGACAAAGCCCAGACTGGCCTTGAGCCCTGTTCTTTCCCCTTGATGCCCATCCTTCTCTGACTTCACATTCTCTAGATTCACGTCCCCACATTAATTAAAGGATTATATTCAATTTCTCTTCAGAAACTTGTGCTATTATGAAAGCCTGTTTTTAGTGACACAAAAGGCCATAGAGAAGCCCAGAGCCTTTGGGGCTTTGGGGGACAGTTGACTTGCCAGATATCGGTAGCATTTCTGAGCCTGCTGCCCGCTTATTCCTGGAAGTCTGGGCAGTGTCGCCAGCCAGGGGTGTCTTATTCATCCTGTCCTCCCCTCTCTGAGGCATGCTTTTTTCCATGCTGATCACATTACAGGGGTGTTCAATTTTAGGCTAACCTTAAATGACTTGGGTTCTTTTGCTAATACAGAATCGAATAATTGGTTTGCTTACATTCTGATTTATCTGCTCCCATCAGGGGAGTGGATCATCAAAAGGACACCTACAACATATGGTGGGAAAGCCAAAAGACCCCTCTGTTTTCAAGAAAGGCGGCTATGTCTCAGACCATGTACAACAGATTTTCTGCACCCCCAAAATTTGCATGTGCTCTGATAATGTGCACCCTTCCTTTTTCAACATACTGAGTTGACTCAGGCAAATATCCAATTACGGGTAACTGCAGTCAGAAGTTGTCGGGTACTCCTGCAGCTTACCACGTAAGGGAGTACAATTCTCTAATTCCCAAGCTTTCTGGAGCTTCCCTTGACAGCTTTAGAACAGTTGGCCTCACAACGTTTTCCTCCCTTTGCCTTTCACCACTGTGCTCTAAGCACTGTGTGCACATGATGTAACCCACTCGCCCGTCGTCTTCTTTTTTTGGTCTTCTGTTTGTTTGTTTTTAATGTGTATTTATTTAGTTTTGAGAGAGCATGCAAGGAGAGGAGGGGCAGAGAGAGAGAGGGAGACACAGAATCTGAAGCAGGCACCAGGCTCTGAGATGTCAGAACAGGGACTCGAACTCACGAACTGTGAGATCAAGACCTGAGCCAAAGTCGGATGCTTAACCGACCAAGCCACCCAGGCGCCCCTTGCCCACAGTCTTCTAATATCCCTGCTGCCCCTGTGACCCTAGGCCAAGTTCTAACACTCAGTCAGGTTTAGGGATCTCTGTGAAACTGCACCTTGAGAAGAGGTGGGAAGGTGATTTATTCGGCAACATTTTCCGGGTGGTTCTCTTTCCCCACAGAAATCCTTTGAAATCTTTCTGGTGGGAAAAACATTTAGTCCCAAACTCTTTGGTCAAGGTGAAGTCAAAATTTTTAGAATGATAGTTCAAGATTCTTTACTGACTTCAGGATAAAGTTAGATTTGTTCATCTTTTCTGAGAATAATTTATTAAGCTGATTACACAGTACAAATCACTTTAGGATTAAAAGAAGCCAGAGCACCTGGTTGGCTCAGTCAATGAAGCATGCAACTCTTGATATCAGGGTTGTGAGTTGGAGCCCCAGATGGGGTATGGAGATTACTTAAAAATAAAACCTTAAAAAAAAAGTCAAGAAGAGTTTGGTCGGGTAATGTGACATTGACTTAGTATTTCTTGTCACCAAATAGTACTGGTATTGCCAAATTGTTAACAATAAATTGATTCACCCATACCCTGTATAAAATATGTCTTATAACTTTGCAATAAGTGCTGCACATCCACACGTGGTATATAACTAGCATTTATTATTATATATACTATATATATACTATAAGACATGATATATAATATAAAGTTGTTATGGCAGATTCAAGAGCCCAAGGGTTATAAATCAATAACAGAAGAGAAAACCAGAACTTGGAGATAACAGGATGTCAAGGACAGAAAGAGTCAATAATGTGTCAATTTCTTAAACTTTCATATTTTTTAGGCTACCTGAGACAGGGCAGCTGGAGACATGGTTTAACCCATCAAAAATGTACCCAGCATGAACTGCAGGCTTTCCAGCAAGGATGCAGCCAACAACTGTAATATCATCTTTTCACTGATCAGGTAGCTGATAGAGAGGTTAAGTAGATCCCCTAAGGTTTAACACCATGAGTCGGTAACAAATCCAGGAATAGAACCAAGTGGCATGCGACACTGACGGGGTGTGCCACGTCCATCTCCTGTGAATTCACAGCCTTGCAATATTCTGAATATGACCCTTTTTTTTTTTAACCACCTGACACCAAACAACTATTTTAATATCATTGATTATATTCCCTATGCTGTGCCTTTCATCCTAGTGATTTACTCATTCTATAGCTGGAGCCCATACCTCCCACACCTTACCTATTTTGCCCATCCCCTCTACCCCTTCCCTTCTTGCAACCACCCATTTGTTCTCTGTGTTTATGGGTCTGTTTCTGTTTTGTGTTTATTTATTTGCTCGGGTTTTTAAAATTTTTTTTAATGTTTATTTATTTTTGAGAGAGCACCAGTGGGGAAGGGGCAGAGAGAGAGGAGACAGAGGATCGGAAGCAGCCTCCATGCTGACAGCAGTAAGCCCAACGCGGGGTTCGAACTCACAAACCATGAGCTCATGACCCGAGCCAAAGCCTGATGCTCAATCAACTGAGCCACCCCTGTGCCCTGTTTTGTTTTTTAGATTCTGTGTAGAAGTGAAATCCTACAGTGTTTGTCTTTCTCTGTATGACTTATTTCACTTAGCATAATACCATCCACGTTGTCACAAATGGCAGGATCTCACTCTTGAATATGACCTTTCTTTTGCACGTATTCTGAATGTTAATGTAACCCTTCATTTTTCAGAGTGTTCTTCTCCAGAGACTGACAGTTTTGAATACAGGAAAAAAAAAAAAAAAACACATAAAACCCACAGGCAAGGGCTTTCTCAGAAGGCACAGGTCTTAGGAGCAGAAAGTCTTCAGCTGAATCAGTCTTGGCCTCCCACCAAGTGTTTGTCCCGGTGAAATCAGATTTAAAGTTATGTCAGAATCAGCCCTAAAGGTTGAAAATAGAGAGAGAGAGCCCACCCATTTCATTTTGTTCTTCAACAGTACAGGCAGCTTATGGTCTGAAACCAATATTGTAGGAAAGCTACATTCTAGTAGAGTCACAGTTTTTCTAAGTCATCTCTATGCCCAATGTGGGGATCAAACTCATGGCCCTGAGATCAAGAGTCAGATGCTCTACCAATTGAGCCAGCCCAGTGCCCCTAGGAGAGCCACACTGAAGAAAGTTGTCCCTTCCAACTAACGTCATGGTCCGTATCCTCATGTGTACCATCCTAAGCACATGTGAGTATTGATAAAGTGTGTGCGCATTCATGTTTTGGTAAGCCAGTTACTTGTCACTATGTCCTACAGTTGAATTTGAAATCAATAAAATAATGATGTGATTATAATAAAATGACTCCCACCTGCCCTATGATTCTGTGTGTGGTACCCAAGTGTGCTCACGGTTCGGTAGCTTGCTACAGACTGAGATTCACAACACCCAACCCTTCTGGGTCTCAGAGGGCTGAATTGCAGCCTCTACCCACTCTCTGGGGATCCTCTCTTCTTCCAAATGGGGAACCTGAAAGGAGGCACCTTCTAGCTTGATTACATCCTGAGTCAACCATCTTCCTCAGGTATAATGAGCAACAAGCCAGCTAAGAGAAATAACTGGGAGCATGAATTTGGCAGTCAGATCTGGGTTCAAATCCAACCCCTGTCACTTACTAGCCATGAGACATTGGGCAAGTTACTTAAATTTCTCCAGTGTCCTGGTTTAGATTCCCTGGAAACAGACCTTGAGGTCCCTAAAGTGGGGTAGTTGCAAGAAGTGTGGTGAACCGATAACTGCCTCTCCAAAGATGCCCACATCATAATCTACAGAACCTGTCAATATACGACCTCACATGGAAAAAAAAGGACTTGGCAGATGCGATTGAATGAAGGATCTTGAACTGGAAAGGTTATCCTGAATTATCCAGCTGGTTCCAATGTCCTCTTTCCTTATAAGAGGGAGGCAGGAGGGTCAGAATCAAAACAGGAACTGTGACTTTGGAAGCAGTGGAGCCAGGAGCCAAAGAATGCAGGAGGCCTCTGTGTTGACAGCCGGGAGCCTGTTTCGGATTCTGTGTCTCCCTCTCTCTACCCTCCCTCACTCGCATTCTGTCTCTCTCCAAAATAAATAAACATTAAAAAAAAGAAAAAAAAACAGCTAACACACAGTAATATTTCCTATGAGCTGGCACTAAGTGCCTTAAGTATCTTGACT
Source organism: Cryptoprocta ferox (assembly GCA_028646485.1). Classification (NCBI taxonomy): domain Eukaryota; kingdom Metazoa; phylum Chordata; class Mammalia; order Carnivora; family Eupleridae; genus Cryptoprocta; species Cryptoprocta ferox. The sequence goes on along the minus strand of CM053576.1, from coordinate 30,228,804 downwards.
CCTTTCATTCTTACATATATTTCATTAGTATATTTGCTACATGGCCTATAATTTATCTTGCCATGTTAAATGTCCTTTTATACCTCTTCTTTTCTATATCTTAATGATAAAAAAACTTTAAATTAATGTTATCATTATGGGTTTCCTTATGCGTTCAACCAGTTCTCTTCTGGGAAAATGTCTGACAGCAGAAGCTTCCTCTCCCTGACAACCAGAGAGTGGAGGCTGACACCGTTTCACTGGAACGGTGAAACTAGCCTCGGTGCCTTTAAGTCCCCTTGATTACAAACAGATGCTTTTTATCGTTTGCAGTTTGGTCTGGCTTAACACAGGCATTTAATCATTAAAGGAAGGGTCCATGCTACTTTCACGGTAGAAGGTGCAGTTTGAGCTGGAATCTTCCTTCCTTCATCTCCAGTGGTGTAGTTTCCAGATTGAAGCAATGGAAACATCAGTGGTGTGGCATTCCTGGAGTTCATTCTCTTGGCTCCCTAGGGAAAGCTAGACTTGGCTTTGGGTTGTTGCAGCATAAAGTTCCTCACTCAGCAGGAAAATCCACCAGAGACTCAGGCCAGCGACTGTATTTCTGTGAGTATAAAAGCACCATACATATAACAATGAAAGGTTTTGTATTATGAGAAAAGTCCTGGAGCTTGAAGAAAGAACTTCTGTTAACTTGCAGGTCAGTATGCTATTATATTAGACCTTCTGTCTCTCTCCTTCTCTCTCTCTCCCTTTGTTTCCCACTTATTTTTAAATAGTGCTACATATAAAGAGGGGAAGGCAACTGGGCTACCATTTCATTAAGAAAGGAAGAATAATTAACAGCAAGGCTTTGAGGTACAGATTAGGAAACTGTAAAGAGAGAAAGGTTTCTTTGACTATGAGTCTTCCTTGGGTTTTATGGAGAATTCAGACTCTTAAATCGTGAATTCTCACCTGGATTATTGCATGGTTCTCCTACCTGTTACCTTAGCTATCTTCCTTTCTCAGCTGCAAATTCCTCAAAGTTAGCCCTCAGTCTCCCTTATCTTCGATTCTCCCAATCTCAGGTGGTTCCAAACACATAGAAGCATTTGCTGTTTACTGAATGGAGTGACTGTATATATTCATACATGAGTAAATAAAGGTCACATGTTATCATTGTTGAATTATTCCATGTTGTAGTTGAAAACCCAGCCCAGAGTCTGGGTGAGCTCAGGGACCACTTGTTGTGATCCCTGAGCCTTACCCACCCCTTTCTCCAGGACTCCCCAACAGCCAGCCCTATGTCGGTGACTTCATTCCCCACATCCTTAGTTGAGGCAATGCAATTCAGCAAGTGTTTTTCATGCTCTGGTGGAGACGTCAAAGAAAAGTATAGTGATACCCACGCCATTATGCAGTTCACAGCCTGCATGAAATTGCTCAACTCCAACACTCAAATGACATTGCAGTTGTAAACTGGTCCCCTCTATGGCATTCCTGCCTTCACAGATAAACCACTCCCAGAACACTAACAGGAGATACAGGCAGAGCAAAGAAACAAAGACAGGTCTGGTTAAAAGGAGGAGAGTAAAACAAAGGAATGAGGACAAGTGAGACAGGAAATCCTACCATGGATGGGATTAACCTGGAATTCAAAGGGGAAGGAAAAACACTTTCTCCTTAAACCCAGAGTAAGGAAACATTTTCAAAGACAGAACTACAGAAAGGATGGTATATCTGTGATTTAGGAAGGTCATAATGAAAAGTGAAGAGGCTTCTTGGATTTTAGAATCCAAGAGTCTCTGATATCCTTGGGGCTAGTTCCAAGAGTCTCTGATATCCTTGGGGCTAGTTCGGAGATGTTTCTAGATAAGGTCAGGATTTCTCAACTGGCCAAAGAAATGCCACCTGGCTGGGTGATCTTGGGTAATTTACTTGACCTCTCTGGGCCTCCATTTTTGCATCTATGTACATCATGGAGTTGTAAGGATAAATGAATCAATATCTATAAAGGCCTAGAATAAGGCCTTATAATTATTATTCATTATTTTATGTTGTTGCTGCTGCTGCTGTGTTAATTCAGCAAAATAGGATTCCAGCTAATTGTTGGATATTGTTTCACATGTGCATCAAACAGGTCAAACAAATGGACAGCAACTTCAGTGACAAAAAGGCAGGGGGGAGAATTTTATCTCTGGCCCTCTAAACCATTTTTTACAAATCAACTATTTACAGGACAGTTAAGTACATTGTAGGGGAGGAAAAAGGTTTCTTCTACCCTTTTAAGTTTGGTATCTGAGGCCTGTGAATTAAATTGACAAAGGAGAGAAAGGTTTATCTCTTATGCATACAGGAGCCAACAGAGGAAGTAGCTGGCTAAAGTTAAAGGCTTATGCACCTAGCTTGGTCGGGTGGGAAATGGAGGAAGAAGAGAAGCTTTTACAGGAAGAACTAATAGGTTTCTTTAGGAAAAGACAAATGAGTTTTTAGAACAAATGGGAGATAAGAAATCTTGTGAAAACATTTGTCTGTACAGGTGTGAATAGGATTTCTGTCTCCAGAAATTTAGGGGATTTATAGTAGCCTCATTTCCTAGAAGTTGCAGTTTTTCATCAGACAAGGGAAGCACCATGAGGCCTTTTTTTTTCCTGCATCTGTTGAATCTCAAATGTCTTCAGCTTAAAATAATCTTTAAGCTAATTCCAAGGTTCAAATTGGTCTCCACAACAAACACACAAAAAAGTGAATGGAATGCTTGGAATAAGACTTTTTGTTCTTGTTTTTGCTTCTTTTTACAAGGCATTTTTTTTCCTCCTTTGAGATTATAATAAACATGATCACGTTACAAGCAAAGTCAGAGGTAGGACAGAGGATACTCTGAAGTCTGGTTTGGTTACTGGAGATCATTAAGCATGGCTGACCCCTAACACTATGTTAAACATATGCATGTCCAAAAAATGTTAATAAGGTAATAGGTATGAGTGTTATGTATGTTTTTTCACTGTTGAAAAATATAAAGTGTAGGGGCACCTGGGTGGCTCAGTTGGTTAAGCGTCCGACTCTGGCTCAGGCCATGATCTCACCGTTCGTGGGTTCGCGCTCCATGTCAGGGTCTGTGCTGACAGCTCAGAGCCTGGAACCTGCTTCGGATTCTGTGTCTCCCTCTCTCCCTGCCCCTTCCCCATTTGCACTCTGTCTCTCAAAAATAAATAAACTTAAAAAAATTTTTTAATGCATATATAAAGTGTAATGTAAAAACACTCAAAAGAATTCCTCTTCAAAGTACTTTTAAGGAAAAAAGGAGGGTCTTGGAACTTCGGGTTTCCTTTTGCTGCCCTGTCCCCCGGTCACGCTGTGGTTTGGGCTGGGAGGTGGGCAGCCAGTGTCACCTGCAGTGGCGCTGACCGCGGTGCTGTGGACCCTACTTCGAGGTGAGCACGCAGAGACTCTGAGACAGGAAGTTGAAGGTGCATATAGATGAACAGGTCACAGCGGCTTGTCTGCCTGTCTCTCCTTTACCTTTTTCTTTTGTGCTGTCCGACCATCCTCGTGGGTGTCAACATCGTCATTCCGTTTGCCCCAAGCTGCCTCAGTCTCCTCAGCTTCATCTCCATCCTCTTCCTCATGGCCCAGCTGTCTTGCTCCTCTGCCCCACGTCAGCCTCCTGCTCCTGGTTTCCCTTGTTCGCTTCCCACCAGCGGGGGTGCCTCTCCAGTTTTCTGCTCCTCCACAGCCGTCTTCTTCCAGTCCCCAGCGGTGGCCTTCCAGCCAGTGCAGCATGAAGCCCAGTGAAAAGAAGTGCCAGGGGCACCTGGGTGGCTCAGTCCGTTAAGTGTCCAACTCGTGATCTCTGCTCAAGTCATGATCTCCCAGTTAATGGGATCGATCCCCGCACTGGGCTTTGGGCTTTGTGCTGACAGCAGGGATCTGCTTGGGATTCTCTCTCCTTCTCTCCCTGCCCCTCCCCCACCTGGAAACGTGCATGCGTGTGTATGTGCACTCATGCTTGTGAGCTCTCTCTCTCTCTCTCTCAAAAATTAATAAATACACTTTGAAAAAAGAGAAAAGCAGTGCGAGGTTGGGGACTCTGGCGACAAAGCTGTGGCAGAGGAGGCACACAGAGGTGGCTGCTGGAGCGGGAGTAGGAGCATCCCAAAGATGGCTTTTCAGAACAGCCCGTCTATGACTACAGGGACACACAGGCTGACATAATCCCCAGACCTCGTACCAGAATCATCTGGAATATCCACATATGAACTTCTTACTTAAGGGTTTCTAGGTCAGTGGTTTTGCCTTAAAGGACCCAGCCAACAACACCCAGAGAACCACATCTAGTGGCTCCCTGATCCTCCCCTCTTAACCCCATCAGAGAACTTTCCATTCACCCAATTCTCTCAACACCCAGTACCATCTGCCTCCCAGGTAAGGAAAGGGAAGCTCAGAGAGAGAGGCCAGGTGTTTTGACCCAAGCCCTGCACCCAAGTCCCCACCTCTGGAGGTGTCTGGGTGGCTCAGTCTGTGAAGTGTCTGACTCTTGATTTCAGCTCAAGTCATGATCTCACAGTTCCTGGGACTGAGCCCCTCGTTGGACTCCACGCTGACAGCATGGAGGCTGCTTGGGATTCTCTCTCTCTCCCTCTCTCTCTGCCCCTCCCCTGCTCATGCCCTCTCTCTCTCTCTCTCTCTCACAATAAATAAATAAATAAATAAATAAATAAATAAATGTTAAAAAGAAAAAAAACAGAAATCACCCCCCTTCAGGATTAAGAAGGAAGTCAGCCTCTGTAATGGCAATGCCCTCCAGACTCAGGGTGCAGAGAGCATGCAGAAGGTGGAGAAGGCCCAACAAATAGAGGCCTTGCTTCATTAGGAGGCAAGTTGAAGCATAGACTGTTTTTCTTCAGCTTTGTGCTGCCCTGACCTTCTCTGGTGTCCACCCTCCACAGACCTCCCTGCTGTCCCAGAGGAAAGGGGTCTTGTACCAGGTACAATTGGAATCCTTCTTCTTTCCTAGGGCATAAAAGCCATCCCTCTTTATAAAGAAACTGCTTTCGAAACTGCCATTCTTTCTAGTAGCTCTGAAGTGAGGCCAGGACTGTTAGGGGGGTCTTCCTGCCAAGTATATAAGGGACAGCTCAAGGTATTTTATTCCCTCGCAGGATGCAAACAGTAAGTCACAAGGCCTGGGCTCTAGGCTGGTTCCTCTCCTTGCCATTTAGTCATTTACCGTCTCTAAACCTTGGCTTTTTCATCTTTCAAATGGGAACCATCCCATCCTATTTAATGTTAATCGTTAGTGTCAACGTTAATGGGAAGATCTGAGGAAGACCAACTCTGAGAGTGCTTTGAAGGCTCTAAAATACTCAGCTTGAGGGCCAGGATAATTTACTGAAATGCAGATCTGTTTCTGTTTTTTTGTGTGTAGCCAGCCCCTAGCATCTGCAAGGTAAAAGCAGCTCTTCCTGTTTCCAGGGAAGTTTGAAGGTCACTGAAGATGGGAGTGGGGTGGGGGGGGCCTTTGTGAGGCCAGGGGGCAATAGCATACGGTAAGTGTAATGGATGGTCTGGTGCCCTGTCAAGATCCCCACTTCAGGACCAAGATACTCACCCCCTTAGTTGCCAGGAGGGTTGGACCCTGGTGGCTGCCTTGACTAAATCTACACGGCCTTCCTGGGGGTAGGCCTGAGTCCAAAGACTGGTTGTCAAGTCTCAAGTCAAGACAACTCTGAAGGTCCACCCGGCTCCAGAGCTCTGAGCAGGTTTGGTTGAGGCCTGTATAGAGACAACATCACAGCCCAACTTCCCAATCTGCCCAAACCTTCCTCCCTTTTTCCCTCAAAGGGCTTATGTTCCCCAAAAGCACTCCTCACTGGACTTCCTCCATGCAGCTCTTCATCTCAGAGTCAGCTTCCCCGAAACTGGGACGGAGGCTGCCAGGTATGCTAAGTGTGCCAGGACCCTATTCTCAGCTCCGCCAGCACCTGGGGGAGTGGCAAGTTTTCATAAGAGAATGGCTACATGCTGCATTTCAGGGAAGAGGAGGGGTGAGATGAGAAAAGTCTTCTTGAAGTCTATGTCTCCGCCTTCTACCTCACCTCCCTCTGGTACATAGGTTAAATGATGTCTGCATTAGCCGACAAAGAATGTGTGACTCCCCCCCTCCCCTACAAAAGTCACCAGGCATTTGTTGTGTCTGGGGCGAGGCTCTGGTGTCTTCCTCTGGGTTCACGCCTGCTATCTTATGTGCCTTGGAGCACACTCTTTCTGGAGTCCACTGTCCTCATGTTTCCCTTGGCACCTAAGTAAACTCCCAGGGTTATTGCCAGAATTCAAATAAACAACCCTAACCTCAGCCTGAACTAAAAAAAAAAAATAATAACCTCGGATAACCTTTTCTCCTCATTTATGGAACACCGACCTTTTTAGCACACGGCCCAATAGGCCTGTGTCTTAAGATATTTATATTCCCTACTCACAAGTCTTGAACTAGAACCTCATAACCAGCCGAGAAGGACATGTCAGGGACGGTGATTTATATTTTGGTGCTGACAGATCTCATAAGTGGGAGATGGCCTATATGACATGGGCACCGGCCAACCAACTAGATGCCAGCCAGTCAGAACAGGTGCCTGTGAACAAGCTGCACTGGATTGTACTGGCAGGTTCTACCCTGTGGAGCCCTGCATCGCTGACTCTCCTCCGTAAAACATCAGTGATAAGTGCTGTCTTAGCTGGGTTCCTCCAAAAAAGCGCAGTCTGAGAGAGGGCTGTGGGTACAGGTAGTCTGTTTAGGAGATGATCCGAGGCAGGAGTGAGGGTTGGGAAGAACAAGACAGGGAAGGGGGAAAAGCCAACACAAGTGTGCTAAGGAGCTGGTTACTGTTGTGGGCAACTGAGGCTCAATACCACTGGACTGGGATCTTCTTCTCCTTTTTAAAAAAAGTTTATTTATCTATTTTGAGAGAGAGAAAGCATGAGCAGGGGAGAGGGGAGAAGGAGAGAGAGAGGACGAGAGAGAATCTTAAGCAGACCCCACATTCAGCTCAGAGCCCAATGTGGGACTGGATCCCATGACCATGAGATCATGACCTGAGCCAAAAATCAAGATTGAGTTTGATGCTTAACTACGTGAGCTACCCAGGCACCCCAAAACACTGGAATCCTCTGAAGAACCATGAACAAAGCACATTAGAAATGTTCCACTAGAGGATGGAGGCTGTGGCATTTAACTCTTGATTCCATCCCCCATTAGATAAACATTGCTCTCTCCCTGAGTATTAACTCCCTTGCACTTTCAAGTTACCTGAATTTGCCTAAGCCATCTTCCACTGTCTCAGAGAAAGCAGAGAGCTGTTTCCATGGAAACTTTATAAAGGACATTGGCAAATCATGCAAACTACAAGGGGCACCTGGGTGGCTCAGTCAGTTAAGCAACCGACTTTGGCTCAGGTCATGATCTCATGGTTTCTGAGTTCAAGCACTGCATTGAGCTCTGTGCTGACAGCTCAGAGCCTGGAGCCTGCTTCAGATTCTGTGTGTGTGTGTGTGTGTGTGTGTCTCTCTCTCTCTGCCCCTCCCCCACTTGCTCTCTCTCTTAAAAAAAAATATATGTATAATTTTAAAAAGATACAAATGAAGTGCACCAAGATGGTTCCCACACCCCTTTAAATCTTAAATTATGGGAAAGAACATATGCTTCTGTCTTCCCAGCATTTCTTCCTTTGGGGAGCCACCTTTCTCTTCATCTCGTTGTGATTGTGTTCATTCTATGTGGTATGCAGAGTAATGGACCCCAGAGATATCCATGTCATAATCCCTAGAACCCATGCATATGTTAGATTATGTGGCAAAGGAGAACTAAGGTTGTAGAAGGAATTAAGATCACTGATCAGCTGCCTTTAACATGGAAGATTACCCTGGATTGTCCAGTCAGCCCAATGTAATAACAAGGGTCTTTTTTTTTTAATGTTTATTTATTTATTTTGAGAGAGTGAGAGAGAGAGAGAGAGCAGAGGAGGAGCAGAGAGAGAATTCCAAGCAGGGTTCACACAGTCAGCACAGAGCCCAACACAGTGCTCGATCTCATGAACCGTGAGATGATGACCTGAGCTGAAATCAAGAGTCACTAACTGAGCCACCCAGGCGCCCCTCTTTTTTTTTATTTTAATCACAAGGGTCCTTATAAGTGGAAGAGAGAGATAGAACTTGAACCAGAAAGATGACTGAATAACATGGATGTTATTGGCTTTGAAAGTGGAGAGATTAGGTACAAGCCATGACACACAAGAGGTGTCTATAAGGTGGAAAAGGCAAGGCAATGGATTCTCCTCGAAAGCCTCAGAAAGGAAGGCAGCCTGGCCAGCACCCTGATTTTAGCCCACGGGTTCCCATTTTAGACTTCTGACCTCCAGAACTCTAAGATAGTAAATTTATGTTATTTCAAGGCACTAAGTTTGTGATAAATTATTACAGCAGCAGTGAGAAACTAATGCACTCCATCTGCTTTGATGAGGCTGACTGTGCCAATTTCTCACCCCATGGGTGGGATCATGACCTAGTCATCCATCTCCCGAGCCACTGTGATTCACTTGAGAACAAGCCCATGATCTAGGCAAGACCAGGCCTCTCCCAGTGCTAATGAGAAAGATATATCCTTAACTGTGATAAGCTATCACCTCCATTGTCCTTCCACTTATAAAGACCCTTGTGATTATACACGGACCACCAAAATTGTGGCAAAAGGGGTAAAAGCCTGGAGGATGTCTCCCTGTGGGAAGGTTTCAAGAGCCTAGCCTAAAAGCAATGCTCTTCACATCCACTAACCTTCCATTAACCAGAGCACAGTCCCGTGGCTCTGCTCCACTGCAAAGGAGGCTGGGAAAAGTGGTCTGTGGAACCAAGGAAGAAGAGGAAACGAATTTCAAGAACAGCTAGGTATTTCTGCCTCATAAACTTGCCCTAAATCCCTCCATTTCTAAGCTAACTGAAATTTATATTCATCCCTATATTCAGCATGAACATAATTACTTATTTGAATATGTGTGCTCAAATTCTACTTTTCCAGAAAGAGCCCATGGTGACTGCCTTCCCTTCAGCTCCTAGACCTAGAGTATTGGGTGTCAGTATTTTTGTTTTTACAGTGTTATCAAGGAGGAGAGAAGGGCAGCTGTTGAGGGTAAGAGAGTGCTCTCAGAAAACCCAAAAGGCATTTTTTCCACCCACACATGCATTCCCCCACAGATAGTGTATCTGTTCCCAAAGAAACCTGGCTCTGACTCAATGAGGCTCAGTGCCAGGGTCAGCCACAGCTGTTGATGGGGAAGAGGGACTGAGAACCACTGATGGGCATTTATCACTCGGGCATGCAAATGTGGTCAGAACTTTTACTTGTATGAATTTATGATCAGATAATTTTGTATAATGCCACAAGTCAGATCATGACCCTTTGAACACAGCCATGTTCAATAAAGCCAGCTATAATTGCAACTAAATACGTGTCAGATTATACTTTTTACCCTCTCTTTTTTTATTTTTGCATGGATTCATTGCAGGCCTAGTGAAGTGTGGGGACCTCCTTCTTAGAATAATGTTTTGTGGAGCACCTGGGTGGCTCCGTCAGTTAAGGATCCAACTCTTGATTTCTGCTGGGGTCATGATCTCACAGTTTGTAATATTGAGCCCTGCATCTGGCACCACTCTGACAGGCTGGACCCTGCTTAGGATGCTCTCTCCCTCCCTCTCTCTCTGCCCTTCCCCTGCTCGCTCCCTCTCTCAAAATAAATAAACTTAGAAAAAAGAAGAATGTTTTGAAATTCATAAGACAAAATACATAAGGATACAAAGGAACCCAGTTATACTGAAATGCACTTACCAAAATATTTAAAAATAAACGTTTGTTATATATGCTTCTTTATTAATGCACAAAATATCAAAATCTAACTGCAGATCTAGAAACCAATATTTTGGAGTAGTGATGAGTTTGCAATCTGGAAATCTCTGTGTATTTTACTAGGGAAAAGTTGTAATTCCTGCCAATAGCACTGTGATTTGTTTCCCATATTCATCATTGAAAGAAAAGACCAATTTTAGTTCAAAGTTCATGAAAATAGAGATAACTTTTTTCCTATCCAAGTTTCTGGACCTTCTGAATCTTATTCATAGACTCCATAGGAACCATGGACCCCTAGATTCAGAAGTCCTGGATTATGGTTCCCTCTTCAAAAATTAGGCCACATTTAAAAAAAATTTTTTTTAATGTTTTATATTTTTATTTTTGAGAGGCAGAGAGAGACAGCATGAGCAGGGGAGGGTCAGAGAGAAAGGGAGACACAGAATCTGAACCAGGCTCTGGGCTCTGAGCTAGCTGTCAGCACAGAGCCTGACGCGGGACTCAAACCAACGAACCATGAGATCATGACCTGAGCTGAAGCCAGACGCTTAACCGACTGAGCCACCCAGGTGCCCCAAGGCCACATTTTTAAACACAGACTACAGAGGTATCTTATTCATACCTGCTGCCCATCTTTTTGGCCCGATGCCCACACTGGACCCATTTTCCCCAGGTACTCTATTTTCCCAGGTACTCTATCCTTGGGCACAGCCAGCTAATCAACATTCATCTTTACTCAGCACAACAAAACTAGCGTTTATCATTATTGAGGGCTGACCAGGCATCAAATCCCTTTTTTAAAAATTATTTTTTCTTTCAGTTTTTTAAATTGCAGTAAAATATACATAACATAAAAGGTACCATCTTAGCCATTTTTAAATGTACCATTCAGTGGTATTAAGTATATTCATATCATTATGCATCCATCACCACCATGAATTTCCACACTTTTTTCATCTTGCAAAACTGAAACTATGTACCTATTTACAATAAGTCCCCATTATCCTTTCCCTCATCTCCTGGCAACCACCCTTCTACTTTCTTTCTTTATGATTTTGGCTACTCTAGATGACTCATATAAGTGGAATCATACAGTGTTTGTCCTTTTTTTAATGTTTATTTATTTTGAGAGAGAGCATGCACACGCAAGTGGGGGAAGGGCAGAGAGAGAAGAGAGAGAATCCCAAGCAGGCTCCATGATCAGCGTGGAGCTCGACATGGGGCTCAATCTCACCACCACGAGATCATGACCTAATCCAAAATCAAGAGTCAGACATTTAACCAACTGAGCCACCTAGAAGCCCCACTATTTGTCTTTCTTGACTGGCTTATTTCATTTTGCATAATGTCCTCAACATTCATATTGTAGAAGGTGTCAGAATTATCCTTCCTTTTTAAGGCTGAATAATATTCCATTGTATGTATATATCACAATTTATTTATCCATTCATTTGTCAATGGACATTTGAGTTTCTTCTACCTTTTGGCTAATGTGAATAATACTGTTATGAATATAGGTATACAAATATCTCTTTCAGATCCTGCTTTCAATTCTTTGGGGTATATACCCAGAAGTGGAATTGCTGGATTATATTGTAAATTCTATGTCTAATTTTTTGAGGAACTGATATACTATTTTCCACAGTGGCTCTACCATTTTACATTCCAACAACAGTGCATAATGACTCCAATTCTATCATGCCCTTTCCACACCTTGCTGTTTTCTGGGTTTTTTGTTGTTTCTGGTGGTGATGGTGGCTTTTGTTTTTTATAGTAGCCATCATAAATGGGTATGAGGTGGTATCTCATTGTGGTTTTGATATACATTTCATTAATGATGAGTGATAAAGAGCATCTTTTTTTAAGTTTATTTATTTATTTTGAGAGAGAGAAAAAGCAAGTGAGGGAGGGGCAGAAAGGGAGAGAAAGAACCCCAGCAGGCACCATGCTGTCAGAGGAGAGCCCAGTGCAGGGCTCAAACCCACAAACCATGAGATGATGACTTGAGCCAAAATCAAGAATTAGACACTTAACCAACTGAGCCAACCAGGCACCCCAATGAGCACCTTTTTATGTGCTTATTGGCCATTCATGTTTCTTCAAGAAATGTCTGAGCAAGCCCTTTGTTCATTTTTATTTAGGTTGTTTAGTTTTTTGTTGTTGAATTATAGGAACTCTTTATATATTCTAGATATTAATCTATCAGATAGATGATTTGCAAATATTTTCTCCCTTTCTATAGGTTGTCTTTTCACTTTGTTGATATATTCTTTGATGCACAAAAACTTTTAATTTTTATGGAGTCAAATTTGTCTATTTTTGTTTTTGCTGCCTGTGTCTTTGGTGTTCTATCCAAAAAATCATTGACAAATCCAATGTCATGAAGGTTTTGTCCTATGTTTTCTTTGAAGGGTTTTATCACTTTAGCTCTTACATTTAGATCATCGATCCATTTTGAGTTAATTTTTGTATATGGTGTTAGGTAAGAGTCTATCATACCCTTTTAAAACATTTAATTTAGTCCTTGTGACAACCCAGTAAGGTAGGTACATAGGTAATTCCCATTGTATAGATATCACAAAGGGCAGTAGTGAAGTCACTTGCCCAAGGAGGCACAGTGAATGAGGAGATGGAATGAGAACTCAGCCCTGCTCATCTGACTCCAGACCCAACTCCACTAACCACTTTACAACACCCCTTTGTGTGTTTTTCATGCCGCGGTGTGCATACCCATCTCCCACTGTCTGGAATGCCTTTTCTGGTCTGTGCTGGTAAACCCTCAACCCTTGCAGCAGATACTGTAGGTGTTTCAACCCAATCCCTGGGCCCCTACCGGTTCAGTTCATATCACCGAGATTGCCAACTGCCAGCACCTGCAACTTTCTGCCTGAGCACTTTCTGCGGTTGCTGGTGGCTGCTGTGCACACACACGGTGGGCCAGAAGTGCCAGCAAATCAGTGCCCCCAGAAAAAACTCTCAGCCAATGACCATAGGAGTTGATCATCCCGTCCTATTGTCCCTCAAATATGGCTGATCTGAGACATAGTCTATATGGCTTCCCTCTACCTCCTTGAAGGACTGAGCGCTTTGCCTACAACTGTTCACTTGCTTGATAATTCATTTTTATTGACTTCTTTCCTTTCTGTCTCACCTTCTCATTCCTCTGCTGGTATGTCCTGGGGTTATCACCTAAAACAACCACTTGCCCTAAAATCCTTGTTTTGGGACAAGCTTCTGGGAGGAGTCTGACCTGACACAGTTTTCCTTCAAAGTCCTGCTGAAACTCCTCCTTCTTCAGGAAGCCTTCTCCACTGTCTTCCACAGTCGGCTGTTGCTCCCTCTGCCTGTGGCCTGGGGCACACTCCTTGAAGTCCATGTGGCTCAAATTGCCTTGCAGTGGTCAGTTTACACATCGGGTATAGGTTTTCTATTGCTACTGTAATGAATTACCACATAGAGGCTCAAAACAACACCCATTTCTTATGTTACAGTTCTGTAGGTCAGAAGTCCAGGCATGGTTCAGCTGGGTCCCCTGCTTAAAGTCTCACAAAGCTATAGTCATGGTACTGGTGGGGCTTCATTCCGTGCTGGAGAGCCTGGGGATCAGTTGGCATCTAAGCCCATTCAGGTTGTTGGCCAAGTTCAGTTTTTCTTGGTTATAGAACTGGGGTCTCAGTTTCCTTTCTGGTTGTCAGCCAAGAGCCAGTCTCTGCCTCTTTGAGAGACTTCCTGTGTTATTTATGCTTTGCACATTCCCCTCCTCGCCTCTACCCCCAGCCCAGCAAAGTAGGTCAAATCTTCCTTATAGTTTCAACATCTCCTACTTTTCCTTCTACCATGTCTCTCTGATTCCAGCTGGAGAAATTTCTCTGCTTACAAGGCTTTCTGTGATTAGGTTATACCCAGATGATCTGAGACAATCTTCCTATTTTAAGATCCTTAACCTTAATTCCATCTTCAAAGTCCCTTTTGTCATGTAATGTAACATACTTACAGGTTCCAGGGATTAGGAAGTGGACATCTTTGGGGGCCATTCTGCTTAACCCATCGGTCTCCCCCCTTCTATCAGTTACCTATTTCTTCGTAAGGAAAATTCGGTGGTTTAAACCAACAACCATTTCATGTGCTCATGATTCCATAGCTGGGGCAGGCTGAGCTGGGCATTTCTTCTGCTGTGGTGCTTGTGAAACTGAGCCTCAGTTTCCCAAAACAGGCAGCCATGCTGAAAAGCCTTCCTCTCCTCCCTCCCTCCCTTACCTTCCCCACTTCCTCACTTGGACTTTCTGTGATGTCCTCCCCCAGAAAGGGCTTGAACTCAAGTCTTTATCTTAGGGCTGTTACTATCAAGGATTTAATGCTTTCCTTATTATTTCTGTTACTTCCTGCGGTTGTCTTCTTACAGTGTTTCTCCCTGGTCTCAATCTATCTGTAAGTATGTCACCTTTGCAAAATGTTTTCTGTTCTTCTTAAAAATACAACCAGACCCCACTTCTGCCTTGCTTGATGGCCCACACCCCGGGTCTTCTTATGATCAAAGTCAGTCTTTCTAACTATATCTGTTCTGTTCCGGCCCTTTGATTCCTTGCAGTTTGAGAAAAATAGTCCAATCGCCCAAATAAACTTCCTGCTGAGGGTGTAGAGTTTCATTTCCTAAATTTCTCTACTACATTCTGTAACTTACTTTGTTTTCCCCAAACTCCTGGTCTAAGCTTGAAAAGACTGGTTGGTAGTTTCTGTTCCTTGGCAAAGAAAGCCCTGTTTACAGTCAGAGTTTCCTCTTCTGTTACATAAGCCTCCAGCAGCCATTTCTTCCTGATGCTGTGCAAGCAGTTTACCTCAAGCTGTGTCTACATATAGCAACAGAACAATTGCAGAAATCTTAGGATCATAGTCCCTGAGGACAGCCAGAGTCTAAGCATAGAATGTCCTCACTTCTATGTGAAGTCCAAAAAGCAAAACAAAATAAACCCCAAACTTATAGAAAAAGAGACCAGATTTGTGGTCCCTAGAGGTGGGGATGGTGGAGTTGGGAAATTGGAGGAAGGTAGACAAAAGGCACAAATTTCTATTTAAAAGATAAGTAAGTAGTGGGAATGTAATGTGCAACATGATGACAATAGTTAACACTGCTGCTATATATGATACATAGGAAAGGCAGTGAGAGACTAAATCCTAAGAATTCTCATCAAAAGCAAAAAAACACAATTTTTTTATATCTATATGAATTGATGGATGTTAGCTAAACTTTTTTGGTAATTATTTCACAATATATGTAAGTCAAATTATTATGTTGTACACCTTAAACTTATACAGTGTTGTCTGTTAATCGTATCTCCATAAAACCAGGGGAAGATAAACAAACAAAAAAACACAGACTGCTGGGATTGAAGGAGCCATAATTTAAAATCCTTAAGGGCAGATGGGTGAAAATAGGTGATGCATATTAAGGAGTGCACTTGCCATGATGAGCACTGGGTGGTATATGGAAGTGTTGAATCACTATATTGTACAACTGAAACTAATATAACACTGTATGTTAACTATATTGGAATGAAAATTTTTAAATAAATAAAAAGGGGTGCTTGAGTGGCTCAGTCAGTTGAGCCTCCAACTCTTGATTTCAGCTCAGGTCATGATCCCAGGGTTGTGGGATTGAATCCTATGTTGGGCTCCATGCTCAGCATGAGCTTAAAATTCTCTCTCTCTCTTCCTCTGCCCAACTATCCCACTCTTGAGTGCTTTCTCTCTCTAGAAAAAAATATTAAATTAAATTAAAAATATAAATAAATAAAATCCTTAAAAATAATTCTAATTTAAAAATCACCAAGTGGTGAATTAGGGTAATTAAATTATTTTCAGTTTACTTTCATGTATTTCTCAAAATTTTACAATGATCATGTTTCACCCTTATAGTCAGGGGAAAAACAAGGGGATTTCTTTTTTTTTAATGTTTTTATTTATTTTTGAGAGAGACAGAGCATCAGTGGGGGTGGGGCAGAGAGAGAGGGAGCACAGAATCTGAAGCAGGCTCCATGCTCTGAGCTGTCAGCCCAGAGCCCAATGCAACCTCGAACCCATGAACTGTGAGATCATGACTTGAGCCAAAGTTGGATACTTAACCAATTGAGCCACCCAAGTGCCCCAGAAAAAACAAGGGGATTTCTTGAAAAGAAAATTAACTATCCAACCAGCCTGTTTAATACTTTATCTGAAAAAAAAAAAAAAAAGATCCTACCTTAGACTGACCAGCTACTTCCCTTTCGGCAGTGGTTCACCTGAGGCCACCTGGTCATTTAGTGGCTGACTGGGGCCATTAATTCCTGGGATGACCCAATGCATTGGTCATCCTTAATGCAGAAACCCGAGAGGCTGACTCTGAGGCAAAGACTCAGAGTACTGGTTTACGTGGGAGGCAGTTTCAGGAAGCCTGGCGGGGAGGATGGGTGGGATAACATAGGAAAGCACCCAATCAAGGTGAATTACCAAGGGAGCGACCACTTGGAGAGCCCGAGCTGCATCTGCCGGGGATCTCTGGGAGCCAGAGCAGAATGCACCTTAGGGTGTCCCACTGCCACTGCCTATCAGTCAGACATCCAGGGCCACTCAGGGGCAATGACAATTCCTGGGCACTCTGGCCTGTCTTGTGGGTGGGCAGAGTGGGCTTTGGCAGCAGGAAGCCCTGGCAGCTGGATGTGGGACCTACACACTGAAGGTCAATGTCAGGGAGCATGGGTGGGCCATGACAGCAGCTGATACAAGTGTAATAGGGAGGATATCAAATTGTGAACTTGGAGATGCATCTGGATCCCTAACTACCAAAACCATAAGCCTGCACTGGTGGTCACAGGGCCCCAGCTTCATCACCATGTGGTAGGGATAGTGGTTTTGACTACTGTGATTACAAAAGGCAACAGACATTACTGAGAGGAATGGTATCATACCATTTCCTAACTCTTTGACTTTGGGTTTGGCCATATGACTTACTTTGGATAACAGTATCTGGAAAGACATGACAGTGTGTCAGTTCTGTGTCTAGGCCTTAAGCCATGTGTGTTTCTGCTTGTCCCTCTGCCATCAGAATGAAACGAACATGTGCAAGCTAACCCATTGGTTCCAGGAGAAAGATGAGAAATACATGGAGCTGAGTCAAGTCACCCAGGCTGAGCCAGACAAGTTTCCAGACTCATGAGCAAACAAATAATTAGTGCCGTATGACATAAGAATGTGAGAGCTATTAGTTACACAGCAATAGCTAACTGACACATTATGTTGGATACAGCTGACTTTACAGCCCATATTGTTTTTTATTGCACTTAGTCATCTATATGTCATATCTCTTCTAATGTACTATGATATCCCATTGTGCAGGTAGTGTGGGTTTTTTTCTCTTCTTTTTTTTTTCTCAGATCCTAACCTGTACCTGGCACGTAGTATACACTCAGTGTATACTTGTTGAGTAAATCAAGAGATGAAAGAATGAATAAATGGATGGACTTTTTTTTTTTTTAAGATTTTATTTTTGGGGCACCTGGGTGGCTCAGTCAGTTAGGCGTCCAAATTCAGCTCAGGTCATGATCGCATGGTTTGTGGGTTCAAGCCCCACATCAGGCTCTGTGCTGACAGCTCAGAGCCTGGATCTTGCTTCATTCTATGTCTCCCTCTCTCTCTGCCTCTCTCTCTCTCTCTCAGAAATAAATAAGCATTAAAAATTCTTTTCAAAGATTTTATTTTTAAGTAATATCTACATCCAACATAGGACTCAAACTTAAAACCCCGAGATCAAGAGTCACATACCCTATTGACTGACTGAGCCAGCCAGGCGCTCCTGAGTGGATTTTTCTACATGGATTTAGATTTTAAAATTGTCCATAAAGGTCCAAAAGAACTTGTTATATAGGGAGAAGGGGAGAAAGTTTATAAAACTTCTTTCAAATTTTAAACACTCTATTAATGATTATATAATTATGTCTACAAGTGTACTGAAACAGTGTATAAAATAATAATCATAACTAGTATAATGACTATTATAAGAACACTTTTCACATCACTTCCCGAAAAAACCAATCAGCCAACATACAACTTACCCCCAAATCAAAACAACATTTTCAGGTATTGATTGGTCCAAAAAAATTTTAATATTCACTAGGTAGGAATTCTTTATTTGAGTCTATGGGAAAAGGGATTTGGTCGATCTGAATAGTTGCCTTGCTCTGAGGAAAATGTCACTCATCCAGAAAGTGTGTGTCCCTTCTCTGGGGATCAGGGCTCCACCAGGGCAGAGAACTAAAGCACCACAAAGGGACTGCCTTGAGGCAGCAGAGGATAAAGTAGTCACATGTGAGGAGACCCAGGATGACAAACAGCTTGCTGTCTCTCTGGATAAGTGTAAGAGATAAGAGAGGAATATACAGCAAAATCTTTTCTTAAATAAAACAAGTAAATAAGTAAATTTTAACCCAGCACAGTCACATTGTTATCTGTTTTATAGATGGAAAAGTAAAGGTCACACTTTCCTGAAATAAAAACATGAAACTGGCCTAAAGTTTTCTAAGTAGTTTTGCAATATTTTGACAGCTGTTTGCCCTTCTTTTCCAGGATGTGAAACTGGCCTCCATCCATTATTGACTTTTAAATTGGAAGCACAATGTGGATTGTTTGTTAAAGGGAAATCTGTGATGGTGAAAATATAACGTCAAAGTGTTGACATTCCTGTTTTACAATTTTAGGGAGTTAATTTCCCTTTTACATAGCTCTGTATTTAATAACTAATTTGATAGCAAGTTAAAACTAAATTATTTGGGATGAAAAAGTCACAAATCTGTGTTTTTTTTATTTTTTATTTTTGTTATTATTTTTTTTCACAAATCTGTGTTTTAATCAGATCATATTCTCTGGTTTGTTTGGAGGTGGTAAAACAAAAGCCAAGAATGCCAAGAGTTCTATAATTTTTTTTTTAAGATTTTATTTTTGGAGGTGCCTGGGTGGCTCAATCAGGTAAGTGTCTGACTCGGCTCAGGTCATGATCTCACCATTTGTGAGTTCGAGCCCTGCATCAGGCTCTGTCTGACAGCTCAGGGCCTGGAGACTGCTTCAGATTCTGTGTCTCCCTCTGTTTCTTCCCCTCTTCTTCTCTCTCTCTCTCTCTCTTCTTCTCTCAAAAATAAATAAACATTAAAAAGGCGGGGGGGGGGGCACCTGGGTGGCTCAGTCAGTTGAGCGTCTGATTTCGACTCAGGTCATGATCTCATGGTTCATGAGTTCAAGCCCCAAATCAGGCCTTGCTGCTGTCAGCCTGTCAGCACAGAGCCTGCTTCAGATCCTCTGTCCCCCTCTCTCTGCCCCTCCATCCACTTGCACTCTCCAAAAAAATAAATAAACATTTTTTTAAAAAGATTTTAATTTTTAAGTAATCTCTGAACCCAACATGGGGCTCAAACTCATAACCCCAAGATCAAGAGTTGCACGTTCCACCCACTTTGCCAACCAGCCAGGTGCCTCAAAAATGCCAAGAGTTACATAATGGAAACTGAATCTATTTCTCATCCCAAACCTGAAATTCTCAGTCTCCTCCCCAGAGACAACCATTTCTTGTTTCTAGAATATTGTCCCTAAAGTATTCCATGCACACATATGCATGTTATAGCTTTAAAATTTTTAAACAAACGCACTGTCCAACACCTGTTGTGTCATAGCACCTTTTTTTCCAAATATTCTCTTTCTTCCTCTTCTTAAAAATATCCACTCTTTCTCATGTGAAAAAAAATTTTGGAGCTCATTTTCTAAGTGACTTGCACTTTAACACAATCCCTGGAAAATGACAAGAAAACATGGGAAACCAAGACTGTTCTGAGTTGTTTTCTTATGAATAAATAGGTAGCAAGTGTTCGTTCACAAAAGCACCCACATGTGCTCCAGCATTCGTGAGCTGTATGTTAGAAAACCCAAGGAACACAAGACGTGAGGAATCAACTGAAGGCATATTTTGTAATGGCCACTGACGGTGAATATTAGTAGCACTAACATGTGCTTCATGGTAATAACTGCTTAGTCATGCCTTCCGTGTCACTGTTGGGGATTATAAGGCATAACAAAGTAAACAGCACTCTTGAAAGGGGAAATGCAAATTAAGATAACAATGAGCTATGATTTCAGAGCCATTAGGTTGGCAAGGTTTTCAAGTCTAATCAACTGTGGTAAGAGTGGAGGATCAGATATGGGGGCTTTCATAGTTGGCCCCTGGGAGTGAAAGTTGGAATAATTACAATAGGGGCCATTTTGCAATACTTAGTAATGCTGATGTGTACATAATCTAAACTCAACAAACACACTCTTACGTATATGTTACAAGCCAGGTTTTGCATATGTGCGTTGGCCATCTGTACATAAGCCTGTTTGTTACAGCACAACTTGCCATGGTGAAACGATGGGAAACTCTAGAAAAATTAAAATGAATGTATGAATTGGAGCTATGTTTTTTTCAGCATAGATAAAATATCAAAACTATAATGGCAAATGAAAAAAAATCAAGTAGCAGAAGTGCATATAGAAATCAGATACTCTTTAAGTACATCTGCGAACCATACGACCAATACTTTGTCTTGTTTTGGATACATATTCTCTGCTGTCAGATCCATCTGCTAGCCTTCTCCACCATGCTCTGGCCCTGGGAGGCTTTATGGACTTCATTAGGGAGCTCTTTTTCCTGTGGCTTTAGTTGCGTTCGTCCAATTGGAGGCACCAGTAGGAGTCTAAAGGGAGGAGGAGAGGGAGGCTGGGTATTAACTCTGCCCACTGCCTCCTTGTCAGGCTGCCTTTGTTCACTGGACACCACAGCTGCAGTCAGGTAGCCGGCTCCTCCGGCGGCAGGTCTATTTCGGTCTAAAGCAGGTATTTCCAACAAGTCCCTCCAAGCCTAGACATGATGAGGACTCCCGTCAGTTCCTCCCCACAGGGTGATTCACCATCCCTTTCTGAGTTTCCTCATCACAGTCTACACATTTGCAAATGGAACTTTTAGTCAACTACCTCAGGTAGCTTACTTGCATGTACCTGCCAAAGTCCCAAATGAGGCACGTATTTCTGTGGGAAGATTTAAAGATGTGGTTCATCTATACAATGGAATACTACATGGCAATGAGAAAGAATGAAATCTGGCCATTCGTGGCAACGTGGATGGACCTTGAGGGTGTCATGCTAAGTGAATTAAGTCAGGCAGAGAAGGACAGATATCATATATTTTCACTCATAAGTGGAACAGGAGAAACTTAACAGAGGACCATGGAGGAGGGGAAGGTGGAAAATAGTTGGGGAGAGGGAGAGAGGCAAATCATTAGAGACTCTTGAATACTGAGAACAAACTGAGGGCTGATGGGGGAGGGGGAGAGAGGAAGGGGGTGATGGGCATGGAGGAGGACACTTGTGGGGATGAGCACTGGCTGTTATATGGAAAGCAACTTGACAATAAACTATAAAAGAAAAAAATTTAAAAAAAAATAAAAGCATGCCTGTTATACACTTAGTTCAGGAGACTGGGCACCTCTGTGAAAAGGAGTGAAATTAAAGATGGGGGAGCAGAGAGAAGAACTGTAGCTGTGCTGTATTCACCAAAATTTTTTAAAATAAAATTTTTAATAAAATTTATGTGAAAGCACTTAAATCAGTTAAATCTGGGTGGCTTACACATGAGTGTTGTATCATGTTTCGATTTAAATATTTCTAAAAATATTGTCTTTTAGGGGCACCTGGGTGGCTCAGTCAGTCAAGCATCCAACTCTTGATTTCGGCTCAGGTCATGATCCCAGAGTGGTGGGATGGAGCCCCGTGTCTGTCTCTGATGACATGTAGCCTGCTCAAGATTCTCTTTCTCTCTCCCTTTGCCTCTTCCCCTCAATCACATGTTCTCTCTCTCTCTCTGAAATAAAAAATAAAATTTACAAAAATATAGTTTTTTCTTTTAATAACGAATTTTAGGAAGTGAAATGCTTCTTTATCCAGATTGACCCAAGAGTGTATCAGGAGGCCCAAGGCACATTGCACCTGATGGAAAGTTCTCTCTCACCCTGGGATCTCTCTTCACCAGCATTTCTTCCAAAGACTCAGTATAAATCCTGCACAGTTGGACATCCCATCGTCTTTGCTTAGAGGTTGTGAGATAGAGGAGAAGTGCAATTAAAACTAATACACAGGGGCACCTGGGTGGCTCAGTCGATTAAGCATCCAACTTTGGCTCAGGTCATGATTTCATGGTTCGTGGGTGTGAGCCCCGTAGAGGGCTGTGCGCTGACAGCTCAGAGCCTGGAGCCTGCTTCAGATTCTATGTCTCCCTCTCTCTCTGCCCCTCCCCTGTCTCTCAAAAATGAATTAAAAAAATTTTCTTAAACTAACACACATGATGAAGACAAGTTAAACTTGACCCCTGTTCAACTCTGGAAGGCATCATCATTGGTGACCACCCGCCTGTTCACAAGACAGATCATTGGTATCTGCTCTCTGCAAAGCATTGTTAACCAAGGCCTGAACTCATGTTGCTAAGGAAGTTGCTTGTATAGCCAAAACAGATACAAAACAGTATTCAAAGTTGCACAATTGTTCAACTTCCTTGAGTGAACTGTTTGTAACTCTCTAAAACTTAGAGCTTACAGTCAAAGCCTGTGTTGCCTTCCCTTAGGTACAGCTCGTTGTCTGTTTTAAGGTTTTTAAATATTTGTTTTGCTTCCTATGGTATTTACACAAGTTACATTTATTGCTGTGAAAAAGTAAACAACACAAGGTGGCAAGTTGATGGGCGGTTCCAGCCCCACCCAAGCCTCTCCCTTTCTCAGAAATAAATTTTATTTTTAAAATAGATGTTAATGTGGTGTGTTTTCTCCTGGACCATTTTCCATGTGTGTGTAGGCATGTGCATATAGAAATACTATCTCTAATATTAAAGCTTTGATACCATTCTTGGTGTGTTACAACTTAATTTTCTCATTTAATATATAAGAGCTAGTAGCACTTATTGATACATGAGACAGGTGTGATTCAAATCCCTTACTTAACTCTCATTAAAAAAAAACAAAACCTCAGAGGAGCATACCATCATTTCCCCCATTTTACAAACAGGGAAGTGGAAGCATAGAAAGCTTACCTCAGCTCAGACAACCAGGAAACGCAGCATCAGGATTTGAGTCCAGACAGGCGGTGTTAAAGCCCTCATTGGGCACCTCTGTTCTACACTGCCTTCATCTTTAAGATTTTGTCATGTTTGCCCATGTAGGTCTTCCTAAATCTTTTTGGGTGCTGCATGGTTTTCAATAGAATGGATTAACGATCCTTTATGTAACCATTCTCTGGTGCTGAACGTTTGCATTGTTTCCAATGTTTTGTGACTCAGGCCTCTTCTCGTATATACGTGGGTAACCATTTCTCTGGGCTAAAATTGGAGTGCGGGGTATGCACACTAAATGTTGGACGTATACCACCAATTCTCTTCAGGAAGTGCTCTGCCAATTTTCCTTCTTTCTTTATGTGTGTGTTTGTTCTTATCATGATAAGAGCACTCTTTAATCCCCACCACCTATTTCACACAATCCCCCACCCGCCTCCCCTCTGGTGACCGTCAATTCTCTATAGTTAAGAGTCTATTTCTTGGTTTCTCTTTCTCTTTCTTTGTTTTGTTTCTTAAATTCCACATATGAGTGAAATCGTATGGTATTTGTCTTTCTCTGACTGACTTATTTTGCTTAGCATTCTACTCTCTTCTTCCATCCATGTTGTTGCAAATGGCAAGACTCTATTCTTTTTTTGGCTGAATAGTATTCATATATTTATTATATATAATAATATATATGGCACATCTTTATCTATTCGTCTACCGTGGACACTGGGCTGCTTCCATAGACTGGCTCTTGTAAATAATGCTGCAATAAATACATGGGTGCATATGTCCTTTCAAATTAGTGTTTTTGTGTTCTTTGGGTAAATACTCCATAGTGTGATTGCTGGATCACATGGTAGTTCTATTTTTAACTTTCTAAGGAAACTCTGTACTGTTTTCCAAAGTGGCTGCACCTGTTTGCATTCCTACCAACAGTGCACAAGTGTTCCTTTTTCTCCATATCCTCGCCAACACTTACTGTTTCTTGTGTTTTTGATTTTAGCCATCTGACAGGTGTGAGGTTGTAGCTCACTGTAGTTTTTGATTTGCATTTCCCTGATGATGAGTGATGTTGAACATCTTTTCATGTGTCTGTTGGCCTTCTGTATGTCTTCTTTGGAGAAATGTCTGTTCATATCTTCTGTCCATTTTTTAACTGGATTTTTTTAAATTTTTTTAATGTTTATTGTATTTATTTTTGAAAGAAAGCGAGAGAGACAGAGTGCAAGCAGGGGAGGGGCAGAGAGAGAGGGAGACACAGAATCAGAAGCAGGCTCCAGGCTCTGAGCTGTCAGCACAGAGCCCGACGTGGGGCTTGAACTCGTGAATTGTGAGATCATGAACTGAGCTGAAGTCAGACACTTAACTGACTGAGCCACCTAGGCGTCCCTAAATGGATTTGTTTT
Organism: Cryptoprocta ferox; assembly: GCA_028646485.1. NCBI lineage: Eukaryota > Metazoa > Chordata > Mammalia > Carnivora > Eupleridae > Cryptoprocta > Cryptoprocta ferox. The sequence goes on along the minus strand of CM053576.1, from coordinate 30,204,404 downwards.
TTGGGTGTTGAGTTGTATAAGCAACCTGTGTATTTTGGATATTAACCCTTTATTGGATATGCCATTTGTAAATATCTTCTCCCATTTAGTAGGTTGTCTTTTAGTTTTATTGACTATTTCCTTTGCTGTGCAGAAGATTTTATTCTGCTCTAGTCCCAGTGATTTATTTTTGCTTTTATTTCCCTTGCCTCAGGAGACATATCTAGAAAAATGTTGCTATGGCAGATGTTAGAGAAATTACTGCCTGTGCTCTCTTCTAGGATTTTTATGTTCTAGGTCTCATGTTAAAGTCTTTAATCCATTTTGAGTTTATTTTTGTGTATAGTGTAAGAAACTGGTCCAGTGTAGAGGTGCCTAGGTGGCTCACTCAGTTGAGGGTCTAACTCTTGATTTCGGCTCACGTCATGATCCCAGGGTCCTGGGATTGAGCCCTGGGTCAGGCTCCATGCTGAGCATGGAGCTTACTTAAGATTCTCTCTCTCTCTCTCTCTCTCTCTCTCCCCCTCTGTCCCTTCTCCTGGTGTATATATCCTTGCTCTTCCTTTCTCAAAGGAAAGAAGAAAGAGAGAAAGAAAGAAAGAAAGAAAGAAAGAAAGAAAGAAAGAAAGAAAGAAAGAAAGACGTCCAGTTTCATTCTTTTGCATATAGCTGCCCAGGTTTCCCAACACCATTTTTTGAAGAAAGCGCTCTGACAATTTTAAAAGTACTTATCCTCATAAACATTGGGTACTATTAGCCTTTAAAATTTTTTAAGAGAATTCATGTCCTCACTAGCTCTGGATATTACCAATTTTTAAGATGTCCTAAACTGATAGGCAAAAATGATATTTCATTAGTGGTCTCAGCTTCTATTTCCTTGGTTTTTAGTGAGGTTAAGATCTCTTTATATGTTTATTGGACATTTTAACTTTGACTTCCCATGAATTACCGTTCTCTTTTGTCCAATTTTTTATTGGGTTGTTTTCTTTTTCTTATTGATTTTTATGAGGTACCTAAATAATTAAAAATCTTGTTCTGCTATATATATTGCAGTCTTCTCTCCCAGTGTATCCCTTGTCTTTTACATTTATTTTTGGTGTCTTTTGACTCAAGAAGTATTTAATATTTATAAATACAAGTTCATCAGTATTTCTCACCCCCTGCCTTTAAAGAAAAAAAAAAACATAGTAATACATGTTTATTGCACTACAGATAAACAAAAAATAAAAGCAAAAGTCAAATATAATCCTATCCTCCAGATACAAATCAAAAAAATGTTAGTGTTTTTGGCATTTCTTATTAATATTTTAAATTAAATATTAGAGGTACCTGGGTGGCTCAATCCATTAAGCATCTGACTCTTGATTTTGGCTCAGGTTATGATATCACAGTTTGTGAGTCTGAGCCCCACATAGGGCTCTCTGCTGATGGGAAGAGACTGCTTGGAATTCTCTCTCTCTCCCTCTCTGTCTCTGCCCCTCCCCTGCGCATATGTGCATGGGTGCACCCTCCCTCTCAAAATAAATAAACTTAAAATTTTAATTAAATAGTTTTATTTAAAATACTTAGACATTTTAAATTAATATTCCTATTAATATTATAAACCTTTTTTTAAAAAAACGGGGCTTTTTTTAAAATAAAAAGTTTCTGGTGTTACTATCTTTTAATGTTTAGTAAACTGTTTTAAGATACTCAAGACTATAGGGTAATCGTTACATACCAAGGAAAGCACTCTGGGCTGGAGAAATGTAAAGGGGACATTTCAAAGTGGTTGGTAGGATTTACCTCTTTTATTTCAAGGTGAGAGGAAGATACCCAGAGGAACACAGGCAGCCCCATTTGCTGGAAAAATGCCTTTACCTCCATTAGGACCCTCTACCCCCAAACACCTCTGGTTAGCACCTTGTGTTGTAAATAGGTAACCAAGCACCCGGGACTCCAACACTCTCTCCCACCATCACAGGCCCCATCTGAGCACTTATGCCCCATATGTCATCTGGAACTGTCTGAACCCCAAATTCTCATGAGTCTCATTTGCTGTCTCGCTCTAGGCACTAAAGAGGCTGAGAACAGTTTCCATTGTTTTCAGAAGAGACCTGCACTAACTGAGCTCCTGAGGCTGATAGAAAAATATATGACTTTGAAACACTAAGAGATGGGGAGCATTCTTTATGGAGAAAATGTGTTTCAAAGTATTGTTTCTCTCTCAAGTCCAATCAGTGCACAAACATCATTATAACAAGGTAAAGGAAAGAAAACATTCATTGCTCCATTACACCTGTTTTCACATTTTTGACGCCTTCCAGCAGAAGCAGCTATGTTTAAAAGAACAATTTAATTTCCTTCTTCTCACCTAAAATCACTGATAGTACAGGACAAATTCTCTGCTGGTGAATTTCATTGGTGTGTGTGAAGCACTTCTATTACAATACACGTGTGTTCGTTTCTGTCTAAGCGTGTGGTCTCTCTCTGGCTATTAAGCCACCTACGGTTTAATTCATGTATATTTTCAATTCATTGGGAAGTCTAGGCAGAGGGGTACTGAAAATTCTATTTTCTCCAATCAAATTTTTGACCATGCTCCTTTAAATCTCCTCTATTTCTGAATGATATCTACAGCACATGCTATCGATGCCTTGATCCTATGGCTCTGACAATTCACACCAAGTGCTTTTTTTTTTTTAATTTTTTTTAATGTTTATTTATTTTTGAGAGAGACAGAGAGACAGAGCATGAGCAGGGGAGGAATAGAGAGAGGGAGACACAGAATCTGAAGCAGGCTCCAGGCTCCGAGCTGTCAGCACAGAGCCTGATGCGGGGCTTGAACCCACAAACTGTGAGATCATGACCTGGGCCGAAGTCGGACGCTTAACCAACTGAGCCAC